>JAJEKV010000002.1:29551114-30142727 GCA_021234155.1 Isoetes taiwanensis | reverse complement strand
CGCGGCTTTCACGCATTGCTTCCTCGAAAATCTATTTTGAAATCATTTTGTCACCCACCAGCTGACAACGTAGAACATCTTTGAACCAGGTAAGCAAAATTTCGTTCGGTGATTTGGTTGTTATTTCTAGTTTTGCATCCTTGTCATAGGTACTAAGAAGTGTTGTTACTGCTAATGCACACACTTTGGCATCATCTAGAGGTGCCTTTGAATGGAATTGTTTCTCAAGTTCAGCCTGCTGTGATTTAATTGTTGATCTTTTGGTTCTAATCTTTAAGTATAAGAGCATTAGCTATTGCTATCAATTTTCAATGATTCTTGACCATTTCATCTTTGGTAATATTATTCATAAAGTGTATCAATTCTAAAATTATAGCCATCTGAGATTTTTGAACTCAAGCATATAGCACATAAGGTAATCAAACAAAGAAGTATGATCTCTGTGAATACCTGCATCTTTCAGAGTTTTTGTACCACTAAATGTTATTTTGTCAATGATATCCATTTATTTTGATTGCGATAATCATTTTTGCGGCCGCATCGACTGTGGGAGCCGTGTATCCTTAAATCTACATCATTCAAATTGAATAAATCCCACGCTGATAATATATGAGTGCAACGATGATATGTATGTTGCTGGCATTCGGAAATAATGGAACAGAGATAACACTACGTGAGTAAAGCAAAGAGACTGTGGAGCATCAGCAGAGATTGCACCATTTCCTCGGCTTGTATCGACTAAATTTTCCCGCGAATGCTTAAATCATGTATGAGGCATTTGGCCCGCACTTTGCAGATCAAGGACTTTGCTGGCTTTTGGTGCGAAAAGATCTTACTTCCACTTATTGCAAATATTCCTTAAGGTCCTACCCGGCGGCGCATGTTCCGCGTGGGTATTTTTTCAACACTTTGCTCGGCTTCCATCATGGCGTAAAGACAAGTGTTCATGTAAGTGTGCTTCCGCTTCCCAAATGACTTTGTGTGGATTAAAACAATGCTCCTCAAAATTTTAAGGATATTTGTACATCTTATCTAGAATTGGCCCAAACCCTTTATGACCGACAAGTTATGTAATCGAGTGGGGAATTATACTGAAATACAACATGACATATTTGTTATGCGTTGAACATGTCCAATATTGAGTTTCAGGTACTATGTGCACTTGAAACGCGTATGGCGTTGATATATAATGAGAGACATGATAATTCCCATGTTCTAAAGAAAAGAAGGAAAATAAAACAAATAATCTAATTTCACAACCTCCCCAACGTGGTACAATCTCCAGCCCATCTAAACCAGGGCTTCACGTATCTATAGATTACTCGAGTCCAACTCTATCGTATCTTACCTTGGACGTTTGTTCCTCGAATGCAACGATAATCCATGTGAGCTTAAACTGCCTTCATTCTGTTAAGCAACCCGTGAGTGAAATCTTTTATCATTAATTTGCGGCAATTACTTTTGTTTCTGCTTTTTTCGCTCATTATGTATAATGCAATTAAGGACGAGTATTGAAATGGATAGCGCAGTATGAACACAAAGATTTTGATTAAAAAGCATCTGAAATGTAAAATCGCAAAACATTCACCGACAAATACAGAAAATGCGACAAAACCGGCGTGGAATCGCTGGCCAATAAAAGACCGTGAATTTGTATCGAAATTGACAACTATGAAAGTAATACATATGTCCCTAAATTGATATGCGCATGTCGTAAAAGTTTGTGATATTGACAATAATTTTGTTATATGCAAAAATGGAAATGAAAGTTATTGATATAATGGCACTATTAAAACATCGTTAACGATAACGGGGAATAATACAAAACGTGTTAAAGCATTAATCAAATACGACATAGCGCCAACCTAATCCAAGAGATAGATGCCAAACGCGAATACTTAATCATATAGCCCAGAATACAGCAAGACGTGACAATAATGCATCATCAATGCAAATACCGATAAACAAGCACCATTACGCATTTTTGTATTACGAAGGTTGACATCGACGCGAAAGGTCAATGACATCAAAGATATTCTTGGCCACTTTCGACATTTACGTGAATTTCGGTAAAATACCACTTACTTGATAAGATATACACGCGACGAAACCTCTATATTGGGTTATACAAAAAATTCCATCACCTATGCAAACCTTCTTAGTATGTAACCTACCCTACAACTTTTGTTTATCATGAACTTATGCCAGAGCTAAAATATGACTCAAAAACTTTTTTTTTCGGTTGAATGTCCTTTATTTTCAAAGACGGAACAAAACAGCGTTAATCAAAATTTAGGTGGCCTCGCGGCGCATCGGCGAGATAGCCGAGCGGTCTGCTAATTTTTCGGAAGGAGCCCTGCTTCCTCTTCCCCTACAATATGGAAGTTGGGGAACAGCTTCGCTTCGCACCCCTGCACAAGAACAGGGAAGAGCAAGAACAGAAATTTCTAAACAGCTTCCAGCCAAACCAAGCTTAGCTCTACCGGCCTTCTTTCTTCCAGGGGACATAAAACAGCTTTTCTGCTTCGGTTAACACAGTTTTCCTCCGGCATCGTCCCAGCTCTTCAAGAATCTGTAAAGAAATCGGTTTCGTAAGAAGATCCGAAAGCTCCTGCTAGAAGTCAGATGCAGCAACTTCCGCGAGAAGCTCTGCAAGAACTCGGAAACTTGCGGAAGACCGGTGAGAAGCCTTTTCGTGTCTCAGTTTCCGCACCAAAATTCCTGAAAGCTCTGCGCTGTTACCGCGCGAAGCTCTGCGGCCAAGTTAACGCTATTTACCCCAAAATTCAAGCTGCGCGGAATGGGTGTCCCGATTTCCATCTCTGCGTTATTGCGCTACGCGCCACGTGCTGGGTACGGTGAAATAACTGCCAGCATAATTTGATGACCCAACTCTGTTCAAAACGGCTAATAATAAAACCAAAGCCAAAGTTTGTCCCAGGTTATTTAACGAAGGCATGGTGCTGCGTACGCAATTTCCTAAAGTGCTGGAGAAGCCGCGGGCATTGCTGAATCTGGAAGAGGGGGTGGCGCTGGCAACTACCGATAAACCAATCCACCTTTGGTTCCCGGCGTGAACAACCGGGAGTTGGGAAGATTAATGTAGATTTGTCAGTAATGATCAACTTTGGTTGATGCCGTCGCCGCTGTAATGACGAGAATGCCGTCACCGTGCAGATGTAGTCGCCATAATTTAGATCTAATCCTTTAAAAATTGATATTTTCCAAATACAAAATTGCTCTGTAGCTTACTAGGTTATGTAGATTCAAGCGTCCTGAAGCAAATCGGTAAATTTTGATAATTGTTTAAAATGTATGCCCTGATTATTATATGTATCTGTTATTTCCAGCTAGTTGCACGCAACGATTAAGATTTTGAAGTTCTCCTGTAGTGGGGATGTTTATTTATTAAAAAGTTTGCACATTCTCAAAGCTCATGCGGCCGTAGTTTGTTTCAATCCCTGGAGTATCCCAATGCTTAGTTTTATGAAGTTGAGGTCTTGTTAGCAAGGTCTCAAGATAATGCATAGCATAGGCACATTGTCTAAAGTACTTGTAAAAGTAAAATAGACACTTAACCCGAGAAATGCTGTATAAGATGTGGTCTGACATGTATATATCCATGTCATCGTGATGTCTAAGGTACTACTGGCTGAAGACAAGACAGTCCATATTGTTTTACCAACTGGCGAGGAAATTGCATGTGAAGCTTTTGAAAAGGATGCATCCGGTAAGAATAAGATGCCTTTTAGTTTTATTATCTGACAGACTATTCCAAATAAGCAAATAAAATAAAAGATGTTGATGAATGCACTCACCTTGAATTGTTAGGGGGAGTTTATAAGAAGTTGGCATTCTTAGACCGCTATCTCTTTGTCTGGATATTGGTGGTCATGGTGTTAGCCGTTTTGTTGGGGTACTATGTTCCAGGGATAAAAAAAGCTTTCGAGGTTGGTGAAATTGCATCTGTTTCTCTTCCCATAGCCATTGGTTTATGGGTGATGATGTATCCGGTGCTTTGTAAAGTGCAATATGAACTGCTTGGGACAATGGTGCAAAATCCCCAGCTACTAAAAAGTTTACTGGTAAGCTGTTTTTTTAATTTGATAGTTGGTCCTGCAGTAATGACAGCCATAGCATGGGCAACACTACCAGATCTGCCACATTACCGAACTGGGGTTATAATTGTTGGAATTGCAAGATGTATAGCAATGGTACTGATCTGGAATGAGCTTGCAAAGGGAGATACCCAATTATGCGCAGTGTTAGTTGCAATTAACTCTGTTTTGCAGATCATATTGTTTAGTCCACTGGCCTTGTTCTATCTCAAGGTAGTTTCAGGGGGAGATGGTTTAGATGTCAGCAACTGGATTATTGCAAAGAGTGTTCTTGTGTTCTTGGGAATACCTTTACTAGCTGGAATACTTACACGATATACTTTGAGGTGTTGTGCTGGTAGAAGATTTTATGATATCAAATTTATCCCCTTCATTGGACCATGGGCACTTATTGGCCTTTTGTTTACAATATTTGTAATGTTTGCTGTACAAGCACATCACATCATTTCTACTATCGGCGCTGTTTTTCGAGTTGCTGTACCCCTCCTCCTGTATTTTGGGGTTATATTTTGGTCATCAGTTGGGCTTTGTATTTGCCTCAAAATGCCATATCCGCAATCAGTGACTCAGTCGTTTACCGCAGCAAGCAATAATTTTGAACTGGCAATAGCTGTTGCAGTTGGTGTATTTGGCATAGATTCAGAAGAAGCTCTTGCAGCGACTGTTGGCCCGTTGATTGAAGTTCCAGTATTGTTGTGCCTCGTTTACGTGATGCTCTTCCTCCGTGGAAAGTATTTTAAGTCATGAGTTTCTAGCATGAGAACATATTGAATGGCAGTATGATTCTCAATCTTTGAGATCATAGACAATATGTATACAAGTCAGTAGGGACAGTATCTTAACTTATCTTAACATGTATATAACAATGTAATGTATTATTATCACGCCCACTTTGGACCTTGACGGTAGAGCGACAAATATACAATATTTTTCACATTTTCACTACCATTACTGTGATTCAACTGTAGAATTTCCATTCGAAAACAACCCCAAAATCTTGCTAACTTGGAATCGGGTGAATCTTTAAATGCTTTCAGCGTGTAAGAACACATGGGCCTCATCTTCAACCAAATTTTGGTTACATACTATGCAATATCTCTCTTTCTTTGGAATATTTGACCATTGCTCATTCACACACAACCCATGAGAGCTTGTCCCCTGGTTCGAGAATGGAATTGCTGGTCCTGAACCAGTATACTAGATCACCTATTGTTGCTTCACTGCAGCAATGACAACTATTTATTTTCACTGGTAAAGTCTAACTGTAGCTACTGGTGAAGGTCAGGTTGAATGTATCGTGCATCAGAAGAAGATGAACGCAACATCCATGGCATCGAAACAGATCATCTGGGACCTCCTGGCCGCCGCGGCTGTAGCACCTTCTCGTCGAGTTGAATGAATACCGTATCGTGCCGAGTCTAGTCCAACGCTAGAAAGACATTGGCGCTACCAAAGAAAAGCCGTGCAATATGATGGTGATCGAGCAGACTGAGGTTAAGTGCGAAACAGAGGTCCGCCAGAAGGAGGGTTGATGTGGGAAAATTGGCCCAAGCTAATAAGGCGTTGTAACAAGGAAACCGGACAGGCAAAGGATTGCAACCGAGCAAAGAAAACAGAATGACCTCAAGCTTACTGATCCTGCTTTGAATGAAGAATGAACACTTCCACATGGGATGGAAAAAACGACAAGTCCTGCCAATTTAAGTGCAAAGCCTCTAAGATGCGAAGAAACCTCGCAAAACAAAGAAGAATGAGAGAAGTGCGGGCCAAGAAGGAAAAAGGGGCTGATGATAATCTGAAGACAGATAAAGTAGCACGCACGTGAGAAGCCAGCAAGGGAAGCTCATTGTACGTTAGTGTGGAGTGGCGAAGACGGCTCAGGATACTTTTACCCTTGATTCAAGGATCCGAGATACCCCTGTTCCCGGATCCTGGTCTCTCGACGGGTCCGCTTCTGACCTCTGCTTCGAGCCGCCTGCACCATCCCCGCCCGCCCAAAACCTCGTACCGCGGCCAGTTCATACCGTAGATCCTCGCTTCGATCATCCACGCTGGATCCTCTCCAACTTCACGTTTCGGTTTTCCATCCATGACGATATTCACGTAGGTGTGGATCCTCCTCCCGATCCCTCTCGCGACTCCGGACGCGGATCTCCTTCGGGATCACTCCCTCGCCGGTATTTATAACGGCGCATAGGCTGATCTCCCTACCTCCGGATCTCGCACTCCGGACGCGATCTCCCTCCCGGGATCACCGGCCGGGTCAGTCCGCCCCACCCGCAATCCCGCACTTTATGCCGCAGGTGGGACTCTCGCCGCTGGCAATGTACTGGATGAAGGGGAGGAAAAACGGGCTTAAAGAATACGCAGGGAGGAGGCGAAGAACGAAGCTTCGTGGGACGCCAACCGGCCGGGCGACGGAATGGGAGGGCAAAGCCAAGTAGTGAGGGTCGTCATAGACGAAGCTCGACATGCTTACGGAACTAAGAGGCTCTGGATTACAAGCATTTATCACCGGGTAAAGCAGATGGAAGTATTTAGCTGGATGATCTAATTCAAAGTTACCCAGATATGCTTGAGCTCAAAATCACGTTTCTTCGGTGTAATGCTCTTGCTTGATAGTGGCGGGTTCTGATGCAATCAGGGAGATCCCAAATCTAATCTATTTGCCCAATGCGTAGCCCGCCACGAAAGTATGCCTTGCTTGGATAGGTGGCGGGTTCCCCATGCAATCGGTGGGGAGGATCCCAAATCGAATTCATTTGCTCCAATGCGTATTCGCCAAGACGAATGCCAATCGAAGAAGAGGAGTTATGCAAAGATTTCTCGTGGGCCGTAAGCATGGATCCTTTCAGACTATAACATGCCCACAACCTCACCAAAATTGCGTAGGGCCGTGGAGAAATGTCGGAGTGGCGGGCCTATTGAGCAAATTGAAATGGCCTTCGATAAGAGCCAAAGAGAGAAGCCTTCATTAATTTACAGTCCGCAGGGAAGAAAGCAAAGTGAATTGAAAGCCAACAATTGCGAGATCGAGGAGATAAAGGCACGGATCGTGCGAGCACCGTAAATTAATTGGAAGATAAGCTTTGGCCTCCACTAACCAAAGAGCAGAGCAAAGCCAATTGGACGCGATGATGTGAGCGAGGAGGTACGCAAAGAAGTAAGTATTCGCCTCTTTGCCTAAACCTGCCCTTTGCCTAAACCTCGTGTTGCCAAAGCCGCACTCCAAAAATTTCTGAGGCATCGTATGCACTCCAAAACCCCAAAACCTCCCTCCTAAATCCATCAATTCATGGCCCTCTAACCAGATCCCCGCCGGAAAACCGAGCTCAAGATAATATTCCCAAGCCCGCCAGAAGATTATGTTAAATCATTTTGTACTGCCGATCCACATTTTCTAGATTCCCTTTTGACTACTTCAAAGAGGTGTTGATGCCGATCGATGGCGCGTTCCTTCACATTAAATTTCCCTCGGTGGTTGAGAGCCCCTTCATCAAGGTCGGGCAAGAAGTCGAATGCCGAAGTTTTACATCCAAGAAATGCCGAGTTTGCCAAGCTCATCCCCATTAACCATTTGGTAGGGCACGGGAAGATCCGCATGACAATTCTATTATATCCCCACGCCACCGGGTAAACTCATCACTTGATTATTTAAAGTTTTAAATCTATTTTAATTGCCTTTCAATTTGTTATTTTAGTGGCCATTGGAGCCTTTTCATCTTAGTGATGACCACTGGCGCGGTGCTCGGCTTGAAGCCCCCGCCTCTTGCATTCCTGGGTGACCTTGATTCATATGCTCCCTTTGCATGCATCTACCCCTGAATTTCCAGACACCGTAGTATTCCTCTCTATCTCGAAATATTTAATCTTTTGCATTATGATTGAAGCTAATTTCTTATTCATACTTGCAGATTCCTCACAGACGTCGCAAGAGGTGGAGGCATGAGGGAAAGTGCATTGCATAATGCACCCCGCATTCCATTAGAACTCCCCAACAAGTGTTGGGCTGTCGAGAGTAGTGCCATCAATGCCCATAGTCTTGAGGGATATTCTCGCCCACTTGAATAAAATTCGAGGATGGGGTCGAGAGTCACCAACCCCGACAAGATCAAACGTTCTTAAGCAAGCTTCATTTCATGTTCTACTTTCATTAATCTTTTTCATGATCCCTCATGCTTCATGCAGACCGCGGGAGAAACGGAAACCGCGGATAATCCCGTTAGGCCTCTTTGACTATGTTCCCAGAGTAGGCCAACCCATAGGGCATTGCTTTGGGGAATTGAAGAAGTGTATTATCCAGGCAAGGCTTGAAGCCGCTTTTAGCTACCGACGCGTCCGGGAAGGCAACACCCTAAAAAGCCCCGGCCGAGGAAATGTATGTCGCGACCCAGGTCAGCGAAGAAGGTTCTCGACCGTGGATGTCCTAGAGGGGTCCGAGCTAACCCTATGCGATATATCTTCGACACATGATGGGAGACTACCTCCCCGTGTGCCGATAAACCGAGGAGGACGTCCCGCGTAAGCCATGGTAACAAAGGCAAGGTGAGGTAGATTCAGAAAGTGATTCAATTGAATGTTAGTTTTAAGCCATTGTATTAAGTTCAATGTTTCAAAGCTTAATATTTCAATGGTTATTCCAAGACATATTTAATGGTTAAGGGATGATAAATAATATATTAACATATTCATCCCGTGATCCCTGAGGATCTGGATCACCAGTAGTGACGGATCCCTGAGGAGGGGATCCCAAGAGGACCAAGTGTGATCCCTGGAGGGATCCCAAGCAGGGTCAAAGATGTGATCCCTGAGGATCGGGATCACCAGTGTAGGCGCGATCCCTGAGAACGGATCACCGCACTTAAAAAGCAAGAATTATAATCAAACACATAATCGAAAGCAAACACATAATCTTCGACTCATGATTTAAAACAAAAACACATGAATCAAACCAATACCTCTTCAACGTCCATATAGGAATCCTTGTAGGGTCTTTTTAACACTCTCTCGTGCACCGAACTTCTTAGATAGAAATTGGCGTGTGCTTCACAATTCCTCTGCTCCCCAAGAACGAAATCTTGGACCCGGCCCTATGGATATAGCAAAAGTCCAAACAAGCATCCGCCACCCCCTGAAATATCGTGTACAAAATGCTCTTCAGGGATACCAATGTAAGTTGCCATGATCAAACGTTATTTGAGGTGTTTGGGTATTTCAGCCCTAAGCCGGAAATAAAACATTAAAACACAAAATGACAACGCTTTGTTTAAAGCCCTAGAACTTACCTCTTCTCTCTTCTCCTCTAACTCCCGTCCATAGCTGCCGCAGCCACAAACCGCATTAAGCCCTCCTCCATGCCTCGCTACGCCGACATCAACACGCAAAATGATGATGAACCACACTTTCCGATGGTGATCCCCGAGGGTGGTCTCCGAACGTCCACGTGTTTTCATTGTATTGGTTTTGTCCGCGTGCGGGTGGGCAAAATTCAAACTTCACCACCGATTAGTCCACGCCCGCTATCTCCACCGGGCCCAAACATTCTCATATTCGCCTCCGAATCACGGGGGAAAATGACGATGGGGATCCCGTGATGAGGGGATCGGCTATAGGGCGATAGCGCCCGGCCACATTTCAGTGGATCCCGAGGGATCCCATCCAGGCTGCCTGGGGATCCCTGAGGAGGGATCATAGCGGATAGCCGGCCCCGCCAAGTATCGGGCCAGGGGATGATCCCAGGAGGGATCTCGGGTTCCGGCAAGCCGGGATCCTGGGAGGGAGGGGATCACCACGGCTGAGTAAGTCACGTAGTTCACGGCCCGTAAGATCCAAGTCACGGGATCTACTGCCACCATATCGGGATCCCTGGGAGGAGGGTGGATCACCACGGGCGATAAAGGCCCACAAGCATCGCCCACGGGTGATCCTGAGGAGTGATCACCACGGGCCGGATAGCCGTTATCGTACTACTCACCGCGATCCCTGAGGAGTGGGATCCGCTGTCTGGGCGCCCGGGGATCCCTGAGGTGGGGATCAACTCCCGGATTGCGCCCCGCCGCTATCAGCACCCCGGGTGATCCTGAGGAGGGGATCCGCCGTCCGGGTGCCGGGATCCCGAGGAGGGATCACCTCTACGGATATCGTCCCGCCGCTAACAGCCACTGCCGTGGGGATCCCGAGGAGGATCAAGGTGGGATGATCCCGGAGGCGGATCTCTCGGGAGGGCGACGGGCCGCATTACCACGGGGTTTGGACTACGGGATGGTCTGGGCCGACGTAAAGCCCTGCCGTAACTCCCGGGGGTCCCCGTGAACGGACCCCCGCCGAGAGAGACCCCGGATCCCTGAGGCTCAGAATTTATCTCCGGAATCACCGAATCAAGGGTAAAAGTATCCTGAGCCGGCGAAGACTAGATCGACGGAGAAGAAAAGGAAGAGGAAAATTAGCTGGGGAGGGGAGACTAAAGATTTGGTGCAAAAATGAAATAGTTGCCCAGGCTGAACGTACAACAGAGTGTGACACATGCATGGCATATGTGGAGACGAAAAAGGCTACCACAATAAAGGGTGAAGCGGGAAGGTAAGAGAGCTGAGACGATAAACACCATATGTCGAACCGATGAAAAATAGAAGAATAGAACCGAATTGTTGATGGCGCGCATGACGACAAAAGAGATGGTAGCATGGAGTAAAATAATGACTGGTACGGCACTAGAAGCAATTTACAAGTGATTGTAACAACAAAGAATGAATTTATGAGAAATTATAGCATAAAACAAATAAAGCTACTTGGCGATAACAACCAATGAAAATAAGAGAAAAGGATACTATGCATGAGAAAAAGCATCACAAAATACAACTGCTGAAACAAAAGGAGCCCACTAAGAGCCAATCCATAACAATGGCCACTATGGTGTCGAAGGCCAATACAACATGGCAACTGGGGAGCCCATTCAGCCTCCGGAATGGAAAGCGGCGGGCTTGATTCCGCTCAACAGGTCAAGAAACAGGTAAACTGATCAAATTTTGCATCCTCCCCAGTTGCCATGTTGTGGGGGGACGAAACAGGGTCGCTGATTCCAGGACCCGCTCCCGGCTGCCGCCGGTCGCGGGACCCCCTGGAATCATCTCCCCTGTTTCCGCCCCCCCATACAAGATAGCTAATATCACTTGAGCTGTACATGCCACTGCATGAACCAAAAGCCTTGGGATCAAAGATTTTGGGGACGGGGGAGGAGGGAACAATAATTATTAACCTGGGTCCAGTCATAAGGAAAAGCATCCGAGTGAGACAATGTCGATAAGCCATTTGCATATTGAAACAAGGTACCCTGGCATTCCCCAGAGAAGCGAAGTGATCAACATGATGGAGGCCCCAAAAAGCATCTAAGAAGGTGAGGCACCGAGGAGCTAAGGTAAATTCATCGGTCTAGAGAGACAAGACAAATGGTCAGCCCACTTGTTTTGAAGTTGACGAATCCAAATAGGCTCAAGAGAGATAGAAAAATGAACACACATCATTTCGAGCCCAAAAATTCATTTCGAGCCCAATAATTCATTTCCAAGGCCAAGAATTGAACATCCAGCGACGAAGAACCCCTTTTTTCGTAAAATAGAGGCTACATTAAGGTTGCCTCCTCTCATGGAAACTAGAAGGCCAGAGAGAGAAGGGAGAGCTGAGCGAAGGACCTGTTATAAGGCAAAAAGTTCCCGTCAAGTCGATGAGCGGGCGAGCTCGTGTTCCACAAAAAGGCCTATACCATCCCCCCATTCAAAAACGCTAGCGTCAAATCCAATAACGAACTAGGCATACCATGCAATTATGGTATTCCATATCTAGCATCTCTTCATAAGAGCCTACCAAATATATGGGAAGCATCATCTATGCTCCCAAATTTAAAATACATATCAGCAAGAGTTTTTCCAAACAAAGAGACAAATTCATAGCTATTCTAAAATACATGAGCATGGGTATATTTCCAACTATGTAGAGATTGAATGCCTTTTACTCTATTTTTGCAGATTTGGGTGACATAGCTTGCAAATTTGGTGATCAAATTCACAATAAAAGCCTCTGATTCCAACATTTCTGATTTAGAGAAGTCTATGAGACCATTAGGTGGTCTTATAGCCTGCACTGCCAAGATGGAAAAAGTAAAAATGGTGCAGTTTGAATACTCCAAGGAAAAAGGGGCAGCATGATGACCTTACTTCCCAAAAATAATAGCAGGTGGAAGGATATCAATGACGTGTGCAATGGAAAATGCTTATATTCTGCCAAAAGACCCACTTCGTCTATCTCTCTCTATCATTCCATATTTCAACAAAATCTCAATATTATATCCACATGGACATATTTCGTCACAGATTCCAAAGGATCCATACATGTTAAAAGAGACATTACAGGTGATCGTTATTGTACCAAAATTCCCAAATATCTCAAGAACACATCCTATCATCATCTTGATCATCACAAACAACAATAGCTCATGCACTATTGAAGCTTAAAGCTAGAGTAATGCAGCCCTGTTTACCCATGTATAATCTCATGATATCAGACTACCGAAAGGCATCTTCTAAAATACCTTGACAAACAAGCATATATAACTTAAGAATGTAGGAACAACTTTCATAGGAACAACTTTCACAACGTTAGGCTATGGATATTCTCATCTTTTCCAAAAAGAGAATCATAAAAAGAAGCAAGACTTCAGTGACAATATATTGATAAAAAGTTTGCCGTTGGAACGGGAGCAAATCATTGAAATGGGAGCAAAAAAATTATTCTTTGAAGATTCTAAAAATACCTTGACAAACAAGCATATATAACTTAAGAATGTAGGAACAGCTTTCGTAGGAACAACTTTCACAACGTTGTCCTGTGGATATTCTCGTCTTTTCCAAAAAGAGAAACATAAAAAGAAGCAAGACTTCAGTGACAATACATTGATAAAAAGTTTGCCTTTGAAACGGGAGCAAATCATTGAAATGGGAGCAAAAGGAATATTCCTTGAAGATTCTCTTTTTCCCCAAAAAATGGCTAAAATGAAGTAAAAAAAGGGGCACAAAAGTGTATTTTGACCCCTCTCCCAATCACTAATTTTTTTATGCAAAGAGCGAATTGATTATGTCAAAGTGACACTTTTTCTAGCAATTAGAATTTGTCTGAAGTATGCTCTTAGAGAGAACCTCTAATTTAAGAGAATATAACTTTTAATTGAAAATCGAAGTGAAATTTACAACTGAAATTGTAGTATTTTCAAAATTGAAAATAAAATCTTCGTATTCACATGTAAAATTTATTTTTTTTTTCCTAAGACTCAGTTATGCGCAAAAATGAGAGGGGTGATGAGAGAGAGATCCAGGACATCATCATGCTCGTTTATGTCATCTTCATCACTTTCATTTCTTTCACTGTCACTTGAGGAAGTGTTTGAGTTATCTTCCTCGTCACTATCAACAGAAGATGAAGCATTGCCAACCTCTTCTTTATCGTCTTCCTCGTAGTTACAAGCCTTCTTAAGAAGTTGATTGTCCTCTGACATAAACAATTGTCAGATTTCAATTTGAAATCATAGCACAGAATATTCACTTGTCGTATGTCTAGCTCATCCCTACAGCCCACTTTCTTGGCCTTTTGCCCTTTCTTTGACTTCTCATTTCTAGCTCATACCTACCCTGAAAAGCATTTTTTGAACGTGTAGCAAGCTAGTGAATCTTGAGTTTCGTCATCAAGCCTTCCTCTTTGATTGTATCAAGTACTTTGGCTATCCGGAAAGGTCGCCCTTTTCATCCTCCTCAGTCGGAAGAGCAATCAACATACCTTTGGTAATTTCTGTGACATTACCTGTAGGCTCATTCTTGCGTCTTGGTCCGAGGTACATGACCCATTGTACTAAAGGTGCTACTGTAGCATTGCTTGGACCTGCCTGGTTCTGAGGTTGGTGAAAAGCGTTAGGCCACTCAAAAGGTTCCTGCAACTGCCTCAGAGCTAGGTTTTGAATCACAATCTTTTGTTCTAAAAAGAAGCCTCTCCATCACATTTGGTTTTCTTCAGAGAAGTACTTAAAACCCGTGGAAATTTCATTTTCAATGGCTTTCAATGAATTAATTGAGTACTTTTTTGCTGCTTTGAGACTTTTGAATTTTTGAGAGCAAGTTGCTCAGCACGTTCTACCAAGCAAGTGTCTGGAACAGATTTAAGGAAGCACAATCCCTCTACGGACTCTTTAGTTGTGTCGTACTTCTTTCCTTGCAAAAAGCTCTCTCTATTCTTCAAGTAGAATTTGATTTGATGTTGAAATGTAATATTATTCAACTTGTTCACAGTTTGTTCTCTGTTGGCACGTCAAGAGAAAACAAATCCCCTGAAGTCGGCAGTCTCCCCTTTAGAAGCTCAACCATTGGCATGGGAGTGTAAGAGTCTTCAATGATTCGAACTAAAGTAGACAAAAAGCCTTCTTCCTTCTGAGACGCACCAAAAATCTACTGAATATCTGGTCTATTTGATCGTGAGTGTGCCCTATAAGTAAGAATCCGAGCTTTATTTTTTCGAAGATCCCTAGCACAATAAAAAAAAAAAAAAAAAAAAAAAAAAAAAAAAAGAATGAAGGGGCTTTCCTTCTCTTATTCTCCTTTTCCTATTCAATGAAGATCCTTTCATGGAATCTAAGGGGTATAAAAGGACCCTTGAAAAGAAGAAGAGTTATTGCTCAGTTAAGAGAATATAATGCTGACATTATCATGCTTCAAGAATTAAGGCTCCCAAACTTTGAGTGCTCAAATTTGGCCAATTGGATTGCACCAGGTTATTCATCTTGTTGGATAGAAGCTACTGGTACTGCTGGTGGCATATGTATCATTTGGAAAAATATCTCCCATTCTCTAATATATAACAGTCCAGAGAAGAACTGGCAGGCTGTGATATTCAGAAATAATGACCTCACCTTTGGAGTTATCAATGTTTATGCCTCGACCTCCTCTAAGGAAAGAGAACACTTTTGGCCTAAGATTGGCAATTGGCTTGAAAACCAAAATCACATTTCTTGGATTATTGGAGGAGATTTTAATAATACCCCTACCACTGACCTTAAGCTTGGAAATGATATAAATATGACAAGAGCTGAGAGGATCAATTGGGATTATTTCATAGATAACTTCCTCTTCACTTATATCCCCTCAGCCAAATAGTCAAATAAACAAGAAGGTGCCAAACGTGTCTTCTGTGCTCTTGGCAGATTTTACATCAATAATTTTGATAATCCTTTTTGGGATAGCTGTGTAGTTTACAGTGATGAGGCCACTTCTATTTCAGACCATCAGCCTCAATTTCTCGAGACCAAGCATTTACTTAGCATCAAAAAAGGATCTAACTGTCCCTATAAGTTCAATTGTAGTTTGCTGAATAATGACATTTTCTGTGAGCAATTTAAAGCTTTCTACATAAATCTTCCAAGAGTTAATCCTTTCCATTCTATGAGAGATTTCTATTCTAATGTGAAGGTTTCCAAAACTTGGATCAAACAGTGGTCTAAGAATAACTTCAATATAAGAAGACAGGAAAAGAAAAGTTGTCTGCTCAATATGAGGAACATTAGGCTTCAGATCCAAAAGACCCTTATAACAGAGATCTTCATCTACAAGAATCTAATATTGAGCAAGCAATTAAGGCCATGGAAGAGTATGAGGCAAAAGGTGCAGCTGTCAAATGCAAAATAAAATATCTTTCAAATATGGATAGCAATAACTCGGAATTTTTCTTCAGAGTGGCCAAAAATAGAGTCTATAAGAATCAAATTCTAGCTGTCAAAGATGATAATGATGTCTCTCTGGTAGATGCTAAAGATATAAGCGAGTTCTTCTATTCTAAATATGCTGGTATTTTTTCTAATGATGGAAATATTTTCTGGCAGACCTCTCAGGCCAAAGATTTTATTGATCTCTTAAATGCTCTCCCTGAGTATGACATTAATCCAATCTCTGATAATATTATTGATCTTCCTAATGAGAATGAGATTAAATCTACCCTTTTGCATCTTGCTAAAGGGAAAAGTCCTGGTCCAGATGGCTTGCCCCCAGAGTTCTATATCCATTTTTGGGATGTCATCAAACATGATTTCATTCATATGATCCATGGTTTCTGGTTGACTAATCATCTGCATCCTGCCATAGCTTCAGGCTTGGTTGCCCTTGTGCCAAAGACAGATAATCCAGAAAAATTCAGTGACTGGAGACCTATCTCCCTCACTAATACCTCATATAAGGTCTGTGCTAAAATTATTGCTAATTGAATTAATGGCTATCTTCAGAATACTATCTCTATGAATCAGTCAGCCTTCCTGCCAAACAGATACATCCTAGACAATTACATTGCTGCTATGGAAGGTTTACATTGGGCCAAACATTCAAATCAAAATTGCATTCTTTTAAAGCTAGATTTTTCTCAGGCTTTTGATTCCATCAGATGGGATTTCTTGGAGCTTGCCTTGAGAAAAATTGGCTTCCCTGAAAAGTTGATCCAGCTTATTATAGGGTTGAACTCTCGTGCTCAATCTTCTATTTTGATCAATGGTTCCCCAAGCAAATTCTTCCCCCTCCAAAAAGGTGTCAGACAAGGTTGCCCTTTAGCACCTTATCTCTTTATTGTTGCTGCTGATCAATTAACAAGGGCTATTTTGCATCATCAAAATATGGGAAATATAAAGGGTCTTGTCATGCCAAACTCTCAGAATCAGCTGACTCTGCTTCAATATGCAGATGACTCTTTCTCATTCTTGCGGAATGATGATAGAAACATTGAGTTTTTCCTGAGAATCATTCACAATTTCAGTCAGGCCTCTGGTATCCATTTGAATACTCAAAAATCTGTTATTATTGGTGCCTCTAATCAATCAAATATTTCTGGGATTAAATGTGTTGCTGCTAATCAAGCTATTAAGTTGCTAGGTATGCCTTTAGGCCAGGATATTAACATCAAAACTCTCTGGAGCCCTATTGTCGACAAGATCAGGAAGAAACTCAATAATTATGGCAGTTGCCTTTCACTAGCTGGAAGATCCATCATTGCTTCTTCTGTCATTGCCAGTTCACATGTATATTTCTCTTCTGCCCTCATTGCTCCTAAATGCATCTATCAGCAATTAGAGAGAATCATTAGAAATTTTATCTGGGGTAAGAAGCATCTTGTTAACTGGGATTATGTTATAAGGAAAAAATCTGCAGGTGATCTTGGGTGTAAGAATCTGAGCCTCCAAGCTTATGCCTTAGGTGGTAAGTATATCTGGAAAGCTCTTTTCCAAAGAAAAAATGCTGCTACTGAATTCCTTTACTACTGGATTTCCAAAAGTTTCATTAAGGGACATCCTGCAATCGATCATCAGCTTCCTCACTCAGCTTTTAGTGATATCAAACCTGCTGCAAATACCTTACCTCTGATGAGGAATTTATTGATGGCCTGGAATTTTGTATCCAAAGCATTTTCATATTCTAGTATTGATCAGGCTCATAAGGACATGAGTATCTTCCGGAATCCAAGCCTATCAAAAAGAGATAGCATCCCTTTGGCTATTATTCATCCTAAGATTTATAGAAAATGGATGCTTAACAATGTTTGTAATCTTGGTGACCTCTGGTCAAATGGAAACTGGATCTCTTGGACAAGACTTAAGGTCAAGATCAAGGGAACTAGCACTGATAGAATGCTTTATAGACATATTATCAGTAAAGTAGCCAATAGAAGTATAGATGCTAATCCTATTCCAGAAAATGATTGGCTTCTGAATTGCAAAAATTCTTATAAAGTATCCAGAGTATATGCCTTCTTATCAAGTTCCAATCTTCCATCCAAAGCAGCTAAATATTGGCACATCAATTAAAGCGGGTTGAAAAAGACCTTTTACAATGTTTGGAATTCATATTGTGCTCCAAAAATATCTTATTTCAATTGGTCGATAGCTAATAAAAGTGTCCCTAACCTCCTCCTAGCTATTTGCAAACATCGGAACCATCGAAGTTTTCAAATATTCAACAAAGTGCATCAAATGATCTCCCCATTATGCCCTCTAGGTTGTGACTCTGTGGAATCTATGGAACACATCTTCCTCTGTCCTAAATTAAATAGCTTCTGGTCCTGGTTTGAGATTAATTTCAATATTCATAGACCTGCTGCTATTCTCGATTTCATGATGAACAATAATGCTTTTAAAAATACTATTAGCTTCATCTCTCTATGGAATATATGGAAACACAGAAATAGATGCTTATATGGAGGTCACAATTTGTCTACCTTTTGGATTAAATTGCAGGTTATTTATGACTTAGAGCTAATAGCAACAGCACAAAAGAATAAATATGTTGATGCTCATTATGATCAGCTTTGGAATTCTATTGGTCATTTTATTGGTTCTTTTAATCTATTTAAATTAAACTGCCATGAAGATAATACTAATTTTCACTCTGATTTTCCTAGACTATCTCTGGAACTGCAAGTACAAACTTGACCTGCAATTTGATGAAATTGAGGCCTCAAAGTACATTGGCCTTCCTTTGTCAGAACAACATGGGATACAGAGTCAGGTGCAGAATCAAATGGATTACAATTTTTGGGCAGGCCATGTCAAAGGAAAGTTATATGAGAACATAGATGAGATTCCAAGAAGAGAGGTTGAATGGGCCAAAGAATTCTGCAAGGAGACTCAGTTAATGTGTGTACTATGGTGGTTTATGCATGCCAATAGTATGGATATGACTGATAGACAGTTCGAATTTTATAGAGAGTGCGACTACTATCATAGGGGCAGGGCAGATTGTTATGGCACTTTCATTCACTTATATTCCACATGTAACTCTAACAGGCTGATCGAGATTGTTGATTGGGGAAAGAATTTCATACCAATCCTGTATCCACATTTCAGAGACCACTTCCACTTTCTGGACACCTATAACTTCTGATTTCTGCATCCTTTTTTCTGTAATATGGTGTTTTGCAGATTTTTGGCTCAAGGATTCTACATAAAATGTAGTTGGCTTCATCAGCAAAATGCTTCAAGATTTTGTTCCTACTGAAAATGTTGCTGCCATCAATAGCAACATCTTTATCTTTATTGTGTTGCAACATTATATGCTCTTGACTATTTTAACTGCTCTACATATTGCTGCTACATTATGCATGGGCTATACCAAGTCCAAAAACTTTTTCTTCATGTTACATATTGCTGACTTCTTGGTCATGCAATACTCTATTTTTGTACTTATTCTCCATAATTAATGATTAAAAAGCTTCATTCCCTCAAAAAAAAAAAAAAAAAAAAAAAAAAAAAAGTGTTTGATTTTTGTTCTTCCTTGCAGTGTTGTCAAGTTGCAGGCAGAGCACTGGTGGTAACTGCTCTTGCTCACAAAGAACCTTGTTAAGAATTGTAATTGTGAGGTTCAAATCACCATGCAATTTAGGATATGTTAAGAAGACTTTGCACTTTAGACTTCCTTTGAAGACCATAGCTCCTACAAGATGGACTTTGACAAAGCATTCCTCTAGCACATTTCTTGGAATATTCAAGAAATGTGGTAGAGTTGTCTTTTTTTGATCCATTTTATCAATCACAATAAACATGTACTGCAGTGGACGCTCAAGAACGTTTTTCCTATGCTTAGCAAGCTTCCTTCTCTCGATTGCTTGTTGGTCACGATGTCTAGCAAGCTTGCTTTGTGCGAAGATCAATATCGTTTTGCTTGTCTGGCGAAGATCTCAAAAAGCCAGCACAATCTCTGGAGCTGAAAGAAGCACGTGCTATTGAGTGGTGTCTCAAATACGATGAAGACAACAAAAGGCATGCTCTCATTAGCCACGACAATTGGTTTCAATTAGCCTTCAAGGATGGCAAGGTGAGAACATGTGTATTTCGGAATAGCGCTCACGTCTTTTGTGTATTTGTGCTTCTTTCTACAAGGTTATTTAGTAAGTGTATTTCGGAATACACTTTGCTGATATTACGTTGTTCGTATACAGATCCGGGACCTGCAAAGGGAGCTACAGGGCTTTACATATTATGTTATCTTGAAAGGCTCCTCCAGAAGGTGGTGAACAAGGAGTTCACCTTAGAAGAGATATCGAAAGAATTGAACAAGTAAGTCCAATATATTCTGGAATACGTTTGTGCCTTCTTATTGGTTTTTGTTGCACTTTGGAATTCTAGCATATTCTGGAATACGTAATGTTTTCTTTTGTCTTTGTCGTTGTCGTTGTCGTTGTCTTTGTCTTTGTCTTTGTCTTTGTCTTTGTCTTTGTCTTTGTCTTTGTCTTTGTCTTTGTCTTTGTCTTTGTCTTTGTCTTTGTCTTTGTCTTTGTTTTAAACCTTCTGACGAGCGTAACATTCAATATGCTCCCAATTTTGAAGGTTGGGTATATCTTTTATTTTGTCAACTTTTGTTTCTATTTGCATTATTCAGAGGAAGAAGAAAAATAAAGACTTTCCTGACGGTTTTATACACTTGGTAAGGCTGGCCCAAGAAGAAAGGACTTTAGCTGACAGGATGATTTTAGCAGTGGCATCCTCCGATTATGAGACATTCACCATGTTTGACCGAGATAATCTTTTTTCTATCGTTAACATAGCAACTTCACTAAGTTGATGGGAACTGTCAAGCCACAAAATTTTACTCTTATCATCCTCGATACTTGATGCTTTCTCGGGCTCTGGTACTACCATAGCCTGTGCACTTAAGAAGGGCCGCAATTGTGTCGCAATAGACATAGACAAGGAGGCTGTGAACATTATTAAGATGAGATTGGATGCCTTGCCTAGTCTACCAGACGAGAATCAAGAGTTAGGCACCAAATCATCATCTGATTTTGCCAAAATGACATCGTCAGAGATATATCCAGATTTTGCAAGCTCCACAGAGGATGAGGTCTTGCAAAGCTGAAAGAAGTGGCTCTAGTAGTTGAATCTGAAGACAATACTACTAAGGCACATGTTAAGTCACATGAAAGGGAGAAGACGATTGAGGAGAACACTGCAAGTACAAGCACACAAAATGAGGAAGATTATAATATTGACCTTTGACTTATTGTGTGCAACATTTTTAACGTTAACATTAACTTATCTTCCAAAACTGATATTGAAAATTCAAATTAATACTATTATTATTTATTCTTCTCATAATCTGATGTTTTTAAGGTCTTGCTTTCATAGATTACAAAGTCAGATGTTAATTTTGCCCTTTTCAACTAACTTGTAACACATAATGAAACAATGAGGAAGATTATGATATCAAACTTTGATTTGTTGTGTGAAACATTTCTAATGTTAACATTAACTTATCCTCCAAAACTGACGTATTGAAAATTCAAATTAATGCTATTGTTATTTATTCTTCTCAAATATGATGTTTTTGAGGTCTCGATTTTATGGATTGTATAGTCAGCTGTAAATTTTGCTCTTTTCAGCTATGTTGTTACACAAAGGAAAGTGTACACCTGTCGAGAAGCCAAAATGTAAGAAAAAAAAATTAACTTTTGGAAATTCTTAACCTCGATCTAAAAGGGTCACTTTTAAGAGCATGACATGTTTTTTTGAGGAAATCTTTGAAACGGGAGTTCTACGATACTCTCGTTTCAAATGCAACCTTGTTTGATTAAAGAAATGGTATCTAGAGTCTTATAAAACTAAGAAAAGCAATTCATCAGACATTATTAAAATTGCATGCAAAGCCATACATGCAGCTAGTATATAAGACCATATCCAGATTTGCCTTTGTCTTTCGTAGACTCAGTCAGAACTCTACTGCATTTGTAAAGCCTGCTTACTCCTTCAATTAGCAACTGATTCGATATGTCTGATTTTAGGAATTTTCTGAAACGACTGTTAACCAATAAAAATGTTCCTAAACTTACCCATCTTATAATTTTCTCATGGCCTTCCTGCAAAACCCAAACAACATGAGACACAATTGAATGTCTAATATGGCTGCCCTCCTTCAGGTGTTCAACACCATGCTCACAAATTATACCCCTCCACTTGCTCTTTAACTATTCAATTTGAAAAAACTTCAATCCTGAACGACATAGGGTGATGCTAACTTTGATAGAAATTAGGAAGCGTTTTGAAGATGTTTTATATGAAGTATAAGCAGCAGAGTAGTAGAATGTTCAAGAAAACCATGACTAGTATGTAGAAGTTGGGGATGATACATTTCGACAAAACAATGGGGATTTTGGGCCAGGAGAAATGCAAGAGCGGATCATCCTCCCATATTTCTTTGCCATAACTCTGTCTGTGCACGGACTCCCATAAAGCCTCAACGAGTCTGCAACCCAGTAAACCTACAGATGAAGCCGTTATGGCAATCTGACAGAAAAACGATAAATAAAATATAAAAAAACATGGCTTCATCTTGGTATTTCCATCTGAGTTTTCTTCTTAAGACATTTCTTTGCTTTTTCATGTGTTTGCAGGTAGTTACACATCCACAATGGTAAATCCAGAATAGGGCTGCAGATTCTAGTCTCAGCGGTACCCAGTTTCTTCTACTGTTTTGGCAAAAGAAAGCCAGGTTCTTCTATTTTGTTCTTCGATGCAGTTATTTGCATCTGAGCTTTTTCCGCAAAAAAGAAAAGAAAAAAGCTCATGTGTTTGCAGGCAGTTATACATCCTTAGATGTATCACTGATTCCATTTGTCATGTAGCAAAAATCCACTTGCAATAGATGAATTAGAAGCTGGGTTTTTTCCTGAGACAGAAGATGTGTTCATTCTAGATATAATGACCACAATATTAGATTCTAGGTTTTCTAATATTGTTATGGTGTATTATGCTAAAATGAGGATGTTTGGAGTTGTAGATGCAAATACATTTTCTAGAACTATAGTCTCTAACAACATCGAAGTTTGGGCAAAGATATATGCAACATGCTGTATAGTCACAGTTAACAACAGAAAAGGGTGTTTTTCGTCGGGTATAGTGTCAAACAAAGTGACGCTATATGTATTCTCAAAGGCCCACTAAATGTCACGAGGTTGACGCTAAAAGTCCTATACTTTGATGTCGCATGGACGTCACCCATTGCGTCAAGTATTGTGTCATGGCTACCTAACGCAAAATTGACAAAATGACTACATTTGTGGCAATTGCATTGCATGTTTGTGTCAAACTTATATCCAAGTTACTCAATAATTGTGTCATACTTTCTATTATATTAGTCTCGACACCATGACTACATTTGTGGCAATTGCATGGTATATTTGTGTCGAGCTTATATCCAAGTTATTCAATAATTGCGTCATGTTTTCTATCACATTAGTCTCGACTCAACGACTACATTTGGGCAATTACATGGCATGTTTGCATCAAGTGCTTATCCATGTTATTCAATAATTGTGTCATACTTTCTATCATATTTGTCTTGACTATTCAACGAAATTGTTAGACCATGTTGACATCGTTTACGTCATATTTATAACTCTCTTGCAACCTATTTTATATCCTTTTTTTATGCAACTTGTAACAAGCCTATTTTATTTTGCAACATAATTGTGACATTTAGTTATATATAGGTATGACAAATTTGGTAATGTTTGAGTAACAAAATTTTGTCAAAATTTAGATCCTTTTGTGACATATATATGTCAATTGTTATGAGCATATATGATACCATTGTCAAATTTGTGTCCAAATCACAAGTCTTTTTGTGGCAATTCTACTTTCAATTTTTGTCATTTTTCTAGTTCCGTCAATAGATATTTTTTTAGACATTAGTATTTAGATGTTTTAAAATTGGTCTGGTTTGAGTCCATGGTTGCATCATGCATATATACAAAGAAAGGAAAAATGATTTAAGTAATTGCACAAGTAATGATAAAAAGCTCAATCCCAATCAAATTACTTGACAAAGTAAAGAACATTACTTTAAGTTCGAATGAAAGATCATTCTACATTTAAAGTACTTTTAACATAAAAGGTTATTTGTCAAAATAAGTCCAATAGTTTTAGTTTGAAACAATTTCTATCATGCATAATTCTTATTCCAGATAAATCATCCTTAGCATAAGACAAACCTTTATCAGTGGGCTCATTGCGCTCTTCGTCTTCGCTAGTAAAAAAAATAAAACAAGAACTTTGTCTATTCTCAAATTGTATTCAATTTACCATGCAAAAGAACATAAAAGCAAGAACAGAAATCAAACTCCTAGTTAAAAATACATTTTATTGGCAAATGTGAGGTATTAGTATCTCAATGCTGCTCAAGAACATTGCTGGAACACAATGAAACTAATTTTAATGATATGTATGGAGACAAGGTATCAGCAAAAGAACCCAGATTTCATAATTAAAAGGCAAAAGGTTTTAGATTTTAGATTTTAGCAGAATCAAAAGGTATATCTGTCTCTACATTTCTGTTTGTGCACACAAGCTAATCACTAAAAATAACTGTAGGCACTGGAAGCATGATTACCTTTCGTTTGATCCATTGTAGTAAAAACAAATTCATAATATAAACTTGAATGGGAAACAGATTCCAAGCTTGGAAGCTTTTAGTGTACCCAGGCATGAGTTTTTGGAAATAGCTATCCGAGTATTTGATCTTATAAAAAGTGGTATATCCTTTATAAAGATGCCATCTGCCCTCTGGCAGTTAAGAATATTTGAAACAGATAGAATAACAACCCTCTAGCTATGCCTATCACTATCTCCATCCTATCTCTCCAGGTCAAGGTCCTTCCCTCATTTTCGAGCAACCAATGTTCGAGTGATCCATTTGGCATGAAATCATACACCAACATTTGCTCATTATTTTCAATGCAAAAGCTTCTTAATCCCGCTGAAAGCTTCTTGATATAGCCCTTGTTGCAGCTTCCATTTCATGACATGTAAATCTTGGAGGCAGCCCTTCAATGCCAGCTAAGGATTTGTTAATCTCTTTATTAACCACATTAATGGGTTTTATTCTCACAAGCTTTATCACAGCTACAACCATGCAAACAATCACAAAAGCAGCTACTATCAGCCCTATAGCTGCAGCCTTCGTTGTCTTTGTGTTTGATGGTAGGGCACCTGATGATGGATTAGTATTTCTAAATCTAAAAGAAATCTCCGTTTCATTGTTTGGTACAAAGCTAGCCACTATAGTATCATTCAGAATGAAGCATCCCTTCTTGGAGGAATAGGAGTAAGCTTTGCAGCTAGGACAGTTATCAAGGCAAGCTTCTTTACAAGCCTATGCATTCTTAGTCCCATGCATACTCAGACACAGCTCCATAAGAAATTTTTTCATAGGAAGAACATATTATTTAGTCTCGTAGATCCTGGCCTGTAGACCTTAATAAGATCTTTCCTTTTTTCTTTCTTCCAAACACGTGATTGAAGCCTCATGAGGTAAACATGAGTATTCATCATGATTTAGAACACGCATGTGGAACATATTATTTAGTCTCGTAGACCCTGGCCTGTAGACCTTAATAAGGTCTTTCCTTTTTTTCTTTCTTCCAAACACGTGATTGAAGCCACATGAGGTAAACATGAGTATTCATCATGATTTAGAACACGCATGTGGCAGCCAGGTGGACTTCTTTGAAAGAATTATCCACAAAAAGACAATTCTACAAGGACAATTTCTTGAACAACTGGTTTCCTCTGACATCCTAGATACTAGATACCCACTTGTCACATGCCCTTAGGACTGTATTGGGGCAGTTCCGTGTCGATAGGGGCAGGGCATGCAAATAAAGAATCTATTAAACGATGAAATCAGAAAATAGGAGGAAGATACCACTAAATAGGAGGAAGATACCACTGCCTTTTCAGGGACCCTTTCATGAACCTCCTAGACCAGAAATGTCTCTTGATTTGTGTCCAGCATACTATGAAATAGGAGGAAGATACCAAAGTCTATTCTAGGACCCAACCACTTTGACAGCTCATGGACTTCTCAGACCAGTACTAATTTGTGTATCTATGAACCACCATAAACAAACAGTAATGGGAAAAGGAAGTCAGAAGTGTCCGCTGGAGGCAATCAGAAAATGGCCAAAAAAGCTAAGAAAGAACAGCCCCCCAAAAGAAGACAAGGGAAAATAGGCATGGATCACAGGTTATTTCTAGCTGTATTTTGGTTGCAATGAGTTTCATCTGTCATAGCAAGGGGGTTGCACTTATTTTTTGTAGATGTGAGGCTGGCATTCTTGGCAGTGCCATTCTCAACTATGAGATACTGGCACTGTCCATTTCCACTACATAACCCATATGGAGCACATGCAAACGGAAGCTGGCATGGATTTTTGAAGTACTATGTAGTTGTCCAAATACCAGCTACAAGAGTGTGAGATACTAGATTACCATCATTGTCTAACCTTAAGAAATTGAGTGGCGCACTTTGAGATGGTTCAAATGTGGCGATCGACATGGAGCTGCACTCTGGAGACATTGAATAAGACTGGTGTAGTAAGACTGATTGATGGAGCAGGATACATTAAATTGAGATGGTATTTGGATATTAGCATAAGCTAAGCAATGTTATTGGGAATCAGTTAGACTCATCTGCGGTGCAGCAGTTCAGTTCTCTATACTCTCTATACTGAAGTTGTAATATCACATTAACACATTAGCAATATCAGTTAAGGCAAAACATGGATTTTCTTGTCCATACTTTCTGCATTTTGCATCAGGCAGAACATATTCTAGCCATGTAAGCACATGCACTATGCTTATTCGAAGGTGCTTGGAGCTGATCTTGAAAAGGACCTATGTGGACACTTGATGCACTGCCATGCAGTCTAGAAGACACCCATGAATCTTCATGGGATGGGCATTGCTGCAGCAGGACAATGGAAACAGCAGGACAATAGAAACAACGGGAATCTAGTGATGAGCCTGAGACATTTGAAGTAAGCATGATGGTAGGCAGCCTGCTATCATATACGTCATATCTCCAGCAGCATATTCATCTAAATTCATGTTCATTTTGACAATTACAGGGGCATTATTTAAAATTTCCCTAAAAAATGAGATTACTAACCTCCTCAAAATCAAGATAGATCGGTTGTTGGTTCTCCAA
Source organism: Isoetes taiwanensis (assembly GCA_021234155.1). Taxonomy (NCBI): domain Eukaryota; kingdom Viridiplantae; phylum Streptophyta; class Lycopodiopsida; order Isoetales; family Isoetaceae; genus Isoetes; species Isoetes taiwanensis. Next base: position 30,115,564 of record JAJEKV010000002.1, on the reverse strand, counting down.
GTTTCCTTTATCCTCTTGTTTTATCTTCTTCTTGAACACCATGCCAGGGCTAGGTTTCTTCACGTACTAGCTTTATACTGCAAAGATAAATGATAACATAAATATATAATTTTCCAGCAATGAAATAATAATTCAAACGAAAATTATCATTTTTTCTAAACCTTATGTACTTCATAACCTTTAGCAATCATTTTCTTCTTCCATACTATATATCCACCGTCCTCTTTTATCTTGCGTACTAGATCGTCAATTGGAAAGGTTCCCCAATCATTAAATTATATCAAAGAAATTGATCAAAATACGTAATCCTTACCAATTAACATAGGAAAGGAGTTCTATAAACAATAAAAGCCTGCTAATTGCATGTAATATACCTAGCTTTTGTGCCGAGTGCAATGCCTGTTGTGAAAGAAACTGGGATATGTATACTTCAATCCTAAGTCACAGAAAACGTCGACATTAAGAAAGAAAACGATTACTTCCCAAATTGATCTTAATTCATAAATCTTAGACTTTCCAAGCTGATCTTAATATATATTATATCAGATTAGAATGCATATACAATCTTCCCAATAATATTATTCTTTATCTGTCAGAAAAGATAAAAATTTTACCACATATCAGACTTCTCAAATATATTCTAAAAGTTCTAAAGAAATATCTTAAAAATCATGCATATGTCCATAATAGTGTTTGTGAGTCAAAAGTATATAATGCAAAATATATAATATAGATCACTCTTCATGACACATAGAGCTTTAATACCATTAGAGACGTGTAGACCATAAATTTCAGCACCTATAGATCTTGAAATTTTGCAACTTTCCTTTAATTTAATCTTGAAAGCATATATGTCCATCTTTACAACATAGACCCACAAATTGTGGTAGATGTGTAGCAGGCTTACATGATTTTTCATAAGTATAAGGATCAATCTTCAATACATACTATAAGAAGTATATACTTTCAGCATATTTCACTTTAATTTAAACCTCAAAAGCGTATCTATCCACAAGGCAATTCACTTCCTCCATAAAGGATATGGTCTTAGAATCTTCTTCTCTTGTTATTATCTAGACACCTTATTTCTAAAATCATCTTAGACGCAGGTCATAGATCCAGTGTAAGATCTAAACAATCAAAATTCTTATTCTACCAGCATCAATCATTTTCTAGAATCAGATATAATGCTAGAGAAAGCAAATCGAGTCACCAAAAAGTAACCTGATGTTTTGCAGTATGCCTTAGACCGCTTGATATTGTGGCCTCCAAATATATGAGATCCATTATCTGATCTTAGGCTTCTTATAAATCTTGGAAACCACAACCACTGCATTTGTACTATTTTAGAAAGAGAATGAGTCCATTTCTAAGCAAGAGCTTAGATTAGAATCCTGTTATTTGACATTCTATTCAAATCCAAATTTTAACAGCCAAGAAACCAACATTGTATTTTATACAACACGATTTAAAAGCATGTAGTCATACCTTGTCATTGTGTATCTGGCATGGGAACCAGCATGTAACTAGAAGTTAATGTGTAGGCTCCAGATATTCGTCCATAGCTATAACAGCTTAGAAGATTCCAGATCCGAACAGAGCTCTTAAGATCTTTTAAGCTCAGCCTTAGAGCTGCGATTTCTATTTTACTGCAAGTCTATGATGGCCATACATCCTGTGAATATCATTTACTGTCTTCCAAGCATGAGCAATGTCAAGCCTCTTTTTGCATTGCCTTTCATTTCTTGACCGACCAAGCCACTGCTTCAGAAACATGAGACCTAAGCTATCATATAAATCCGACCTCCATTATATCTTCTGGATGCTACAGACAGATACGGCATGCTTTTCTTTGCTTGTTACTAGCATCCGAAAGCAGATAGGTCGTATAGGCGGTCATTGGCGCCATAGCCGTATGTGAAAAATCCTCATATGCCATATATCATATATGCCACGATTCCAAGTAAATGGATTCTTTTAGACCATACAGGGCAAATCCTAAAGGTACCAAAAGGCCCAAGCAACCATCTTCTTTTTTATTTTGAGATGGTGTTGGGAACCGTGCTAGGGGAACGCCGCATCTTACGCCGCATGCGGCGTTCCCTTTCATCTTGCGGTCCCCCTAGCGGGACGCTGGCCGACGGCATTGATTGCGAAATTTGAATCCGCAGATCTCCATTCCATGCAAATCGTTTTCTTCTCACTCCCTTGCTCCTACGATTTATGGCGCCAATGTATTTTACTTTTCCTTTTCATGAGTCCATCTGGTAGATCGTAAGACATTCAAATGCATTCTGGCAATGAAACTTCCAGAATTTGGGGATGAATCCTTGCAGAATATGGCTATGGATTTGGGTTCAGGTATTCAGTTATCCAGTGTTTCTTGCTTTGCTACAGGTAACAACAGAGCTTCTTTCTTTGACTTCCGGTTATTTCCACAACAAGTTTGGCGATAGCGATGGATCTGTCTCCGCCAGTGCTTGCTCCAAGCGCAAGTGTGGAGCTCTCATTCATCTTTGGCCAGTTTTTGCTTCTCCAAAAATGCCATTTGTTTCTTGGGTAAGCACTTCTCTTCTTGGGTAAGCACTTCCTCATCAAAGTTATTCTTTAGCTATTTAGTTGCAAAGAGATCTGCCCTTGAAACGTTTTTTCCTAATTCTTCTTTCAACTCTTTGGCTTTGGAAACAGGTGGAGAAGGTATGAAGAGCTCAATTTCTCTATATTGTGCTCCATTGAGGTGAATTTTTTTGTTCTCTTATGTTTTTTTCCTCTTTGATTTCTATCTAATGTAACAGTTGCAGGGCAAACTTGCCACCATTTTAGTTGGAATTACATTGTTGCTTCTTCATGGTGATTCTTCACTCTGATGCCCTTATGCTTTTATTTAAGTTGGAGGTTAAACTGGATTTCTCACTTTTGATAAATATTTTGCAGTTTTTGGAGAGATACTTCTACTAATATTTTGCAAGTTTTTGGGGAGGAGACGTACATTATCATGGAGTGAAGATAACTGTTCACCTTGATTCATCTTCCGAGGTTTCAGATGCTAAAAGCCCTTTGCTGATGAACGAGGTTAATGGCTTGTGTGTCATTGGTAATGGAATTAGGGATCATGCTGCTAAGGAGGTTCTTTCTGATGCACATAATTTTCCAGTGCCTTTGCAGTCTTATGATGTGGCTAAGAAGGCCAGAATACTTGCCCCTGCTCTCAGTGGTAAGCTTTCATATCAAGAGAAGGAAGCTGCGCCTAGACTTTTAAGAAAAATCTCCTCTTGCAGGTCGCTTGCACTTCGAAATGAATGCAGTGCTTGAGGTTCTTAATACAAGACAGAAAGGGTCAGATTTAACGCTATTGCTTGAAGGTAAGGCTTTTAGATTTACTTCTACCCTCATAGCTTATGTGTTGCAAAGAATCTGAGATCCAGGTACTGCATTGGATTTGTTCTTCTGGGCTCTCAACAGAAGAGGATTTAAACACTCAACTTTTAGTTATAACTGTCTATTTGATTTACTGGTGAGGACAAACATCGTTGATAAGGCAAATGCAGTTTTTAAAGAGCACATAATAACTTCATGTCCTCCTGATAGTTTCACGTTCTATCCAATCCAATCCAATCCACGTATCTATTTTTTGCTACAGACTTTATGAATTTGTATTGTTACTTTTAGTGTTTTTTAGTGTTTTATTGTCGATTTGCTTTTCAAATTCGTTGAATGGTCTACTTTTTCCGAAATTAGCCATTGACTTTAAGCATAATGCATCTATTAGCTTTCTTAAATATTTAGAACAGCCATGAGCATATATATCCTGTAATTTCAACTATGATGCTAGAACGGGCTGCACATGATAAATGCGCCCCTATGTCAACATATGCTTTTTAGCTATTGTTGATATCATATATCCATTAGAATCTGGACATTTGGAATGTTCTTTGGCATTTAGAAATAGGATCTCAGCATTTAGAAAGAGAATCTGGGCATCAGAATTTGGGCCAGAGAGATTATAAATGCCCATAGAGTGATTTTGCTCAGGTCAGCATCAATTCCTTGAAATTCTTCTATAAATATTGAAGGGCATAATTCTATTGACAGGAATTTATGACGAACTGCATGTATTATCTTCATACATCTGTGTCCACATTTGATCAGCTATATACACTTCCCGAATAATTTGACCGCAACATTTTAGTACTAGATCACATATTGCTTTCCATTTTGTGCCTTTGCAAACAGCGACTATCTTGATGTTTTAGGCTGTTCATTATAAGCATGTTCTACAACATGGGTTGGTCAGATGACGTCGTCATGTACTTTGCAGGAACCTGGCAAAGACGTCCTGGTTTGCTGCCGGCAATGCCATGATATCTCTATACAAGATGGGATTTGATCTTAGAGGAGATGAATGGACCCAATTGGAGACATTCAGTTGGCACAACCAAAAGGCTTTAAAATACGTTTTTTTTCTTTTGGAGCAAGAAGTTTTCCAGTTGAATATTGTGGTCAGGTGATATAAAATTAAATGGGGTGCATGCGGTGCAATTAATACCAAAGGACAAAGGTCTATTAGTTTCAGCGATTAGCTTTTGGCATAGTATTTGAGTGGCCAGCACATTTTTATCCTAAGGACGATTGCCCAACAAGTTTTTATTTTGTTTTCATTTTTTTTTTTGGCAGGTTTTTCTTGCAAGCTATTATGGTCAGAATTCCACAGACAGATCCTTAAGGTAAAATTTATTTTCTTTCTTCTGTTACTTCAAATTAGGTCTTTATCATGCATAAACATCAAGTTATTACTGCTATCTAGGAGGCATAATAGATGAAATGCTTGCACTATAACTTTCATAACTGGCTGCCCAGCTTTTCATTTGATAAGGTTATAATGCTAAAGTTCTAGGTAGGCTATTCTTAGGAACCAAAAGCCAAGTTGCCAAGTTGGTTCACATGGGGAATACCATTCAAAAGGTTTAGCAAGAGCTTTCCGAAATATTGCACATAACATGCAGCAAGAGCTTTCTGAAACAGTGCACATAACATGCAGGCTCCTTTCAGTCTTGAACAAAACCTCTCAAACACACTGAATTCTCTCTTTTTTCCTTTGTATTAATCTAAATCACAGTGAGAACCTACTGACTATTTTTGTGACTATGCACAAAGAAAGTTCAAGCAAATTTTGATCTATTTCTTAGACATATATGCACGAATTAGGCTTTAGTCTTGCATCAACTCCTTAGACTTGATGCAGATGCAGTGGCTATGAAATACTAATGTGCACATTTTTCTTGCAGGTAACCAAGCCCACACAGAAGGTTCCATGTTCTTTGACAAAAAGACATAGAAGTTGCCACATAGAAGAGAAAACTTAAGATATATAACTAACATCTTGGCTTATTGGAATTTATTTGCTTGGAAGAATTTAAATGCTATTGTACATTCTATGGAATTTTTGTATTAGGGAGGGAGCAACTGGGAATGAATTGCCCATTGTGATTTGCATTTCCAAGAGCACAATTTGCAAACTTAAATTGCAGTACGATCCAACCAGAAGTCCTTTGGTTGCTAATGTTCTGTATGTGTCTGTTGTGGCAGGCTTTCTCATATTGTTAAGATAGTGATATTGTCCTCCTAGATGTGAATATGGTAATTAAGCCATTCGTAGCAGCCATATTTGATGACTCCTACCCATAATAGGTTCTTATTAAAGCACAATAGTTTGTTGGAAAATTAAAAAGACGTCTTAGATTTGGACTGATGCAATTTTGAAGTCTGAGAAGTTAATCTTACAATGTAATGAGAACTTACTCTTATAATGTAACTACCTGACATCCTTCTTAATCACATCCGTCTTTTTCATAGGTCCTTTGGGGTGTAAAAGGCGGCCTCCTTGATTATACTCTCTTTTTATAAATATTTTTACATGGTCATTATCTTGGGCATAGTATAGAAGAAATAAGCTCATGGCACTATTTTTATGACTATGCACAAAGAAAGATCCAGCAATATCGAATTTTGATGTATTTCTTTAATGTATATGCACGAATTGAAGGTTTCTTTTGCTATATCATTTTGTAGAAGTTTTATTCTTAAAAAACAACTAACCAATGAGACCACCATCACAAATCACTAAGTGCAGCTCCAACGTCATAGGCACAATGGCGAAGAATCAACATGCAGAGCACCAGTTCGTAAATCTTCAAGCACCCCATCTTATCTTGCACCAACATATTGATACCTTCATTCACATGATCACACCTTAGATTTGCAATTATTCAAAATAGAACACTATATGGACTGCAACTTTCAGTTTGATTCGGCCATATTTTGCGATAGGCAGTTATTGCGTACAGGTACATGGGTTGTGAATAATCTAGAATTTGATGTAGTATTTGTAATTTAAAACAATTGAATCAATAATTTATCCATGCAACGAAGCTTTTGTTATACATTTAGAACAATGAGATGCCCCATTTAAAATGATCCAAAGGCATCCGTTTTAAACAATGTCCGATGGATGATTATGGCTCTATAAGTGAGCCAAATTCAAAATGGTTTTTGCTATGGCTTAGCATTCAAGCATTATTCTTTCTGAATAAGTAGACATTGAGGACATGCTAAGAGAAGATATTAGTAAAAGTGACATTTGTTGTCCAATATCATCGGTCCCTGAAGGGGATAAAAGTGGACCTGTTATGCTTGAGGATATCGAGATTATAGATCATGGTGTAAAATAACCTTGCATTAATAGGCAATGTTGAAAAGTAAAAGCAAATTGTGGGAAGCAAAGATCTGACACAGATTGAACAACGATTATACATGCCATATACATGAAAAAAAGGTGCCTTCGAGATTGCTTGGGGTTCTTCAAACGATTAGCTATATGTTGTAGCCTTTTCAACTTTTAATAATTTTTTTATTTTGCGAGAAATGCATTTTTCTAAGAGTTTCTTTTAAGGAGACTAACATCATATTTGCATGCTACTTTCTACCCTTTTTTGTATTGCCAAGCAACCAAGAAATACACATATATCACTGACATAAGAGACTTAAAAGCACATGTGCTTCACTTCAGGGTTGCAAATATTTCAAATCTAGAATTTACGATATTATGTCTTGCTCCTAATCTTCTTTTTTAAAATGGGAAGGTGTTGGTAATTGTGCCTGTGCAGCCGCATGGAACGCCGCATGCGGCGTTCCATCTCCCGCATGCGGGATTATTTTAGTCGTATGCCCGTCTATTGTCTTCGTCCATTCATCAGATTTGAAATGAATCATCAGATTTGAAATCAAAGACTCTTTCATTTGGCTATGGCACTCTGAGCTCCGCCGAGATTCTGTTTGTTCTTGGTATAAACGTTCTGGAAGAGGATACGTTCTGGAAGTAGACGAGACTAACAATTTATCCTACATTTTTGTTGAATAAATTTATATTCAATGTTTCGTATCTAACCTTTTATCAATAACCAAGTTAACACATACCCTACATATGCTATCTATCTATTATCAGATAAATGTTTTCAATTTCAGATTAAAGGATGAAGCATGCTAAACTATACCAATGGAAGATGCAATTTGCGCATAAAATCTTTGCCCTAAGCATTGTATTTCTATATCAAAAAATGACCCTTTGTGAAAAAAATATTTGCCCTAACCATTCTATATCTATCTTAACTCTTTTGGAGCTCCAAACACCATTGCACCTATAGAAATTATGCTCTTTTTTTTTATACAGTTAAACTATGTATTAACTACTTTTATCCCGACATACATTACACAAAGGGATTTCTCTCTACTTTGATGTGCTAGCTAACAATATTTCTAAAACTATATGCTCTCTATGTACCCAAAATTTTTTAAAGTTGTAGATACGTATATGTGCATAACGTTTGTGATATACAAAATCTACTCCTTAAATTATTCGGTTGATTTTGAGATAAATAAGAATATGAATCTTAAGGTCCTTCCCTTCCACCCTCCTATGCCTTTTGTTCAATCGTATGCAGGCCAGGCCACGTACACACACACACAATGCCTTTCATATATTAACCTAGGAATATGATTACATCTACGTATTTTACAACACTTTTCAAATTTTATCACCTCGACTCATTTCACACATCCATGACTAATGCCCGGCATCGCCGGGCACACGTTTCTAGTCAAGCATAAATAAGAAATTACTCTCATAATAAAATAACTTCGGTACATTAGGCCATATTCCATTAGAGTAGGGTCTTAGAAATACCTCTCCAAAGCAAAATAATCTTGTAAATGGGCTCTTTAGAGTCCTAGTCAATCTTGAACAAAGTTTGATGTAATCGTTTTCAAGCCCGTGGCCAAGTCATATTGTGGTCACGTAATAGAAGCATAGCACCAAATGACATGCAAACAATTTTCCCTAAAGGCAACATGTGAAAAACGCATGCAGAAATTTTTTATCCTTGCAACTTTGTTGCTTCCATATATGTGCCACTTTTGGCCACTTAAACCACTTTAGAGTAACATATGAAGCAAATGAACGCTTCCACGAAGCCCATAAGCTAGAGAAAAGTGGCATGCAATTGCATGTTGACCCACATACCACGCATGCATTTAAATCAAATGCATGCACAGATTACAAATAAATCCCATAAGCTTTATCTTTAATTTTATCCTCGTATGCATTTAAATCAAATGCATGCTCAGATTACAAATAAATCCCATAAGCTTTATCTTTAGTTTTATCCAACAAAAAGTATCTTATTGACCATGTTGATCTAGAATATGTCACAATGCTTTTACTTGCCTTGATTTTTTCTATTCGTTGGGATTATCATGTAGATGGTCACCATTAAGTGCATGCAAATCTTCAATTCAATAGACTTGAAATAACATCTAGCTATTTGCAGTGTTATCTCCATGCTTTCTACAATTGAATCCCAAAGAATTTTTTTGCAAATGATCATGTAAGTTTGCTTTGCCTCACTTGGTCTTATAGGCCAATCAAAATGCCTCATAAGGACAGAAAAAATGTGTAGTTAGTAGACTTTGATATAGCGCCATCTGTTGTGTGTCCGTTTTCGTAGTGGGGAATGCCCCCGAAGAAGAAAGGATCAATTGATCCGATTGAATATGAGGGAGACTCGGCAAATATTATAGCAGTAATGCAAGAACTGAAGGCGGAAGTACTGAGCCTTAGATCCGAAGTTGAAGGGATGCGTGAGATCCTGGATAAACTGGTGACTCAGAATACCAGTTTGAAAGCACAAAATGAAGAAATCTCATCCAACATGCATAAACCATCAACGGATTTTAGGGCACAGATTGAAGCCCTTGAAAATAAATTGGCTTCTTTGGTTGCTGATACCACCAAGGAACAAATGAAAATACACCATGCTGAAATTTCCTCAGAGCAGAGGGATCAAGAAATCAGAGCAAAGAACCTGAAAATATCCGGGTTACATGAGACAGAAGGTGAAGACGTTACAGAAACGGTAAGACGGTTCTTTTCAGAAACTATGCACCTGAATGATCCACTACATGTGTCTTCTAGACGATTAGGGAAATTGGGCTACCATATCCGTCCCATCTTAGTAAAATTTCAATCCAGGGAAGTAAGGGATCGCGTACTTCACAACAGAAGTGCGCTTAAAGGAGAGAAAATTTGGCTGGATGTGGATTTAACACCAAGCCAATTGGAATTTAGAAGAAAAGAATGGGCCAAAGTGAAGGACGCAAGAGAATCAGGTTTTGTAGCGTACTTGGATCAGGGAGGTAAGGCAATAGTTACCAATAGAAAACACAAATAGGAAACAGGGGCTTTGAGAGTCAGTCTATGGAATACACATGGACTAACTCAAGCGAAGATAGATGCTACGTTTCAGATATGGGAACACCAGGATCTGCTATGTTTTACAGAAACATGGACACATCAATCTCGTCTCCCTCCGGAGATACATGGTTTTATGCTGCTTAGCCAAGTATGGAACGAGAAAATAATAGGAGCAGGACGAGGATTTGGAGGGATTGCAATATACAAGCGAGCAGGTTCAACATATGAGATGAATGTTTTAAAAAATAATATAAATAATCAATACATTTGGTTGGAACTAAAAGGGAATAGGCAGCAATTGATTTTAGCTGTCTGTTACTTTGCCCCAGAAAACTCAAGCATCTACAGCAGACCTGAGTTCGACAAAGAAAACCCATTTGGTAATCTCTGCTCTGATATTCTAGAATACTCTTCTCAAGGAGAAATAGTCGTAGTAGGAGACTTTAATGGACGCACGGGCTGCAAGCAAGCCAAAGCATTTGACGATCCTGCAAACATCTATTTAGATGAGATCGATGATCCCACATATGATAGAACGTCAGAGGATAATATATCAAATGGAATGGGAGAGAAGCTACTAGATCTAAGCACTATGTGTCAGTTGAGAATAATGAATGGCATAAGAGCTTTCCCAGCATCAGGAAAGTTCACATACCAAAACTATGCAGGTGCCAGTGCAATAGACTATGTCATGGCAAAAGGGAAAGATCTTATATCAGATTTCTATGTAGGCACGAAACTGCCAGAGTCAGACCATGCGCCCTTACACATAGTGCTCAAAATCCAAGTAAGCTCAGGAAATTGTACTCCACGATTCTGTCCTAAGCTGAAAGTGAACTATGAACATCACGAAGAATATGAAACGCACATTGAAAAGCTTCTGGCAGCTGCCTCATGGTTGGGAAAACTGGAAGAAGATGCAATGCAATTCCAAAGAATCACATTTGCTGCAGCTAAAGATACTTTTGGGCTCTCTAAGAAACATATGCCAGGGAGGCCCTGCAACTCATGGTGGGATGAAGAATGCCAAGAAGCTAGAAGAAAACTGCCACAAAACTGTATCTCTAAGCCAAAATTGGTACAAACAAAAAATCAGGGATAAAAAGCGTGCTTTTTATGCACAAAGGCAAATACAGTTGTCTGAGCAATTCACAAAGTACCCAAAACGGTTTTGGGACGTGCTGAAAAATAGATCCGAACAGGCTATGTTGGATATTGATGCTTTATCTAATTTAGTCAAAGTTATCTATGAAAAGGATGGCGCCAGTTGCATGCCATTGATGGCCACACAAATAGAACTTTTTGAAAAATCAGAGGTCCAAGATTGCTTATCAAAGATCTCTAATAATAAAGCACATGATATAGACGGCCTCTGCGTGGAACTTTTTAAATGGGGTGGAGAGAATACAGTATCCATTTTGACGGATTTGCTAAACAAGAGTCTCATACATGGGTGCCAGCCAGTTGGAAAGCAAATCATGTTCATCCCATACATAAGGGTGGAGACAAAAAGATAGCAGGCAATCATAGAACCATTCTAATAAGCAGTGTGTTTGACCAAAATTCTTGGAAGTCTCCTGGAAAACAAGTTGAGTTCATGGGCAGAGCAGGCTGAAGTGCGCTCTCCATGCCAGGCTGGTTTCAGAGAAGGCCATAACACACTTGATCATGTGCTCACCCTTAGAACTCTTATCAAGAATGCAAAAGCCCCAAATGCAGCATTGTTGTGACGTTCCAGGGGAATATACGCTATAAATATGTATATTTCTGGAGTCGTCACCATACAAGTCTACATATATAGCCTTGTATACCATAGATTGTGGCACTAGGGGGATGACTAAGTTATTCATATAACTTAGCCAACCTTAGGTTAAGACCAATTTCCACGTGGCCTTAACCTATTGGGCACCCGCCACACGGCCTTACCCTATTGGAGCCATGTGGCATAACATGTGAACCCTAACTTATAAAGGCCTAAACCCTAACCCAGGCCTCTTTTAAACTCCAGCGATGCAGGAACCTTCTTGGCACTTTCGAAACTCCGTTTGAGAACCGTCTGTTGTGGCATAGCCTAGCACAGCAGCCCGGGCGTGGCGTATCAGCGAGTGGGAGCTACCTCGAACACCGAAGACCATGGAGACGCCAGGATTGGGAGGGAGTGCTTGAGGAGGCGGTATGTAGAGTAGTAGTCATAGTAGTTCATCCGGAATTAACATTCCGGATGAGTTAGTTGTATCTAGGGTAGAGCCATCCTAGAACCCTCATGCATCATCTTGAACCCTAATCAAGGAACCCTAACCGTAAGTTAGATTTGTATGATTAGGTTAAGATGTTCTTATGATTATTCTCATGATGTGATGATTATGTGACGATGGTTGATCATGTTTGCTCCTCTTGTATTGGGAAGGGGGGTAGAGACCTAGAGCCATATGTAGTATGCTCCTAGATTAGATCCCTTAGTTCCTATTAGTTGCGGCACAGGCATAGGAACCCACCGGGCTATGGAGGCTATGATGTGACTCAGCACTACACAACGGGGCTAGAGGCAATGTCGAGGGGGAGGATCCGTGTGCAGTGGGGGCTACGGGAGATCCCATAGTGGGCTAGGCTTATGGTGGGGTCACCGTGCGGGCGAGCATGGAGTCTGACACCTCACGGGCGATGGTGTCGCCCTGCCTCTCAAGAGCTGCAAGTGTCGGCTTGGCTCTTGTTTTGGGGGGTTCAGTCGGGTATGAATCGTGTGTCGCCACGATTCTCCAGCTGCCCATGGAACCTCTAGACCCCGGGAAGGGGAGATGCAACCCTTCCTGCCTCGACGGACCAGGGAGATGCAACTTGGAGTAGTCCCGATGGGTGATGCCATGGGATTGCATATCCGGAAGGCTAGAGTCATGCCAGAGCCTGATTGAGCCCATCTGCAAAGTATGCACAGGAGGGGCGGATGGAGTGGTCAACCCTAGCCACTGTCTTATGCCAGCCCTCGCCATTGTTATGACTCGGTCTGCTCTATCTTGAGGCCTAGCCAGTCAGTCATCCTCCTTATGAGTCAGAGCCATGGGTAGGAGCTCTTATGTTTTATAGTTTATGATTATCTTCTTTGCTCTTATGGATATGTGATGGACTACCCTTCGAGGTAGTATGTTGTATTGTTATTGCTAGTTCTGACGTTGTTTATGCTTCCGCTGTGATAGGAGCCCATAGGGGAAGGGTGCGCAAGACACCTTCGTGTCCCCCTGCCGCACTAGGATTCTCTCGAGTCTTGGGTTAGGCGAGGGCCCATGCGGTTGATGGACCGGATGGGGATTTCTGCCGAGTGTGCTGGCCGGTAGCCGTATATTTAGCAGGGAGCGTCACAATGGTATCAGAGCAATGTTCTTGGTTGACCAAGAGCTAGCACTGACCATATCCCTGAATAGGTAGTCTAACTGGCCTAGCTAATGAATGGAATGAGAATTCCAGTCTTGAACCGCGAAAGGTGGGAAATTTTTTTTTTCCATTAGTAGGGTCGTAATTAGATTAAGTATAGTCTAAGTGGTAGAAATAATATAGTCAAAAGAAACCTTCTAGTAAATTTGAGCTCAAGTTGTTCATGAACCGCACCTTTCAAGTGAAAAATTGAATGAGAAATCGCTCAAAATAAAGCTTGAAAGAAATGGCGTGAAATGACCACTACTTGGCCCAAAAGGAATTAGGAAATTTTGAGAAATAGTTAAGTAATTAGGGAAAGTACCTTAATTAATAACCCATAGTTATAATAAAATTTACTCTTAAGAAAAAGTAGCTAGTAAACCTATAGAAGCACCTCTACTCCCTAGAAGTTCTAAATGGTAGCTTGAACCTCTCCTTTACCCTTGTAAGGTGAATTATAAGCTAATCTCTGAAGCTGCCATAAGAGCGTCCACCGAACGAACAGCCGACAAGATCGATCCAAAGGAGCCGTGGAGATAGAGGCAAGATCGCTCGAAGAGGCCACCATTAAGGAAACCAAGCTGTGGGGAGGACCAAACAAGTAGCGAGGAAGGTTGAAGGCTCCAGCTTGCACCGGAACGTTTGAAGCACTCACGGTGGGCGGCAACAAGCAAATTCTTGAGGTCCTGCGACTTAGGCCAGACGACGAACTTAGCCACTCAAGCTCTTCAGACGAATCGTTTCACTCGTGGAGGAGCAACGACTTAGCACTTCAGGTGAATGATCGCAAGGCTCGGGGGAAATTGAGATCGTGGCGTCTGTTTCTGGCAGGGGAAGAGCAAGTAGCGAGAGCAACCTCGGCAACAGGAGCAACCCCAACACCCGGAAGAATAGGGGAGCAGCAAGCAGTAGGACCAACCTCGGCAATACGAGCAACCCCAGCGGCAGGAACAGCAGCAAGGGGAGCGAGCAATCAATGCGGAAGAAAAGGAAGGAAGAGACGCAGGCAAGGAGAGAACCACAACTAGACGAACTGGAGGAGGATGAGCCCGAAGAAGAAGGACCACAACAACAAGAGGAGGGAGCAAGAGGCTAAAGAAGAAGAGGAAGAGGAGGGAGGCTCGACGCGCAGCCCTCACGCCCGCAACCATATCCAATGCAAAATTAAGGAGGGGCAACATCGAGAAGCTACTTAAAGCCCAAGCAAGATATGGAGTACGAAAGAAGAAGGCAACATGCAAGAATTATCTCCGCCAATGGATCTGACAAGGTAGCCGACCAGGGTCGAAAAGCTAGCCTCCACCACCTCGACTCGATTCCCGAAGAGGGTCCGCCATGGGCCAAATCCTCAAAGACAAAGAGAGCTGCCAAAGATATTCGACATTGCCAACAAATACGTGCCGGTCGATGATCCGTAAACTCTCTTCGAAAGTGCCTACATCAAAGGTCTATTGAGGAGCTCAAGATGGGCTACGACTACTGAACCACATCAACGATGGCGGAATCTCGCCAGGAAGCGGCCAAAGCCGAGGAGGCCAAATTCTGCACCCTTGATGGTCCGAGCCCTGCAGGAGGCAGTAGAGGTGGAGCTGGTACAACTTTTTGAAGAAGGCAACCTTTGCGCAATCCATACCAAGCAGGCCCAAAGACCTCCACCCGGCGAGGAGAAGTCGCAAGGAGAAGCCGTGAAGAACCCCAGTCTAGCAAACTATATAAATATAAGTTTTTCTTGCACATTGTTTTACTCATTAGAAGTAAATTTACTATAAATTAATTGAATCTACTATAAATTAATTGCTTGTAGGATATAAGAATGTTCTTATATAAATTAATTGTAGTAGAATCCTTTGCATCTTACTTAAAATACTCTTAATTGGCTAAGTAGCATAGTCACTTGATTTAGGGCAAAATTGATCCAAATTTCGTACCAAAAGATGTTAGAATGCTTAGAAATTGTCTAGAAATGCAGTGTAGCACTTTAAATTTGTTAAAAATATCCAAAAATAGCTAGGATTGGCCCACCCGGGTGAGACCGCGCCAAACACGTCTGCGTTCGCGACGCAGAGGCCATCCGCGCGGATTCACCCGGTTTGCCCATATTTGCACTTTTAGATATCTTTTTGGTATGAAATAAGTTGCTAGTTAGTTTAGAATTGGCCCAAATAGGCTTTTTAAGATCTTATAGTCCCTGAAATTCTTGAATCTTGGCAGAAATCAAGGTACCAGGGTGAAACCGCGCCAAATGGGTGTGCGTTCTCAACGCAGAAATCAAGGTACCAGGGTAAAACCGCGCCAAATGGGTGTGCGTTGAGAGCAGAAATCAAGGTACCAGGGTAAAACCGCGCCAAATGGGTGTGCGTTCTCAACGCAGATGACATTGGCGCGGCTTCACCCTCAACGCAAATGACATTGGCGCGGCTTCACCCGAGTTATATGAAATGGGTGTGCGTTCTCAACGCAGATGACATTGGCGCGGCTTCACCCGAGTTATATGAAATGGGTGTGCGTTCTCAACGCAGATGACATTGGCGCGGCGTTCTCTCTAAGTAATTTAATCTAGCACACCAAGTATACCCAAAGTGAGTTTCCTTCTACCACCCCATAATAGTAAATAAGTACCTTTCTCAGTGCCTAGTAAAGTGCCAAATGGGTCAATTGAGGTAGAGGGGATAAAGGTATAAAAATAGGGTTTGTAGAGCAAATAGATATAAGTAATTGTTGTTATGGTAGTATTAGTTGCCTTGTTCTTAGGGCAATAATATAGGTCAGGAGAACCTTCGTTGCAGATCCTCGAGCCTCGACAGTGGAGCCACTCGACAACATCAATGAATTGAAAGCAGAGGGCAACTTATGGAGGAAACTTCAGCAAAGCAAAAGCCAAGACGGTGTACAGGGAAGCCGAACAAAAATAAAGGAGAGCCTATAGGATGTATGATTGCGACATCAAGGATAGACACAAGACTTGCCAAGAGGGCTATGCAACAGCCAATGGGCATCATGGCACTTACAAAATTGATCACATTAGGGGAGCAACACCTCCTAGTCAAGGATATTCTCCAAGTGCCATATTGTCTCGAGGAACGGCCCCACATCGATGACTAATGTCACAGCTACAACACCAACAAGTACACTTCATCGACTTATGGTAGCAAGAGCCCTAAAGGATGAGACTGGACATACCTCCTCGGAAGGGCAACTATCATAGATATCCAGGCCATAGTAGTATCAGATTTGGACTTCAAGCAAACATGCTTTGACTAAGGAGGTATTACAAGCGAGCAAGGGTTCCTCAGGAATAGAAATATGGCGAGACTGCAACAAACTTCTTCCTCATCAGCCCCGATACTTCAGAGCAGTGCATCAACCTCGACAGTACCATCTCAAGATCACGACAATCTTCTACCTTAGAGATTGGAGGTCAAACACCATCAAGAAGAGGCATCATGGGGATAAAATACTAGCATTACTAACTGATCACTCAAGATTATAGTCCCTGCACATGGATGCAAATAAACTCCTCTCAGCAAGAGAAGTTGCACAGTTAGAAGTGGTAAAACACTCGACATTGTCTTCAGCCTTATAACAGCGAAATGTGGCGCCCGGAGGAAGAATCAAATCGACAAGGTCAACACAACAATATCAATTCGAGTTAGAAGAATCATCCTCGAATCTAAGTAATCTCCAAAGGCGGATGGCGACATGAAAGATTCTAGAATGTGAAGAATATTACCTTCAAGCTCGAGGATGCGACACCGAGCCTTATGTCACCACTACATCAGCAAGTCCACTAAGAGGGATAATGTTAATGAAGATAGTCAACATCAACATTAAGGACGATCAGAGTCAGAATATGTTTGACAAAAGAAGTAGGGCACAAGAATGATTATACAGCAACTCCAAGGATACCACATTCTTTTCAATAAATTATGGACCATCGCCTTGCTACTCCAACGACTAATGACTACACCAGCTTTAAGCAAGCTAGAGGACCTATCAGATAGTTGAGTTTCTTAGAATTATGGGTGATAACATCCATGATGGGATTGGGACGAAATTTCGAGTAGATTTTTTTATTATTTATTTTATTTTCTTTTAGAAGGGATGTACCCAAGAATTGAGCAAAGCTTCAAGGATTGGGAAGAAAATGTATGGAGTACAATAATTGTATACATTGCTATCCAACATATATTAAAACCTCTTCGTGAGCTTGATCACCTCGCTAAGAAGGGTTCAATAATAGGATAACCGTCGACCATGTATATGGCAGTACTTCCAGCGACATAAGGAATAATCCAACCAAGTGAATGGAAGCAATCTAATAAGTTCGGCCAACTTCTTAGATGGCATCAACTCAAAGGTGGGACTATTTCAAGAGGGCAATAAGTAAGAAAGGGGAGATCCTAGAGTATAGATTAGATCTAAAACAAGAATAATTATCTAATCATATAGTTTTCTATGTGTGCCCAAAAGTAATGTCATGTCGACTAAACTTGTGGCCATAAGATTTATGTAAGTAGTTCTTTAACTTGTAATTTTGCACCTTCTAGATGGCGGACATCTTTAAGAGCAAGACTCTTAAGTCTAAATCTAGGCGATGGTTAAAGGCAAGGCCGAGTAATTAGCAGCACCAATGGAACAAGAGTCAAGTTCGACATCAACCTTAAGCGAAGCAAAGTAGAGCATCGACACCAACTTATGTACATTGGCAATTATGACCTCATAATAATCATGCAATATTAAAGCTGGCTAAAGCAATAATTGATTATTATAAGCAAGAGATACTTATCCCAGCACCAAAGGGCAAGTACCTTATAATTTAAGTTAAGTAATTCCAATCGTGCAACGCATGTCAGTAAGGCAATTACTTAAGTGCATCATGAGGAATGAGGTCATACATAAGCTACAAGTTGTCGACTCCGACCGCAATAGTAAGAAGGAAGATGCTACTTCGAAACAGTTGCCTTGGCCAATTTCTAAGTAATTAAGAAGTCCCATGATATATCCCTTGATGAAATTTGAGAGCTTTTGCTCTATAGAAGCATAGAGACTGAAACCACTCTTGCACCGGATGCAGAGCCGATCAGCAAGGCTCTTTATAGAATCAGCACTTCCGAGCTAGCAGAGCTCAAGAAGCAGTTGTAGGAGTTGATTGACTTGGGGACCTTTTCGGCCAAGATGGAAGTCTAAAGATGTATATCAACCATGGGCAGCTCAACAAGCAAACGACATAATGGATCAGCCCCAAGAAGCAGGATTCTTCTACAAAATCGACTTAAGCTCGGGCAATCAGCAAATAAGGATGAAGGGGGGAGATAATTATAAGACTCCTTCAGAACTTGGTATGGGCACTATCACTTCACAGTGATGCCCTTGAGTTTATGGAATGCTCCACCAACTTGTATGCATTTGAGGACGACATCTTCGAAGATTCCTTGGATGATTTCTTCATCAATTCTCTTCGACGACATCGTGATCTACAGCAAATCAATGGAGGAGCATGCAGCCGTGGAGATGTTAAAACGTCGCCACTCATTGGCAAGCTTTTGAAGCAGCAATTTGCAATGCCATCTCCACTTCGGCAAGCGAATTCGGCAAGAAGATAGAAGAAGCCATCTCCTCCAACATAGAGTTCAAGCACATAGTGGGCTAGTCTTTGCAAGAGTGCAAGGACGGATTAAGAAAAAGAAACCTTCAAATATTTTAAAAAGGAAGACAATCTGTAATATCAAAGAACAACTATACTCAAAGCATAAGGAGTAAGAAAAAATTTCCATGACACGTATAATAGCCCTATTTCCGGCCATGCAAAATTTATAAAGGCCTACTTCAAGATTAGAAGTAGCTACGTCTGGCCAGGTATGAAGAAGCAGATAATCAGACATAGCCAAGAATGTCAGTGGAGCCAGCAGACAAGGGCGGAACAACTTCGAATTCCAGGAGTTTTGGAACCTTGGGCGGTGCCAGACGCCAAGTGGAAAGTCTTCAGCATGGTTTTCATAGCGGGCCTTCCAAGGACAACAAGAAGCTTTGAAGCCTTGATGGTTGTGGTATATAGTTTATCAAAAGGGCACATACTTGCCATGCCACACCATAGACACCGCCTTGGATCTAGCCGTGTGGTCTACATAAGAGTTCTTTTAGGCTGCATGGAAGGCACAGGTCGATCATCACCAAAAGAGATCCGAAGTTCTTTAGCGACGTTTAGCAAGACTTCTTCAACACGAGCTGCACCAACTTGTTGATGAGTTTTGTTTATCATTTGCAGTCAAATCGGCAAAGGAACCGCACCAACATAATTTTGGAGAGCACGTTGGGAAACTATGATTGGAACAAGTAATCCAAATGGGCCGAGTACATCCACACGGTCAATTACGTACAATAATATGAAGCAAGAGTCATCGAAGATGTCTCCCCCATGATCAGTTACAGTTATCTATGTGGCATAATTTAGTGCCCAAGGTGGAAGTTTCTCAACAACGACAACATATATGCGGTAGCTTTTGGTAGAAGTGTGAGAGTATCTTCAACAGCATGGGCATATCTGAAGAGTCTAGCAGATAGACATAAAACTCATCGAGAGTTGTTTTGTTGTGACAGATAAAGTTGGCTCAAGTAAAGGTTAAGCAAGGGAAGCTTCGCATCGGCAATTGTAAGAACCTCGCCCCTAGGTGGACCGGTTCGTTCAAGATCTTGGAGAAGAGTGGGCTCCCAAGCCTACAAGTTGGATCTCTCAGCCCACCTTAAGGTCTTCCATGTGAGTCTATTGAAAAGGCACGATCCTAACCCTGAGGATGTTTTGGATACTCCAACTTTGTTGGAAATGACGGAGGATCAAGTTGAAATTGTGCCTGAATTGCTTCTTGATAAGTCATTCAAGAGGACTAGGTGATCTAAATTCCTCCACTAGTTGGTCAAGTGGAATCACTTGCCCGTGGAAGACACGATCTAGGTATTGAAGCAGGATTTGGAGAAACAATACCCAGAGTTTATGAAGAAGTTGATGGGCGAGTTGTCTCCGAATTGATCGACGCCGACTTGCCAGGAGGTTAGCTTAGTATGTTTTTTAGTTAGCCTTAAGTTCTGGCTCATGTATTCTAGTTAGTAGAGTGCATGTGCCAGAATCTTGGAACGTGTGGGCGATGATGGGATACGCCTTTAAGGCATTCTCTAGGCCAGCCCACGCGCTAAGAGGTGCATGACCATTAGGGTCATGTGGTGAGGAATGAGGCATGGTGGGCGATGATGGGACATCGATCGGATGCTCTCTCCGCGATCGCGGGTAATGCACACCGCCTAGGGAGGGTCATGGTGAAGGTTAAAGTGATCATCTTGGATGATGGGATCGTGAGACGTTCCCTAGCTTAAAACCCTTGGGGCATGATGCACTGGGGTGTACTCGATCTGGGGGATCGTGTACAAGGTAGCACTTGATCATGGGCGATGATAGGATCATCTTAAATGGTCCTTAAGCTCAAATCCTTATGGGGCCATGATCGGGTGCAAGGTAGTAGGGTAACCTTGAGCTGGTAGTTCGGCTCAAGGAGGTAGGTAAGGGGGGTGGTCCCCTAAAACCACAAACTTATTTAACTTGTATAACGTAATGTGCTACTTGTGCAGGCCAGTGAAGGGAAGCATGAAGGAGGCAGCACGTTACGAAAAGATAGGAGTCATAGATTTTAGACTAACTATGGACTCCTAAATTTGTTGTAATAATATTATATGTGTATACTTTGATAATAATAGTTGTTATAGCTATATAATTTTGTATAACTTATAAATATAGCTTTATAATTACATAATAAGTAATTAACGAAAAGTTGATCTTTTCAATAGAGTTAAGTTCATATATTCTTGTTGTGTGCTTTTGCAGGATTAGAGTAGGTTCGTCACCTTAGCGCAATGCTGAGGACAGCATTGTCCTAAGGGGGGGAGAATGTGACGTTCCAGGGGAATATACGCTATAAATACGTATATTCCTGGACTCGTCACCATACAAGTCTACATATATAGCCTTGTATACCATAGATTGTGGCACTAGGGGGATGACTAAGTTATTCATATAACTTAGCCAACCTTAGGTTAAGACCAATTTCCACGTGGCCTTAACCTATTGGGCACCCGCCACACGGCCTTACCCTATTGGAGCCATGTGGCATAACATGTGAACCCTAACTTATAAATGCCTAAACCCTAACCCTAGGCCTCTTTTCTGGCTCCAACAGTCTGGGAACCTTCTTCGCGCTCGAAACTCCGTTTCAAGAACCGTCTGTTGTGGCATAGCCTAGCACAGCAGCCCCCGGATCGTGAGCGTATCAGCAGGAGTGGGAGCTACCTCGAACACTTCGAAGACCATGGAGACGCCAGGATTGGGCGGGAGTGCTTCAGGAGCAGGTATGTAGAGTAGTAGTCATAGTAGTTCATCTGGAATTAACATTCCAGATGAGTTAGTATCTTGTATCTAGGGTAGAGCCATCCTAGAACGCTCATGCATCATCTTGAACCCTAATCAAGGAACCCTAACTGTAAGTTAGATTTGTATGATTAGGTTAAGATGTTCTTATGATTATTCTCATGATGTGATGATTATGTGACGATGGTTGATCATGTTTGCTCCTCTTGTATTGGGAAGGGGGGTAGAGACCTAGAGCCATATGTAGTATGCTCCTAGATTAGATCCCTTAGTTCCTATTAGTTGCGGCCTGTGCATAGGAACCCACCGGGCTATGGAGGCTATGATGTGACTCAGCACTACACAACGGGGCTAGAGGCACGCGGAGGGAGGATCCTGCCGAAAGGGGCTACGGGGATCCCATAGTGGGCTAGGCTTATGGTGGGTCACTTACCGTGCGGACCGAGCATGGGTCCGACACCTCTTGGGCGATGGTGTCGCCCGCCTCAAGAGCTGCAAGTGTCGGCTTGGCTCTTATTTTGGGGGTTCGCCGGGGTATGAATCGTGTGTCGCCACGATTCTCTAGCCGCCCGTGGAACCTCTAGACCCCGGGAGGGGAGATGCAACCCTTCCCGCCTCGACGGACCAGGGAGATGCAACCTGGAGTAGTCCCGATGGGTGATGCCATGGGATTGCGTGATCCCGGAAGGCTAGAGTCATGCGAGCACGATTGAGCCCATCCGCAAAGTATGCACGGGAGGGGCGGATGGAGTGGTCAACCCTAGCCATTGTCTTATGCCAGCCCTCGCCATTGTTATGACTTCGATGCCTGCTCTATCTTGAGGCCCTAGCCACCATCATCCTCCTTATGAGTCAGAGCCATGGGTAGGAGCTCTTATGTTTTATGGTTTATGATTATCTTCTTTGCTCTTATGGATATGTGATGGACTACCCTTCGAGGTAGTATGTTGTATTGTTATTGCTAGTTCTGACGTTGTTTATGCTTCCGCTGTGATAGGAGCCCATAGGGGAAGGGCGCGCAAGACACCTTCGTGTCCCCTGCCCGCACTAGGATTCTCTCAGAGTGCGGGTTAGACGGAGGGCCCATGCGGTTGATGGACCGGATGGGGGATTTCCTGTCGAGTGTACGGCCGGGCGCCGTATATTTAGCAGGGAGCGTCACAATTGTACATAGCATACATTGATTTTACCAAAGCATTTGATACAGTCTCACGGAAAGAGCTCAGTGACAGGCTGATACAACTAGAGGTTCCTAAAGACATCAGAGCAGCAGTATCACAATTATATGCTGAAGTGTTAATTAAAGTATCATGGGAATGTGACACGCAAATCCAAAACACAATCGGTGTACGCCAGGGCTGCCCTTTGTCTCCGACTCTGTTTGGGCTCTTCATAGATGAATTGGATGAATGGCTTAGAGCCAGATCATTGGCAGGCACCCGCTTAGGAACATATGTTGTCCAGCTTCTGTTATATGCAGACGATGTGGTATTGCTAGCAAGCAAACCAAAAATATTACAGGATCATCTTAACAGCTTGGAGGCTTTTTGTGAGACCAAGAAGATGAGCGTGAATTTAGCTAAATCAAAGATCATGATCTTTGGCACACGAGACAGACCGGAGTTCACATACAGAGGGCAGATTATGGAAACGGTTGAAAGCTATAAATATCTTGGATTAGATATTACCTCTAATTATAGCTGGAAAGAGTGTGTAAGTAGAAGAGCATCAGGGGGAAAAGCTGCACTATACAGCATGCTGGCAAAATGCAATCGTGCTTCACTCACACAGTGGGGTTTGAAGAAAATCTTATTCAAAACCTTGGTCCAAACAGTAGCATTATATGGTGTCCCCATCTGGGGGCCCGGAATCTCATCACGCATGTGGAAGCAGATTGAAGGGGTTCAGAAAATGTTCTTAAGAGAAGAATTGGGGATCAGATCCCAAATACCGTATGCTATCATGCTGGCTGAAGTGGGCATGTTCCCGCTTGAATTGGAAGGTCTATACGAAGCAATTAATTTCTTCAACAGAGTTAAAGGGCAGCACACAGATCGATTATCTCATAAGGCCATGATAAATTCACACACAGGATGGAAGGCAAAACTGATTGCTTGGGCAGCAAAGTGGGGCGTGGATGAATCGAATTGGCCACAAGACAAAACAGAGACAAGAGAGCTGCTAGAAAGGTTGGCAATACATCATCTATGGGCTGATCCCGGGAAACGCATGTTACTGTATCGAAACAATGTTAACCACATGGATCCATATGAGAGTCAAACGTACCTACATGCAAACATACCTAAAACACAAAGCAGGGTATTGGCAAGATACAGAACAGGGTTGCATAAATTAGAGATTAAGACTGGAAGATGGTCAAAAACTCCAGTTGAATCCCGGTTATGTAAGATATGCAAAACAGGGGCAATTGAAGATGAACACCATGTTTTCATGCAATGTCCGGAGTACGCATACATCAGATCTGATTTCAGGATATATGTAGCAGATTTATACTCATTGTTTTCTTTACCAACGTTGACATTAGGACCATATATAAAGGCGGTGGATGCTCACCGTTCTTTATTACAAAAGTTGTAAACAAGAAAGTTCATGTGCTCCATGGTCTCTCAAGGCCCAAGTGAGCATTAGATATAAATAAATAAATAAATAAAAATATGTTAAGGTTGGCTTTATTTTCCTTCGACATTTTGCATGGTGTGTTGAATTGTTCATTCCATATACTCTTTCGTATTGCTTACAATGAAATAAATGTTGTACACGGTTATTTTATAAGATTTTATGGTCTCATTCTTATCTTCGTTCTATTGTATAATAGCACCTCAAACATAAAAATGGCAACTACATTTCATGATGTCATTCAGTCCACCGATGATGAATCATTGCATGGAGAACCATCGAATTCAAACAGTTCTTTCATTGGTGGTGACATGATACATGAGACCATTACAAATTATTTTCCAATTGGTGAACAAACAGAGATTATAATGGTGGAAATTATGATTTTGACAATGGGTTTAGGGATAAGGCAGAATTCCTACATAACAAGGCAACAACCCCATTGTATCCAAATGCGCGCGTGTCTCGTCTTGCCACATGTTTGTTAATTTCCTGATGATCTTTTTTGAACTTTGAAGGTACTCTATTACTTTTGATTGTCTGCAAGCAAGGGAAGACTGCTTGTTTAATAAGAAATACAGCTATAAACTTGAGAATGCAATTTTTTACTTGAGAAATGCAAAAATAAGAAAGAATATTGTTATTAGGCAAGATAAGAATGCTCTCTTTATGTTTTTTCAGCTTTTTGTGCTATCTCTTAGATGGTCTATTCTCTGCAAATGCACTTGATCTATTTGCAAACACTAAACCTTTTGGATATGTGTGCTAATGGACTATGAATGCAACTTAATCTAATTGTAATGTGTAATTTAAATCTGTAGAACAGAATATGCTGAGATCTAGTTTACAATGAGCTTTAGATAAACTATTTCATCTTCAAATTTCATTTTTACCTTATTGTTTTACCTTGTCTTGTAAGTAGGGTGCAAATTATACTCAGATATATCACCAAGGATCGAATTTTCATTCATTTCAATATCACACAATCATAAGTCAGATTCCCAAGCTCTGTGGTCTTGGGTATAGGATCAAATCATTCTTCAAAGTAGAAAATAAGATAGTAGCATCAGGTAATCCATGGATTCTGAAGCTTGGAAGGCAGATTCAAGCTTAAGTCCTTCAAAACCGATCTCAAAATGAACAGTGTTGATCGATTCTCTTGCCCAAAGCCCTCAAAGCTTTTTCTGTAAACAATCCCCTTTTCAAAATGGTCTATTCTAGCCTGTTCTTGGCAATTTCGTCCCATAATCTTGTCTTTTAGCTTAGTTTTATGGTCCTTGGCTTAGGATCAGCAGATCCGAGGGTGGTTAACAATGATTAGGTGGTTAATTCTAGGAAAACAGACGGATCTTGGAATGACTGGAGGGTTCTTGAGAAAACTTGATCATTTATCCCACAGGCATTTTTCTTAAAGGCAGATCGGGTATATAAGGCCTGATCTGACATGTCTTTGTAACTATGCATGCTGTCGCCACGTGATGTCTGGCCCGTTGCTAGTGCACATGCCCGGAGGCACCACACGGCACTGGGAGACTGGGATGAGTGGCTTGATGCCCCGGGGGTGATAGGTTCTTGAACCTTGGCACGATTCCCAAGAACCTAAAAATGAAGTTCAATATGAGGTCTTTTTTGGAAATTCTTTTTTGTAAATGGAAAACTTTTGATGCTCTATAACATGGAAGAATCTTTTTTGCAAAATGAATATTTGGCTTTTTAGCTCAAAAAAGGGGGCAAAAATATGATGAAGTGGCAAGTTGGCATGGTGAGTTGGCAAATGGAGGATGACATGGCGAAGTGTCTTTTTTCTAGTCAAAACGTTTTGATGAGGTGGAAATGAAGTGTGCGACACGTGTGTGATGATATGGAAGCATTAGTGATGATGTGGCATGATGACACGTCCCCTCAAGAGTCTAAATGACTTACTTAGGTCAAATTTTGTGAAAGAATAAATTTTCATGAAGGGTGACATGTATGAGATGACATGGCAATGGTGGTGATGTGGATGGTGATTTGGCAATTTTGGGTGGTGACATGGGTCAATTTGGCACTAGTGCACATGAACTTGTAACTTTTGTGTAAATACTTGATTGTTTGACTTCGTCATGATTCCCTTGGGAATTTGTGCACTTTCTCTCTCTACTTTAACTTTTAGAGAGAGAATATGACCTTAGATCATGGGAGAGGCCAAATTGAGTAGAATTTTTTGCTTGTTCAACATGATGATGGCATTATGAGTGTGTGGAATGTGAATGGTGCATGAATGACATGTTTGACTAGAGAAAAGGCTATTTGCCAAATTTGTTATGGGATATGAAGGAAGGAAGGAAGGAAGAAATTTTTAGGAAGGTGAGACATGGAATGTGAGGCAAGTATGATGCTTTGAATAGGAATAAGGTGATGAGCTCTAGATAATAAACCATGTAAAATAGTGCCCTTGCTAAGAACTCAAAGCAAATCACATACCAAGTCAACTTGAGGGGTCTTTCAATCTTCAAATTGCTTTGCTTGAATCCTCCTTCCTTGCATGCTTGTGTGATCTTCAATGAATGTCCTCTCCTTGGCTCTTCAAGCTAGTGTCTTCTTGTGACCTTTAGGGATCAAAGTCATCAAATCTGCAGCTTTTATATTCAAATGCTCAAGTCAACATGTTATTGTGTGCAATGCTCTTCTATGCTGCCATAGCATGGTAGCAATGAAGATCGACAATCAGAGCATATAGCAGAGGACTTTACACATGTAATAGAAAGGGAACTTGATGTATCACACTTTGATACTATTGAAGGCAATATTACACCTATACGACATCATGAAGGTACAAGTGATGCATTACCTCAAGATGTTAATGATGATATCAATGAAGGAGATACTGATTTCATTTTGCGATCTCCAATGATGATCTCTCCTCAACGAGATGAGATTGGAAGTAGTGGGCAACTAAGTAACAATGGCATTAATTATGACTATATTGAAGATAAAAAAGTTCCAAACATTGGTTCACGTTTTAATTTGCTTACAAATTTGCGCTTAGATTTGGATGATGATGAGTTGGACGACATTGAGCATGATATTGAAGACCAATTCAATGCTTTATGACAATTTACATTGAATAGTTTATAAAAGTTTGCTCTAAGTTTATTTTCTTGCAATTTGATTAGCTATATAAGACCTAAGAACATACACGCATAAACACCTAAATATTGGTTATAATGTTTATGTGATATTTCTAATGTTATTTATACATTTATCATATTATCATTAAAACCATGCTAGTCTAATTAAATACTATAAGCTGTTTATTTGCAAGGTTGTTTCCCTCATACTGGCTAGTGGCACTTTTATGTCAAACTTAGCCCTTTTTGCGTCAAGATATCTATGTATTTTTACTTAACAATGTCACGACATTGACACTTTTTTGACACAATCACGAGACAGAAGTGCCACAATCTATCACAAAAAATTGATGTAAAATTGCCGTTATATTTGATACTAATAAATGACACAAACGTTTTTCAAAAGCTGACAAGAAGCTATCACAAAATGTGACACAAATGCATAACAAAATCGATCCAAAACTTTAGAACTAGCGACGTTATTGTAGAAACAAACCTATTGCTATACTTGACTTAAATTATGTCACAATCTTGTTGCAATAAATGATTGCCATAAGAATGACGTTGCTATTGACACAAGTTCTGACACAATCAAATTAATTTGTGTCACTTTCAAGCTTCCGACACAAATCTGACAAACCTTAGAAGGCAGTGACGTAGCGGTTGACGCAAAAACCCTATCCTCTTGTAGTGGTTAAAAGGCTTAAAATGCAGACTTGGATTTTTTTTGTTTCCATTTTGAGTAGATTCATCATAGCTTTGCACCAAGATCGTCTTTTTCTTCAACTTTGACTATTACTGATATAGCCTTGAGGCAATCTAGTTTTTTTTTTTTTGGTGGCATGCTTTATTTAGCTGTGGTGTGGTGTAACTAACTTATTAGGTTTAGATGTTTTTGCAACAAAGATCTTTAATTCTAGATAACCTGTTATGGACACAGGTCCATCAATTATTTGATTGCCCATGAGGATGTTTTCGGAGAATTTGCAGCTAGCACATCATGCACATGAGGAATTAAGGCCATGGCAATCAATGATAAGTAACAGAAAGCCTTGAAAACCCAGATCTTACAGCATTCCAGTAGTCTAGTGAAGTGAAAGGGCTTTGCAAATATGGAAGTTGGCACACTGTGCAATTTTAAGGCCATGATTTAATTAGATGCCATGGTAGACCAAAGTCCACTGGGCTTAGCAGAGGAGATCCCACAGAAGTTGTCATTTTGTGCAATCAAATCCACTAAAGTAAAAGTGCTAGGGAACCCACGGGTAGGAGAGTATTTCCGACCGGAAACCCGTAGGCGGCGCCGTCGTGAGGGGCATTAGCCCCGAGCGGTGCCGCCGCCTGCCGGTTTCCCATAGAAAACTCTCGACTGCCCGTAGGTTTATGCACGTGGCCCACAGGTAGGGAGAAATTCCATCGATGGGCTTGCAAGAGCGATTCAAGCTAATTCAATGCAGATTCAAGCTGGTCTGGCGATTCAAGAAATACAGATTCAAGCTAGATTTTTTTGCAGATTTTTGCGATTCAAGCTGATGTTTTGCCCCTGTTTCCTCCTTTTTTTTCCTCTATTTCCTCTATATGGAAGCAGACAAGGGTTAGTTCTAAGCCGACCCAGACATAAAAGATGTCTAGATCCACAATTTATCCATTTCGGTGCTCCAATAGCTACCAAAGCTCCAGATTTTGGAGCTATTCTTGCATCCAAAAAATTATACCGGCATAAAAGACAGCTAGATCTACAACTTATCCATTCCGGTGCCCCAATAGTTAGCAGAGCTCCAGATTCTGGAGCCATTCTTGCATCCAAAACATTATAAATAGAAGGGCAGCCATGGCCAAGAAGATAATGCTAACTTGTAGAAACATTTATTTTTCTTCTGATCTGCCATAGTCGGCATGCTCGGAATTGAGCTTCCTGTTTTATACCCTTAAACAGCTCGCCTCAAAGCCGGAATAAAAACTGTAGCGGCTCGCCTGGAAGCTTGAAGGCTTCATAAGAAAGAGTGCAACCTCTTTCTGCTCTGGAGGTTTCGTGGCGGAGCAATGGTGGCGCCGTCTAAGCCTCCAATAAACTTGAATACGCAAAAAAAACACATACCATAACCCACAGGAATTTCCCCTTACCTGTGGGTTACGAGCTTAGAGAGCACTCATGTGTCCTCTCCAAGACAAATCTAATATGGTTTATGGAACTCCATGTAAACTTAAAAGGATAAATGCTAGATGATGCCTTGGCAGACCAGAGTCTACTGAAATAAAAAGGCTTAGAATTCCTCCCAGAGCAAATCTAATTTGATTGAAGGGAATTCTTATACCTTAAGACTAAGTCCCTATACTATAAATAAGTTCTATGTTCAAGAGTAGGGAGACACGCTTGAAAATTATGTGTGCATATATGGCTAACATACAATAAAGGGCTTTGTAATTGAACATGAATACTCGGATTGAATTCGATATACACTCCAACAAAAAACCCCCTTTAAGACGATCTCCCCCTCCTCAAGGAGTAAAACCATATGCTACAAATAGGCTTACACAATTCAACTCTGCCTTTGTAATTTAACCCCCCTAAATAGTTAAATTAATCTTGTGTGGTTTGAATTGGACCACTTCTAAGCCAAAAATAAATTGCAATAGCACAACACGATGGCACAAGATCCTTCCCCAACATCCATGTGCTAAAAAACAATCCAAACCATAGCCCAACATTATTTTCCCATTAGCATGTGAACTCTTTAGATTTATTCAATGATACCAACATGTTAAAGTCATATAGAATATAATATTCGCATACTACATTGCATGCAAAAATACACCTTACATCTTTTGCATGGTTATTGCACTATCCTTATTGTTTTTTTTTATCATTGGATCCAAGCATAGTTCCATGAAATATGCCAAATGAAGGGCCGTGGAATTTACACATCAGCCCCACGTATAAATTTGTGCACCCCAGACGCCTAAATACATATTTACATAGTATACTTAAATTCATACACATAAGAAATGAATATACTACCATTGTGCATTCATAAAACACAGATAAGAACAAATGAGAGTGAAGAACAGAACGTGGCATCTATTGAAACCGTGGCATCTTCACCAGAAATTGGAGTCCTCTTCTGAACCTTTGCGGAACCCAATGCACAATCCGAATTAGAGCTTCAATTTGAGCTTTGCCATTGCAAACTTCAAAGCCCAGAATTTTGGATTCAAAGTGCAAACTTCGAAGCCATGGATCTGGATTCATAAAGCAGGTTTACATAGAAGCCTCAAGAAGAAGCCTCAGAAAGGACCTGTGTGGGTGCATAAACAAAGCAGAAAGCAAAGAGGAAACCATGTTTGCATGTTTGCATGAGACGCCATTGCCACGATACAATACATTCCACTGGATCTGGGCGCCGCTCTGGTGAAGCCCTTTTCAGCCTCGCCACCTGCTGTTGTTTCCTCTGCCACTACAAAACCCAGTTTTGCAAGCATGTTTGCATGAGATGCCATAACCTGTAATTTCAGGATTTATTGCCACAAAGGCGGAAGCCTGTAATTTCAAACTTCCATCTGCATCTTCAGCTCCTCTGCATCCGGCTTCCCTAAATTTTCCCCTCCTTTGCTTCTTCCCGCCTCTCTGCTTCTCCTTCTCTGCTTCTCCCGCTTCTCCTCTGCTTCCTTGCTTCTTCTTCTTCCCTGGCCGCCATGTTCGGACTGCGACCGCCACGAATTTGCAACTGTCAACATTAGCCAATGTCCAAATTTTTTTACAAAAACCCTAACCCCTATTTTCCGCCAAACCATTAACAAAATCATAGTAAGAGATAATTTGCCAACCTTATTACAAGATAGATAATTCAACCAAATAACTGGCTTCTTAAAATACAAGGAAGTTGATAATGAAAAAAAGAAAGAGCGCAACGGTTTGGAATTATATGGTTATGGTCATTAAGCACAACATCCATCTATCCTACGAGCCCATGGGCAGACGGCTACAATGTCGATTCATTCCCACATGTCCACTCTAATAAGTGAAAGGTTGCTGCGATAAATTTCTTGTAAGTAATAATGCACAAAATGAAAAGAAAAAAAGGCATCCTTGTTTGATTGAATGTTGTTGAAGTGTATTTTGTTTTGTTCGTATTGCCATTGACACCCCCATATATCGTTTTGAAAGTGACCTTTGTAGAATATGGGCTTGAGATTTAAGGTTTGAAAGTGAACTTTGTAGAATATGGGCTTGAGACATAAGTTTTAAAATTAGATAAAAATAAAAAAGAATAGATTAGCATTCTTACCTCCATTGAAGACCAATACACACCACTCTAATATTAATGTATGGGTCCCTCTATTGTATTTGATGTAATGTACTAAACAATACTCCAAGAGTTTAGATCCTCAAATCTTCTTATGCATGTAAGTAATATAAGACGAGAAAGAACACCACACTGAGATTATTTTGTGGGTCCTTTATATTGTATATTATGTCTTATACTAAACAATATTGCATCTTAAGCAATATGTCTATATGACCACACCACTTATTGGGTCCTTCTACCCAAATGTTGAATATGTTCCTTATAGTGCAAGATTCTAGTGTGTAATAGAGGGGAAGATTAAATAGGTATACTTTTTGGCATTCGTCCTTAAAAAAAAAAAAAAGAGAGATTAAATAGGTATACAAAGTAAAATTTTGACGTCACGAAGATAGATTGGCTATGGACCTAGACAATAGAAAGAGCATGAAAGCAAAAATTGCAACAAAATAGAAATAGGGTTGCTATTTTTTGTTGGGGTGCAATAGTGTGATGCCACGGGGCAATTCCCTATGAAGCGGAATGGAAGTTGGGTAGCCCTATTCTGCGTGACCGGCTGCTCAGGTTTCGTTTAGAGTTTCTTTAGGGTTATGGCGCCGCAGTCTACCGCAGCTCTGCTCTAGGGTTATGGCACCGTAGTTCATCGACCGTAGCTCTGCTTTCGAGTTATTGGCAGCAAAACTTCTTGGCTCTGCTTTGAGTTCTTTGGTTTTGCTTTCGAGATCTTAGCAGCAAAACTTCTTGGCTTTGCTTCGATTCGAGTTCTTGCATGTAAAGCTTCGCAGAAGCAATAAGGTAAAGGCAAGAGGTTCTGTTCTTCGCAAGCAATATATGATCTGAAAAATAGCTCTGCAACAGGTTGGAATAAAAGCTTGATCTGTTCTTTGCAAGCAGCAAGAGGCAGAAGCATCGGATCTCATCTGTTCTTCGCGCAAGAGGCAAAGCATTGGATTTGCGAGAGATCTAAAAAATATAGCTCCCCCATTTCTATTTTGTAGGGGAATGGAGATTGGTCCTTCATTCCCAATTTTGCAGGTGACCCGCTCCCGGCTAACGCCGGTCGCGGGACCCCACCTGCAAAACAGGGAATGGAGTCCCAACCTCCATTCCCCTATACAAGAACCTCACTGTAAACATTTCTATCATACAAAGGTACCTAGGCTATTCGACTGGACCACAAAAGTGGGCACAATAATAGCCAACTACACAAGGCACTCAATAATTTACCACACAACGGCATGTGGAAGACACGATGCTGCTATTATGGCCACTTTTTACCCTTTTGAGGTTTTATAATATGCCACGTGGCAAATACATTAGGGTTACACGCAGAGATTTCAAGGCTGATGAACAAACGAAACCGGAAGCATAGGGACGCCGATTTCCCCTTCAATCCAGCAAGGGGGCTGAATAATCCGTCCTGTCCTCACGGATTCAATAGCCATGGTGTTGCCCTCGCCTTCTTCTCCGGAGCTTGTGAGATTAGATTGTGGGGGATCAGCAGCTTTGGCAGTTAATTCTTCTTCCATTAATTTTGACAACGGAATAGCATTAGCTTCTGCTGGAGGTCCGGGCCAGGCTTTTATAGAAGGTAGCCCTTCAAGGAAAGGTCTTGGAATGATTCTAGAAGGTCCATGGAATCGGCCACCAGGATCGCCCGAGAAGTTGGACTTCAAAGCCCGGGCTATGTCAGCAGCTGGGGCAGCTTTTCTTTCCGCCATCATAGTGAA
The DNA here is from genome assembly GCA_021234155.1 of Isoetes taiwanensis. Classification (NCBI taxonomy): domain Eukaryota; kingdom Viridiplantae; phylum Streptophyta; class Lycopodiopsida; order Isoetales; family Isoetaceae; genus Isoetes; species Isoetes taiwanensis. Next base: position 30,082,160 of record JAJEKV010000002.1, on the reverse strand, counting down.
CCCGCTTGATGTTGTGAAGGTATGATGGATATTCTTCCCACTATTAAGTAGAAAGATTTGAAGAAAGGGTTATAATTGCTCATTGTGGCGTTTTAAGACTTTCTGTTTAGGTGCTAATATAAGTAGACTTATGCTTAGGCATACTGGTGCAAATGTAATGTTAGTTGCTTTTGATATTCAGACAAGACTTCAGGCACAAGCAGCTGGTGTTCCATATCAGAATGAGGCAATGCGATATGTTTATAGGCCGCTAGGCTTAGAGCAGGTGAACTCTAACTTGCATCAAAGACAATCACCACCTCCTGTTGCGCGCATCTAATTTGCTGGAATTCCTATGATGCACAGGTAGTTTATGACGGGAGGTGTCCAGCTGTTTGCCCACGTGGTGGCCCATCAGGGGGCATGCCTCTTTGCCCCCCTGAATGTTTCCACTATAAAGGAACCTTTGATGTCATTGCAAAAATTGTTAGACAGGTTTGTCCTTTGGCATTCCCATTTTCTAAGGCTTTGGTGTGATAAGCAGTTTCTTGTGTGTGACAGGAAGGGGCCTTCCGATTATGGACAGGTACAAATGCAGCACTTGCAATTGCTGTTCCAACAGTATGTTGCTAAACTCCATAAATGCTCTCATTAATGCTATTAAATATCCTGGATAAATATGTTGCTTTTGTACCAAGTAAAGAAGCAGTGGAGCTTTCATTAGGTCTAACTGGCTAAATATTGTTTGGTAGGTTGGCATTTATTTGCCTTGCTATGATATCCTGCGGGAATGGATAGAAAAGGAAACTATTCTTGCACCTTATTCACCATTTCTAGCTGGTACAGTAGCAAGATCTCTTGCGTGCATCGTTTGTGGCCCCATTGAACTTGCACGCACACGGATGCAGGTACTATAATGCTCAATGTTCTAATGCTTTCATTTTAAATCTATGTATTTTCTTAATCATATCAGGTGCTGATTGCATGGCTCATGACATGATCATGGCTGGAAACATGATCTACTTGGTCCTTAGTTGTTCTAATTGTAGTTGTTTTGCTAACAAAGATTCTTCTAGTTGGGTACAAATTTCATCAAAGAACGTTTTGACACCCTTATATTACAGGCATATAAGGAAGTGAGAGCTGGCGTGAGACCTCCAGGAATTCTTGCCACCTTGGTTAGCACATTATCAAGAGGTCGAAGAAACGGCTCGGATCTAGCACTTTGTAAGTTATAATGGGATAGTTCTACCTCTTTATCCTAATGGCATGGAACACTAATATGCTTAGAAAGTTTTAAATGCTCGCTGCATACTATTGAAAGTACAATTTTTGTCTTGAATGCTTAACATCCTTATTCTTTTTGTCTTGAAATGTTTAACCATCCTCATACACAACTTGTGAAGGCAAAAGGCAAGTTTATTCCGCAAAAATGTCGGATGTGTGGCAAGTTACATTTTTTAATTCTGATCATAGAGTATGCTATTCTCCTTTGACAGAAATACTGCAGCTAAATATACAATATGCTTTTTGCATATTATATATGACTGCACCACTTTTTATCTTTTATTACAAGGGATGCAAAAGAGCACTGGATGTTTGAATGATACTGGAGATTAGTTAGTGAGGTAAAAGGCATACCGGCTAGTAGTGGTGGAGGCTGGCCGAATTCTGTGTTTATATCCGTACTGGCACTCGACAGTCATGTGACACTGAGCCTGGAGTCCTTTTCTCGTTATTGTAGCATGCTAAGGTGAGGTGTTATAATGGGTTTAGAAAGCAATTTGTTGTGACAGATGGTGCTGCCCTGATCTCCAATGCGGCATGGACTCCATTTTGGGAGTTTACATGCTTCCAGATCTATTTGGGCATGTGAAACTTTGGTGTGTTGAACATCGGTAATGGAAGGGCTCAAGCATTGATCCGAAGTCTTTGGTATTATTTATTGTGGTAAGACAATGATGTAGATATCTGTGCATGGTTGCAGATGATGTTGAAGATATTATTGCATTCCGTATTTGATGATATTGACTTGAGTGTAAATTGTCACCAAAGTGATGACCAGACAGAAATTGATATTGGAAGTGTGTGGAAGTGTGCTCTTTTCAAGGGTATCTGAGAGCTCTGTGAGAGAACTTAGTGTGTGGAAGTGTGCTCTTTTCAAGGGTATCTGAGAGCTCTGTGAGAGAACTTAGACATGCCAAGACTTGATTCTATGGGGTTCTCATGACACTTTTAAAAGTGTGCTCTTTTCAAGGGTGTCTGAGAAATCTGTGAGAAAACTTAGACATGCCAAGACTAGATTCTATGGGGTTCTCATGGCGCTTTTAGATACATGTGTAAACGGTTTGAAAAAGAGTTTGTATGAGTAGCTGAATGTCCTCTAGTTCACAAGGCTCTGTCTTAGGCTTGAAAGAAAAGACAAAGCAAGGTTTGTAAGGACAAAGGGAGGAGAGTTCTTGTAATGGCGGAGTAGAAGGAAAGTCAGGGTAACTGGTTTTATGATTGTGTGGGAACAAGCTTTTAAATGCAAGTATATATTTCTTGCAATTATATGCGTCTTCTGTTCTCTTCCTCTTTGGCTACTGACTCGGGTGGAAGTGGGGAAAACTTTATGGGAATCAATGAATGCATTAAACAATGGTGAAATGGATTAGCTTGTTTAGCTTTTGCTTGTAGTTGTTGTTTTCCGCTGTTATGTTGATCAATTGCAAATTTAGTTATCTATTTATTGGTGCAGTGAAAAGGGTTCGGATTTTATGGATGGGTGTTGGTGCACAATTGGCACGGGATGTTCCTTTTTCTGCAATATGTTGGTCAACCTTGGAGCCAGTAAGTGGGCAATATTGTAGACTTTTCGTTTAAAATAGAAGGCTTGACTAGTGTTAGAGACACAAAACAGCTGTCCTATTTAAATACATCTTTTACAGCGACATATTAGAGATAAGTGATTGGTTAACTTATGCATGAAATTCACTTTCATTTCTTGACCTGAAAATTGTAATATAGACACGAAGAAGCCTCATTCAAAGAATAGGGCCAGAGCCCAATGCTGCAGCTATTCTAGGTGCAAACTTTGGAGCAGGTATGGTTGCTGGCTTCATTGCAGCTGGAGCAACATGTCCATTAGATGTAGCAAAGACGCGCAGGCAAATCCAGGTATGATTTTGCATGATGAGGTCATGAACTTAGTTTTCATCTGTATTTTACATGTATGATATCTCATGGGAGTTCACATGCAGGATCCTTCAAAACCAATGAGTACTAGCACCAGGCAGGTGTTAATGCAAGTTTGGAGGTCAGTCAATATCTCTCTCTCTCTCTCTCTCTCTCTCTCTCTCTCTCTCTCTCTCTCTCTCTCTTGGGAGTTGGTAACAGGATTCCTGATACCTGATTGTGCTCTACCAGGGAGGCAGGTATAAGGGGTTTATTTATGGGAGTAGGACCACGCATTGCACGTGCTGGTCCCTCTGTAGGAATTGTGGTCTCGTTTTATGAAATCATGAAGCACATTATTCGTCAATCTTGAAGCTGTCATCAAAGATCAAACCATGGTAGAAGCCATCTCAAATGCCCTTGCATATCTGCTTATGAAGCTAGCAGGCAGAAAAGTGGTCTGAAGATTTATTGCATGATTGAACTGCATGTTTATGGGGCTTCGCATCTTTGGTGCTTTTGAGCGAAGCTGCATTCTTTGTCAAAGACACGGCACTCGTGATGTTCTTCCTTAGTAATGGTGTCTTGGCAAATAGATGCATGTTCAAGCTGCCGCCTTTCTCAATGGAACTTTTGGACAAGATATCGTAGAGGCATATGGTTTCCATCCACATTTTTGGGCCATACATTGGACTGCCCGTCATGAATGAAGAACAAACATTTGTAAAGGGATGTCTCGGGGACATGTACTTTATTTATCTTTATATGGCTGTTATAATAGAAGTCAAAATTTGAGTTGCAAGACAAATTGCATAACAACTAGAGCTCATTTTGTTGTAAAGGTTGGCTTAATGTTGGGAGTATGTTTAGTTCAAATCTGCTATATACAATGTTGAAAAGCAGCAGATTCTGTGGTCCGAGTGGATAAACTTGGCTATTGATTTTGACACACTTTCCTCTCTACTATTGTGGTCAGGATTTGTTCTCCCAAGTGCGTTCATAAAATTATAGGGAAAATTAAAGTTTGTCAAAATTATCAAAATGCCAATAAACTTAGTGGTATTTTCGGAAAATTGGCAATAACATTTTTTCAACGATCTGAATGCAAGCCTTTCAAATGAATTGTAGATTAAGATGAGATCCTTTTAACAAGCATAAGATCATTCAATTCTAAGACCACAATCTCAAGTTATTTAGATTTTTCATTTCTCGAATTCTGAAGTAACTCAAGAGCTTATAACTTGAAATTTTCAACTCCAATCAAGACGATCTTATGCTTGTTGGAAAGATCTCAGCTTAATCTACAATTCATCTAAAGGGTACATTTGCATTCAAATCATTAGAAAAACGTTATTGCCAATTTTTTCAAAATAAATACCACTGGGTTTAGTGGCATTTTGGTAATTTTCCCAAAATTATATTGCTGAGAGGGAAATTAGTATGTCTTGCAATTGAGGATTTGGTTCTGTATGGTGTAGTGGGTGCAAATGACCGTCAAAATATATTAGAGAGAAAATTAACCCGCTTTCCCAGAAATCGACTTTGGCTCTCGACTTGTGCACAACATCGCCACACTTTCAAATCGGGATTTTCCATTGTATCACAATCTAGCTTACTAATCTGAGTTCAAATCAAGAAATTATCTACGAAAATGACATAATCTTTGCAAATCTTCGTCGCGCTATATGCTCTAGGAAGATCTCATCTTCGATCCAAAGCAAGAGCCATAAGCCTAAGCTCACGACAGAATTGATCTTATCAGAATCCCCCTAAATCAGCCTTATGAGAATCGGCCCACCTGTCGCTCCAATCCTGGAACTCCGGGAACCGACAAAAGCGGCATGCCTTCCTAATATGTCCAGCCGATCTCCACAGCCATCTCCTTCGGCTGCCAGCAAGCAGCTCAATTCATTGCAAAAATACCGTTCACATACGATTTCGAATACAATACATAGCACCAAATCTAGGCCCAAGCATGCCAGATATATTGCCCGCAAATACCAAACAAAAATATTGCAAGCTTATTATTGTTGAAAATTATGAAAATGCACTTCTTGATGAATGCTATGGAAAAGAATGGCTATTTGGGATAAAAAATGCGAGCCACTTTCAGCCCTTTCCACGAAGAAGAACCAGAATCGAGAACAAGGATTTGAATCCTGTAGATCTGATCACTCAAAGCGAATTTCTTATTCCATTTTCAAGAAGACTAGTTTTGAAGATTCTACATATACCATTTTCAAGAAGACTAGTTTTGAAGATTCTTTCGCTAGCTCAAATGCATGCATTCATTTATAAGCTCTTGCCATAGTCCTTCTTTTTTATGTTTGTTTCACATGCATGCATTTATGTATACATGTTTGATCTTTTCGTCGACATTCCTGGCATATCAACCAGGAGACACATTGTCATAGTCGCTTTTTATGTTTGTTTCAGCTGTATGCATTCCTGTACAGGAATGACCTTTTGATCGACATTCCTGGCATGCAAACCATGTGACGCATAGAGCCTGGTTGACATGCCAGGAATGTCGAACAAAAGATCCTTCCTGTAACGTGGAAATAAAGGATGTTCAACTCTTGTGAAGATAAGCCAGAATGGTAGTAAACATGAGAAGAATGCAAGTAAATCAGCAGAATATAGGGTAATCATGCCAGATTGCAAGTAAAACAGAGATGCCCTTCAAAATACAAGTAAAACAGGAATGACAGTGATGAGCACAGGATTCTTGATTTGAAACTTGCGAAATGGCATGATTTGATTAGCGCAGGGGCAAGAATTGAACGTACCTGTTTTTTACGTGTGAGTTCTCGCCATCATCTTTCTTTTTAATGTTTATTTTGGTGAAAGTATTTTCAATGCTGCAGAATTTAGTTCACATTTTATGGAATTGATTATTCTTGATGGGGTGCATTTATCTGTAAGTTCTGTAGGTTCTGATGTAGAAAGTACTCTATATTTTACTCTATGGAATTACTTAAAGGCAAGCAGTTTGAATCATTGGCAATGTTTTTTTTTTTTTTTTTTTTTTTTTTTTTGAGGAAAAGGAAGGATTTGATATTAATCATAACTTAAAAACATACAAAAAATAGGAAGGCTCAGAGCCCGAATATAAAGTAACTGGATACAATGACAACTAAAATCCAAAATCATTTCTGACACTCTGATCTGTTCTTCAGCTTCATAGCCAAATACCACTTGCCGGAGCAGAATTCTGAGAGGGGGAGATTTGAATCGGAAGAGAGGACAGATTGAGAAGGGAGGCTGGAATAGCAGGTAAATCAGGGAAAGAGTGAGTGGCATTGAGAGGTATGGCAAAGGATGGTGGGGCAATCCAATTAATCTCAGACCAGGAGGGAGTGAGTAGCAACAATTCATCCAGGGGAACTTGGATTATGTCGAGAAGAACACCAGCAGCTGCTTCACATCTGCCTTTATGATAATAGTACATCGACCTCAGACATGAGAACTGCCTTTCTGTAAGCAGGCGGTTGTTGGTACCAATAAATTTGTGTAGGATATGCGCATTATAAGCTTCCTTGAGGAGGAATTTGAGCCTGAAGGTTGCTCTCACTGCTTGTCTTGGAGTTCCCGAGTGGTGCACAGGGACATCATCCGGTAGTATCGTCCTCCTGAAGACCTGGACCACACTGTTCAAAAAGGCTGCAATCCACAAATGAGTTCAAGTCAATCAAGGAGTCAAACCGAACAATGAAAAAATCAGTCTTGAAGGCCCCCCAAGGCAACCAATCCGTATCATATTTTTCCAACTTAGAGGCCTTATGGGCCATAGCACATCTAATAAGCTCAAATTGGAAATTAAGCTTCATCCAAATAAGATCACACTTCCTATTTGCCATAGCCACATTATTCCTGTGTTTCCAGACAATCCACAAGGCTAACTGCAAGATAGAGGAGTCAACTCTGGATTTCTGGAGATTGAAGAATTGAGCCATACTAGAGATGGAGTCCATGTCAGGGATACTCAATTTAGAGCCAATCTGAGATAGCCACCTCCAGAAATCTTGGATCTTAGGACAAGTAAAAATGTGAAGAACTGTCTCATCCTGACTGCTACACAGGGAGCATAAGGGGCTGTGAACATTATTAAACTGTCTCTTGATCATATTTGTGTTACTTAGCAAGGCATTGTGCAGGATCAGCCAGGCAAACACTTTGATTTTAGGACAGGAATATGACTGCCAAATTGAAGAAAGAGTCTTCTTGAAGTTCTTGGAAGATAGGCCGTGAAAAGCAGCATACTTTCTTCTCTTCTGAGGAAGACAGGCATGATAAATTTTGGAGACCTTATAGCTCCTTTTCACTTTGAAGAACCAGTTCAAAGGGGAGTGGCTCTCCCCCTTACCATCCTTTCCCAGGACAGAGGAGTAGGCTTGGACAACCTGTTTATAGATCAATCTGTTGGTTACCCCTCCCCCAACTTTTCTTTTGATAGATTCCCAAGGAATCCAATTATCATTGTCATCAATCAAATCCTTCACATATAAAATATTGGCTCTATGCCACTTCATGTAACAGGTAGGGTGGCAAATAGCCATGGCCGAGTAGGATGGGGGGGCTAGGATAGGAGACCAAAAAATTGAGGTATCCCTAACAGAATTGGTGATTTTATCATGGGTGAACTTACTAGCCACCATCTCCCAGGCTCTGAAGATGCTCCTAAGAAGGGAGGAAGTGTTAGCAGCACACTTGAAATCATAGAAGGCTGAATCTGGAAGTTGATGTCTTAAGGTGGGGCTTCCCAGGGGTTTACTCTTGTTGAACCAAAATCTAATGAAGTCCATTGCAGGGGACTGAAAACCAGAAATAGCCTTCCATACATTCTTGGCCCCTAAGATCTGAGCCTGCAAGAAAAGAGATTTACATCCCAGACCACGTTCCTGCTATGAGTGAGCTCCTCCCAAGCAGACAAGTGAGTCCCCTGCCAAATATATTCTTTAATGCATTGTTCAATCTTATTGTAAGAAGCTTTGTCAGCAATCAGAGCAGAGGAGAAGTAAACATGGCTGCTGGCCAAGACAGAGTTGGCAATTAGGATTCTACCAGCCAGAGAAAGTGATCCTTTAAGGATTAACAGCTTTTTCCGAATCCTGTTAATCAAGGGTTGCCAGGCCACTTTGTGGGACATATGCATAGCAAGGGGAAGTCCCAGGAGGGTCAGGTATTGTCCCTCAGGAACAAAGTTGATACCATGGGTATGGAGATGAGGGTACGGACTGTCAGAGAGAATAGAACACTTAGCAAAGTTGAGGTGAATCCCAGAGGCAGCTCCAAACCTGGTTATACACTCCATCAAATTATCCAGACAAGCATTATCAGCTTTGGTCATGATGAAAGTATCATCAGCGTACTGGAGGATGGATAACTGATTATCAGATTGAGGCATCTGGAGGCCATGGATCAGGCCCTTATCCTGATATGAAGAAACCATTTTGGTGAGAATTTCAGCAGCAATAATGAAGAGGTAAGGGGCCAGAGGGCACCCTTGTCTCACTCCTCTCTGGATAGGGAAAAAATCAGTGGGAGTTCCATTAATAATGACACATGAGGAAGCATTCTGGTTTATGCCCATGATAAGGTTGATGAGGTAGGGATGAATGCCTATGTGGTTGAGGGACTTCTCCAGAAACTTCCAGGAAATACAATCATAAGCTCTCTTAAAGTCTAATTTAAGAAGAATGCAGCCTTGCTTGGATAGCTTATTCCAGTGAAGAGCTTCATTAGCTGCTATGTAATTGTCCAGTATAGATCTGTTGGGCAGGAAGGCAGATTGGCAAGCATTAATCTTATTTTGGAGATGCACCACCATCCTACCATCAATGATTTTAGCCACTAGTTTATATAGGGTGGTAGTTAAGGAGATAGGGCGCCATTCATTTGTCTTGGAAGGGGAATCAGTCTTAGGAATGAGGGAGATGACCCCAACATTATAAGTAGGATAGATGGATTTTGCTCTCCAAATCCCCTGGATGAAGTGGATAATGTCATCCTTCATGATGGGCCAGAATTCCACAAAGAATTCTGGCTGAAACCCATCAATACCCGGGCTTTTCCCCTTTTTCATACTTTTAAGGGTTTCAAAAATTTCAGGCAGTTTAGGGGTCTGGATCCAATCCTCCTCCATCACATTATTAGGGGGCCCTATGTCATCAAAAACCTCCTGTATTTTACTTTCCTCTATATTTTCATCTTTGAAAAGGTCTGAATAGAATTTATAGAATGCAGAGGCAATCTCCTTTTCATCTTTGTGTGTAAGACCCTGATCAGTCTCCAACTGGGTAATGGAATTGTTTATAAGCCTATTCCTAGCTACTCTAAAAAACATTTTGGAACTCTCATGGTCTAACTGATTGTGCATTTTGATCTTGCTTCTTAAAGCCATCCCCCTAACCTGATGCTCCTCCAGGGTCTTAATCTGAATTTCCAACTGCTCTTCCTTCAAATGTAAAGCATCATCATTGGGCTTTTTTTCAATGAGGGATCTAACATCCTTGATCTGTTCCATGAAGTTATCCCTAATAGCCTTTCTTTTCTGGGCTAAGTCCTTACCCCATTTCTTCACCCAATCCTTGACTTTCTTCATCTTATCATTAAAGTTTTTCATAGATTGATGCTGCCCAATTTTGGGAAGGGAAAGGTAGAAGGAAGTGAAATCTTGGCAGAAAGATTTCATCTGGAGCAGGGAAGTATTAAATTTAAATGGGGTATTCCTCCCTTTAGATCCCAGAGGAAGACTTTTAGTATCCAGAAAATGAGGCTGATGGTCAGAAATAGTACTGGCAATATCCCCTGTAACAATGCAGTTATCCAGCCAGCTAGCAGAGTTATGAATATAGAACCTATCCAACATGCAAAAGGTTCTCTGGTCCCCTTTTCTCTTGTTATTCCAAGAGAATTTGGTATTGGAGGAAGGGATATAAATGAGGTCTTGATCAGTGTGCCATTGCTCCCAGGAGTATCTCTCATTTCTAGACATGTTAATTTTATTGTCAAGTTTCATGTCATAGTGGGGGGTATTATTGAAGTCGCCTGTGATTATCCAATTCTCAATATCCTGCTGTTGACTCATCCAGTTATTGATCTCAGTCCACATTGGCTCTCTCTCATATGGACCAGTGGAGGCATAAATGTTTATGAAGGCAACTTGACAGTCTTTTATGCAAAGGGTGACACACAACCACCTATTGGAAGGGCTAATGTAAGTATTAATGAGTTTCTGATTGTACCAGAAGGTAGCAATTCCTCCTTTTGTACCATCAGCAGGGATATAGCAGGAAGCCATGCCAGGCTTGATCCACTCCCCCAAATTAGCAGACTCAAATTTGGGAAGTCTATGTTCTTGGATCATTATAATATCTGCCCTGAAGTCCCTCACTGAGGCAATGAACCGTCTTCTCTTAGTAGGTCCCTTGATACCTCTTAGATTCCAGGTTAGAATCCTCATGGGGAGAGAGGGGAAAGTTGGTTGGCAGTAGCTCAGTACTTGAGCTTCCTCAGACCATGAGGAGAAGATCTGCTCCTAGTATTGTAAGTATGTGGGCAATTCTCACTACCTGTAGGGGACTTGGATGTGGACCTGTTCTTCATTTTCTTTTTGAGAGATCTAAGAGAGGTATTAGATATGTCATGCAGGGGGATGCAGATAGGATCCTCTTCAGAGTCAGGGACAACTATGTCAAAATGGTTTAGCCCCAAGGCCTCTAAACTGTCCAGGTTTGACTGTAGAGCAATTAGCCCTGATTCAATGTTCTGACTATCATTACCCATAGGGGTGGATTTGACCAACTCACACTCCTCATCAGAGTCAAAGTTATCTTGCACGGAGGGTGGGGTTTCCAACCCAGAGTCACAGTCTTGGGATGCCTGGCTATGACAAATAGGGGAGTGGTCACTTACCTGGATTCGCTCAGCATCCTTTTGAATATCATAGTGACTATCTTCTTCATTGTCCACCAAAGGGGGGGCCTTCACTTGCTGACATGTTGCATCCACAGCCTCTGCTACCATTTTGCTGACCAGATCCACAGTTGATTTGCCATACTTGTCATATAAAATAGGTAAAGGAGTATGATGGGAGGTGAACAAAGAGGGAATATCAAAGTTGACCAGAGTATTGTTGGAGGCCGGGTCAACAGATAGGTCAACAAGAATTCGGTCATTCCTGCAAGTGGAGTTGACTAGCGAAGAATCCACCAGAGCATCAGATGTTGGAGCGTTAGATTCTTCGATCAGTGAGTGATCTTGGGTTGTATCCAGCAATGGTCGGTTTTGAGCCATGTCAAGAATCCTTCCTTTTCCTTTCGGGCTAGGGAGCCCAGCAGTATCATCTTCCAGAATGTTTGAAATATCCTGTAGCACTTTGAACCTATTTTTGCAGATGACAGGGGATGAATCTGTTGTAGATGGTGTGGGGAGGCTGAGGTCCCCTTCCTCTATTAAATTGTGGGTGAGCCCCTTTACCATATCTGCAGATTCTTTTAAATTGATTTGATTTGATTCAGAGATCTGCCAAGTGGAGTAATCATCCTCCCACACTGTGTCTTCTCTGGCCTTTACTAACAAGATCTCCTCAAATTGTACCTGACCAGGAGGTTTGTGTTTGTCAAAGGTTTTAATCATGTCTGAGTTGTTGAAGGAAACTCCTTTCATGGTGCTGCCCTTGTTTAAAACCTTGACAATTCCACTACTATTCTGGGTCCGAGCTTCCGAGGTGTTATATTTCTGCTCCAGTTCTTTATTAGCTCGGGCTATTTTTTCCCTGATAATCTGTTTTCTTCGGATTCTCCTCGAGCTACCATTGAGATTCCCTTGGTGGCGAGGGGGAGCCTGATCCTCCTCCCCTAAGGTACTATGTTGATCAGGTATCGGAATACACTTCTGTCCTCCATGCAATCTTTTCCTGCACATAGGGCAAACAGGGGGCAATCCATTCCACCTTAAGAGCAAGGATTGATCAGTCCCAAACATATCTTGGAAGGTAACTTCAAGGGGGATAGGTTTGAGAAGATCCAATTGCATGAAGACAGTAGGAGGCCTATCAGGCCTGCGCTCCGAGGAGATGAAGGAACCGATGGGTGAGAATATAGCTTTAAGGCATTGGTCCTCCCAAAAGACCGGATTAAGCTCATGCAGATGAACATAGGCAGTATGCATGAGGGTAGAGGGACGCAGGGGATTAAATTGATACGACCATTTTTGGAATTTGACTCTAAATCCAAAATGGGTAAGATGACCCAATTTTAGGATGTGCTCAGCTGCTTGCTCGGAGCAGAACTCAATCACAAAGTACGGGAAGCGAGTCCAGTAAATGGAAGAAATTTGAATTGATTTAGATAGAGCACATATTTGTTTAGAGACATTCCCCAAGATAATTCCCTTCTTTTCAGTCCAACAAATAACAGCATGCGAAGATAGGAATTGAAATCGTGATTGACATAGGTCGGGGTTCAATTCAATACCTCTGCTGTGTCGGTACGTCGGAGGGTTGTGCTTCTTCATTGTCACGATGTCCTGTTTAATGGTGTTATCATCCTTGAAAGGTTGAGTTCTCCGAATGAAAGAGTTGCTTGAGTTCGCATTTAACGGAGCATAACAATCCCAGAAGGGTCGATCCGGGAAAGAGGAAGGCAGAGCATTCTTGGGCGCCATTGTAACAGGAACGAAGGTCGTGAATTTCCCAAATTGAATTGGAGCAAGGTCTCCCTGAAGCAGAAGTTGCTGCTGGACTAAAATTTGTTTCTGTTCTTGGGGTTTTAATGCGTAGAATGTATTTAATATTGAATGCATTGGGGGAGATAATCCACCCGCTAGATCCGGTGAGTCCATGGTACGGAGGTGTTGCAGAAAAAACAGAGGAGCGTGAAACGAGAAGAGGGATGATTGGAAGTCAGAAAATAAAGAAGGATGGCGAATGGCAAAGAGGAATGTGGAATTTTGGCAGGGTCGAAGACCTGTGTCGTCAATATATTAAGAGAATGGTAATGTTACAAAGCAAGTGAGGAGGAAGGAGAAATGCCCCAAAGAGACAGCGATACCTCGACACTCCACAACAAACTCACAGAAAAACTGCAACTCTACTGCTGTACAAACCGACCATCACCATCTACAACACCCAAGAAGTCCCGCCAAATGGCAAACTTCCGCTCTACCAATCCCCGGAACACCAGAAAGCTTTGAAATAGCTTGTACCTGAGTCGAGGAATCAGAGAGGCTGCAGGCTGCTGAATCCCTTGAAAGATCCACAACCACCGCCGCTTCCAAATCAGCCACACCAACCAAGCCACGCACAGATGCAAGGCTTGCTGCCGCAAGTGCGGCCAAGCACCAGATGAAGCAGCAAGTGCTGGCTAGTCAATCTCACCTGAAACAGAGCCCTAACACAATCCCAGGCAGCCTGCAAGTGAGGGCATAAAACCAGACAATGCTCCACAGTCTCACGATAAAGGCCACAACAAGGGCAGAGAGGGCTCACACCCAGCCTAAACTGACTCACAAGGACATTCACCCTGATACAGCAGTGCACCACCTGCCACAGAAGCACCCTAACTTTCGGTGGGGGAAGTGAGCTCTATGTCCACGTCCAAACCGAGCGCCATCGAGAACCCGGAAGCTGCAGAGACCACTTGCCTGAAAGGGGCAGTGTGTCATGAATAGCCAGCACCCGGTAACAAGACCGCATAAAACAAGAAGACACAACATCCGGATGAACCTTCCAAACCTGCACCACCACATCAAGAATGTAGTACCTACATATACCATTTCATCTTACAATGAACTGAAGGTTGGTTAGTCTGATAAGTCTATATACAATGTTCAATGCAGGAAAGAAGGATTTGCATGGCATTTGTTTACATCTGTAATTGCTGATAGTCCTAGACGTGAGAGTTGTGCATTAGGAGGGTATATTTATCATGGTTTTCAACAACTAACAAACAAAGGAACTTCCTCTAGTTGGTTGGGACAAAGTATCATGACAAATTTAGGGGACACCCACACTATAAGCCCTTAGAATGATTTACGAAGAGAAGGAGGTATACATATGCAATGGCTTACATGCAAAAGAGATGGCTATGAGCATTATCAATGGAGATTATTGAAGAGCATATAGAAAGCTACCCATATAATGGCAAAAACTTTTGGAAAGTAATCCCGGGAGTAGAGCTATAGTTGAAGAGAGTATATGCTGGTTTTTGCTTATGAAGCATGCTTGGCTGGTTTTTTCTAGTTGCAGAGTATTCGTGGGATTGGATGCCACTTTCATAACAGGCAAATGTCTTGGCCATTTGATACGCGCTACAGGTATTGATGTTATAGATTATCCGATTGCATTTGACTTAATAATTGATAAATGAGATATGGATAATTGGATGTGGTTTTTACAACACTTAGGAGATAACATACAAGTGCTGCAAAATTTTACTTATGTGTCAAATAGGGACTAAGGGTTGCAAGAGGCACTACTAGCTATTGTTCCTGGCCTTTCGCATGCATATTGTATGAGCCACCTTGAGGCAAACATGAAGAAAATATGCGACAACACTGATTTTTTGCACTGGATTTGCCTATACCATTGATGAGTACGAAGAACAAATAACGAACATGAGAACAATTAATAGCGTGGAAGCTGATCGATGTACTACAATTGTGCCACCAAATAGTTGGGCTACAACGGTTTGGCTATCTTACATCAAATATAGGCGAATCTCTAAATTCATTGCTACTTGATGCAAGAGAGAAATCCATTATTGCATTGCTTACAGGTTCTGGACATGCTTTGATGGACATATTTTATAGAAGGGTCAATGAAGCTAAACAAGTATGGGATTTAGCAGGGAAAACACATTTCTTAAGTTAGCATTTGAATAAGAGAAGCTGATTAATGAATCAGTTAATTGTACCAGACAATATAGAATCTTGTTTTGTAATGCATTGTTTTTAGATCATCACACCAGATTTATAGGCGTATTGTTGATTTAGAAAGTAAAACATGCAGTTGCTGTGTGTGGGGTTTGAGGTTGGTTCGAGACAACCTGCAAGATAGCCGTGTCTAACAGACCGATTTTGAGTACAAAGTGTAACATGGGATTACGCAAAAGGAACTAAAAATCATAAAAATTAACAGAAAACAAGAACGATATTAATGCCAAAATGAGAATCTCTTGATATCATAAAGGAAAACAACAAGAATATCACTACAAGATGAAAATACTTTGTCTTGTCTAGTCTAAACTATTGATATATATATATAGTATAATGGCCTTGGGTCGATAATAGCAATTTGATCGGTAGGTGAAACAACTACCGACTCCCACAATCTCTGCTGATGAAGCTGAGTGGTCAACCTATTGTGGCGGTTGGGCGACCTTGAATTCTGAAAAGGCAGTGGTAAAATGGGCCCGCCACAAGGCATGACAAGAAAGCGGGGATGGTCACACAGACTATCATGCCATGAAGCCGGTGACATCCAGCCATGGAGGAATCACGCCAAGGGGTCGTGATATCCTCATGCTAAGTTGTTCCTATGCCTGCATTTGAGGACTTTGTGGCAGAGTCAGATCCCACTATACTTTTTTTGCGTGGCTCATAAATAGTCCTGTGCCTTTGGCCACAGGATTAACACTCCCACCCAAATAACATTTGGGTTTTCTAGTGTCGAGAAATTCAAGTACAACCTTGAGGGGGAGGAGGGGGACGCGGATTCTTCCACATGGGGAGGTGGCAATGGTGTGATCATTGAACCATTTCAGCCCAAGGGCTTTCCACTTCAGGCTGAAGAAGGTCAAGTCTCAAGGGTGGATTCCTCCACTTCTTACGTATTGTAAACATTGTCTGATCCACTATCTGGAAAGTGAGGCTGAGCATGTTGAACTGAAATTGTTTGCTCTATTTCCAAGTCCATGGTGGCATTGAGAGAATCTTCTGTAATGATTAGTTGATAAATGGCCCAATAATGAATGCATTTTACTTTTCAAAGAAAAAGACGACCAATCAGCATGTCATAATCACCTAGATCCTCATCTGCTTTCCAGAATCCAAATTCTAAAGGGAATTTGAGATCACCAATATTGATCATGAGTTTAGGAGTAATGCTTTGGGGTCTAGTGATGTGATAATATGCCAATTTGATATCGTAAGGAGCTTTACATCATTGTTAAATGCCAAGTTGATTTCATAACATGTTCATGATGAGATTGACAACACTGCCACCATCAATCTGTACATGATTAACCTGATGATTTTCCACAATGGCATGAGCAGTAGACGTGAAAGTTGTAATCGCGCCAACTAGAACAGTGGGCAAAGGAAGTTGTTCGTGCAAGGCAGGACAGAGCTTCAAAATGGTAGTTAGACTGAGAAGAATCTTGATTTTGGCAAGTTCTTCTTGAAGTCCCAATGGATTATGAGGCAAGGGACTGACAGGATCCAGCGGAGCAGGATCTTTGGGGAGCGAGGCTGCAACAACATCGTGTAAAGGCTCAACTTTAGCAGCAATGTTAGGATATGGAGAGTGGTATATAGGCTGCATAGAGAAGTTGGATCGGCAGAGCATTGTTGGGCACGAGTGGTAGCATGGACATTAGCAAGTGTGCTTCCTTCAGCAGCTTGCGTAAGACGGAGTAGACTTTGTCGGACTTTGGGTATGATATAAGGCATGATTTGTAGAGGATCAAGAGCACGATAAATCTCTTGCTGGGCACGAGGAGGTTGAGCAGGAGCTTGCTATTGTTGCTGTATTGCGGCGCGCATAGAAGGTGGCGTCGATTTAGAGATGGGCCATGCTATCATTAGCAACCCAAAGCTGATAAGCCATAAGTCGTATTGACGTTGTTTGATTGGTATCTA
The DNA here is from genome assembly GCA_021234155.1 of Isoetes taiwanensis. Taxonomy (NCBI): domain Eukaryota; kingdom Viridiplantae; phylum Streptophyta; class Lycopodiopsida; order Isoetales; family Isoetaceae; genus Isoetes; species Isoetes taiwanensis. The sequence goes on along the minus strand of JAJEKV010000002.1, from coordinate 30,065,162 downwards.
GAAGTTGGATTTGAACTTGAGAAATTTGAGGACACCTAGTTGTCGTGTGATCCCATTCCTGCTAATTATAGCACTGAGTTTTTGCGTGATCAAAAGGAGCACGTGAGTTTTGGCTTGTCTATTGCAATTGACAATATGAAGTTAATACTAATGATAAACGCATGGCTTGAACTTGAAAGACCATCTTCTGCTAAAAGGGCGTGGGATTAGCACGTGTACATTCCTCCGTGGAGTGGTTGCACATATTGAAACTCTTACGATGCGGTGGCCTATTTGTAGAGTTGCACTCATTCGAGATGATCTTGATACTTGCAAATGTAGCACTATTGGAGGCTGCTCAAGAGCATACCACCCATGGTTAGAAGTTAGGAGCTAGCTAACGGCTAACATATAATAACATCTAACTAGCTATTCTCAAACATACTAACGCTATTAGTTTCAGTCCATACAAAAAAAAAAAATTCAGATTTTGCACATTCAATATATCAGCTCGACTAATTTCAGCACATAGATTATGAATTTGCAACAAAAAAATCTAAAAACTTTATCATATTCTGTGGTCGTTAGAACAACCATATTTGCACTCCTTTCATGATCTTGTTAAAAAAAAATTTGTTTCTATACTTACTAAAAATCTTTTTTATTACACTGTTTGATTGATCCTTCAAGAGCTTCGAAATTATGTGAATGAGTATCTCGGATTTAAAGGAAGCACGAATGGTGACGAAATGTGACAACATGGTACAGACAGAGATATTTCCATGTAGCTGCAAAACTGACCAGCTTTTCTTATTAAGGAAAACTTTTCCTTATTCTTTTAGATCAATCCATTTCTCAAAAGATGCGGCCACTGTAGTACTCGCGAAAAATCATTGAGTCGCTTTCTGTTGTATGTATGGGCCTAAGATTGCAACGGCAGCAGTAAATAGAGACTTGGATGATGTTTTCACCCTTTTCGGCATCCTCTGCCCATCTGGCCACCAAGAAAATGTGACCACTAAGTTTGGGAGGGAAAAAGAAATGCAGAGGTTTTTTTTTTTTTTTTTTTTGAAAGGGTTACCTGTAATTTTCGGGCAAAACTAACCCGGTTAGTATTAGGTTAGCAGTTAGTTCATTTTTATGCATTAGCCATTTGGGGGCTAACGCATTATGTTCTAACCAGGATAACACCACCTCTGCTGAAATTACTATGACTTCCAAAAATACAAGTATAAGTCTACCAGCTTCTTAATCTTAACAGAATTAGCATGCTTACTAGAATCAACGATGTTGCTTTTTACATCAAAGCCGAGAAAGTGTCCTGGCAACCTGTTTTTATTCACAAAACACCTCTACCAGGCCCTAGAACCCTAAAGTAAAGGGACTCGATGCATGCATGAAAGGAAAGGAAAATACAATCTAAATGAATACAATGTGGTGTATATCTGATAAAAAGAAATTGCAAAACCATGGAGATTTTGAATTTCAACAAAAGTTTCTAATAGAATCACATGCGCCTTCTGGAAATACTAAATAGTATGTTGCTCGAGATATTTCACAAAATTATATGCAAACCTTAGTTTAAGAAGTGTACAATTATACAATTGACACCATTCAAATAGCCTCCATTGGAATTGAACCTGGGTTACACCATGGAGCAAAAAGTAGTCAACATACCTTTAGGTCCTATGCCTAGAGAGGAGCAATGAGAATGACTACACCTATTATATATGTGACAATGAAAATCCATAGAACACAACATCTAAACAACAAAACTAGCATTTACCATAACATAATCCAGCCAAATTTTGGATCATTCAAATAAATTTATGCTTTAAACTAAGCAGAGTTTTATTAAATTTAGAAATTTTGTGATTCCAATTTCTCGCAAAATCAGTTCCTTCCCTATTTTATCACACATTTATCGATAGATATGGCGCTATTTACTTAACAAGAAACCAGTTATCATGCAAAAACAGCTACATTTAATATGAAACATCGCGGTTTTAATTGTCAAGAAGAGAAGTATGTCGCCATTAACTAAGAAAGTATAAGGAAAAGCAGCCCAAGAAATGAAATAGAAGATATTAAAATGCAAAAAAGTGCCAGGCAGGTAAAGCAAATAGCATGGCCGCCCCTTTTCCTACATAGCAATTAGCGCAGACGCACTATTTGCTTTAACGTAAAACCCAGCAAGTAGTGCAGGCACGCTATTTGCTTTAACGTAAAGACCCAGCAAATAGTGCACCCCCGCCATTCTCCTATAGATAACACATTTTTACAGAAGATCATGTAGTTATATATTAATATAATACAAAGTAGATACAAATTTTTTTAATAGTCGTGCCAAAGTGTTCATCATTGACTTTCTCATAGTTTGCAGTCTTCCTGTTCAGCTCCATCTTGGCCCGATGTTTCTCCTATCTCTTTATGAGAACCTGATTCATCTTCCTCATTTTCTACCCCGACTGCTCCACCATCTTTCAGAGTCAAGACTTCGCGCTCGCCAATGGCCGCTGGGGCAAGCAAGGGGTATAAGACGTTCTCGACCCTACCCAGAATGCCCGTTATGCACTTAAGCTTTCCGAAGTCATGCTCGTACGTCACACTGATTCTTCCTACATGAAGTGATGCCCTAGAGAAGGCTCCAGAAGAGAAGAAATCTAGAACGACGTTACCTGGAGGGCAAAGCTTATCAACGAGGTAGGACGCAGTTGCAGGACCAATCTATTTATGCACCAGATATTCTCCTGCCATAACCTGCCAACTATATTAAACCTGTCTTGCAGGAGTTTTTTAGCCATAACGTCTCCCTCACTTTCGATGGTCTACTTAGGAATAGCAGGAACTGGCGGGATCTTCTAAGGATGATCACCATAGAGCCTGAGGTCAAGGTCTTCATCAGGCTCTCCCACGTGTGTAGAAATCCTCGTCGCAAGAACGAGAGCATGTGGCTCTTTTATTCCTGCACCACCTGTAGCTCCAGCTTCCTCTTCATAGATTCCTATAAAAACTCTGGACCTAGATTCTTTCAAGCGCACTAGCAAAGAGAAAGTTATGCTCCGGCTTGATGAAACATAGAATCCAGTATGTCTCTACATCTGTCATATGTGATGCGGAATCGAAGAACTTGGTTATGATCTCACTATTCCAAACTGGAGCAATCTGCCTTGCATCTAAACATATCATGCTGGTAGGCCCCGGCTGTGACATGTTCAACAAAGTATCTTGGCAAGTCCTTATCTGTTTCGGGCTTAAGGATTTTTTGAATAGATCTGGCCAAGGAGAATGACATATTACCATGAACACCCTCTTTGAGTATTCCTTCCCACACACACTTATGGTGCGCACATTCCCCAAGCCAGAAGTGCAGTATCAGAGAAGCTTTCAGTGGCCTTCCTTAAGTCCTCGAATTTTGTGTACTTAATGCAAATTTGGTCTGAGATGAAGTGCAGATCTCCTTCTTCATATAAGCAAGAATTCTTAAGTTCTGTGCTCTTGTCTTGAAAAGTTTTTTGCCTTTGTAATCTGAGGTGACTTTGACGTATATGTCCCCACTTAACGTCTCTTCGAGGACCTTTCGACAATCATCGTAGTCCAAGCCCCTCAAGTATCTAAGGTAGTTGTCGCTAAAGTAATCTTTGTCTTTTGCCCAATTGATTACTATAGCTTGACCCCTATTGTCCTTAAGCTCACCCTTCCTCGAGTTGTTCCACATTTGACGGAATAATGCATAAACATCATCTGGCATGAAGATGAACCTATTGATGTCCTTCGTGTGTTTGCCCCTCAGAATCTTCTCTGCTAAATGAAATAGCGCAACGGCGCCATTTACCCACACATGTATGGCAAAACAGATGTGAACGTACCTTGTACTCGTCACTTCTTGACTGCCCTTTTCCAGCGGGAGCTGGTCTTCCGCACTCCTGATATTGCTTCTGCAGATGGTGGATCTGATCCACATAAGGTTCCTTGAAGACAGTCTTGGCCACAATATCATTGACATCTACACTGAGCTGAAGAAGGTCCATGTCACTAATCTGTCCAGAAAGAACTCTGCATATTCTAAAATTATAGATCTTCTTGAGCTCAACTCTAGCATCTTCTGTCCCCAACTTACTGCACACAAGCTGAACAGCAGAGACCGAATGATTACCATTGATAATGTAGAAACGTTTCCCTACCAGATCAGATTCCTGTGACCAGGTCAGCAACTCCTTTGTGTCCGGATCAAAGGGCACCACATCTGCTGGAGTGAACACCAGATGTGGATCTTCTGCAAAAGATTTGTAGAGCTTCCTTACATGCTCGGGGTTAATAACCCTGGCAGTCATATTAGATGATGCCTCTTCTAGATCCCAAATGGATATCCTCTTTGTGTATGTGACTCCAAGAGGAAACATATGGCTATGCTTCTGTATTTTTTTCAATGTTTCCTCTGCCATTTCCTCTTCGGCATCGCAGTCCATCTTCAGTTCCTCGGGCACCTCAAGGTCTGCCATCTTTTGCAATTTCCTAGCCCTTGTCTCCTTTTTTGTTTCTTTCTTTCTCTTTGCTGGTGCGCTCTCTGCTGTGGAAGCTACCACCTTTGTGTGTTTTAGAGCCTCCTTATTGTCACTAATCGTCCTCTCGAAATCAGGTTTCCCAGTGGACTTCACAGGAGAATGATGCTGCTGCTCCTCTTGCTCATCCCTCTTCTCCTCTTGATGTTCGTTCCCCTTTGCTTCCTCCTAAGCCCGCTCTTGATCTTTCTGCCTTTGTCCTTCTTCTCCTCCTCCTGCCTTTGTTGCTTTGGCTACTCTGGTGGCTGGTTTGACCTTCACCCCCTTCCTAGTCATCTCTCCCAGCAGCCATCTGCTGTCCATTAGTGCCTGAGAGCTTCGCTCTAACAATGTGGGACACAGAGTTTTTTGACATGTCCATAGCTGCTCGCAGAATACCAAATCCCCTGAGGATCTCTACCGTGCTTTGATATCTGCTTGCTCGCGGGACTTATATGATGGCAAGGGCCACCCTTTTTTTTTGGCCAACAAAGCCTGGTCCTTTATGCTGGACTCCATCATTGTCGGGTCATAGCACTGCCATTCCATACAGTAGAGATCAATGCTAGCATTAACAAGATCCTCCACTGTGCAACCAAGAAAGTCAAGTCTTCCTTGCTTCTTGACTTCCCTCATGTTTACTATGATGCCCATCGTGGCCACGGATTCCTCTCCTGTCTCATCGGCACGGGACTTGACAAGAAGGCAAAGCTCTCGCCTCTTGTCGCCCTTTTGTGGGTCCATACCTTCTGTCAAAGGTATGTCTCTAACAATCTCCATGCACCAAGGCCTACCCGACAGGACCAGGGTCTTTGATGTAACAACGTTCTGTGCTTTCGGCGCAGCAACGGCTGCAAGATAAACATGGTAAGAAAATGACATGTATCCACTTAGCACGAAAATGCCTCTCTGGTCCTAATGAGGTGCATGAGCAGGAAATGGCACAGGTGCACCATTTCGAGGATGCCGACGGGTCTCCCTCTGGTCTTAATGAGGTGCATGAGCAGGAAATGCACCTCATTAAGACCAGAGGGAGACCGTAGGCATCCTCCAAATGGTGCAGGTGCGCCATTTCATATAGCTGCGGCTACTTAAGCTAAACCTCCTAAATACCGCGGTCGCGCTATTTCTATATGGAAGGGGTGGCCACGGCTTGACCATGCACTCCATGATATAGAAATGGCACGTCCGCACCATTATAGTAGCCTATGCTAGTCTAAAAAGATAAGAATCGAAATAAGAGAGAGACTAACCTGAGCCTGGCTCCCGGATTTTCAGCGAAGATTGCGCCATTGTATTTGTATGTCGCATAAATACACGTCCGTATAACTGTTACTCCGACTATTTTTAAGCCGCTCCCGGATCAAAAGGGCTAGAGAGAGAATGCGATTGAATAGGAGAGAGAATGTTCAAGGCGGAAGGCGGAAGGCGAGAGGCGCAAAAGAAATGAAATGAAATGAAAAGTGGCACAAAAGAAAAGATAAGTGCCCGGAAAAAGAAATTAACCGCCCGCAAATTTTTGGAATTCGGCCGCCCATTTGCCTATCCAAATTTTTCAAACCTGCCCGTTCGCCTCTCCAAATTTTTCAAATTTGAATTTGCCCGGCCGCCCGCGTCTCCAATTTTTTTCAAATTTGAATTTGCCGGCCCGTCCGCCTCTCTAAATTTGTTTCAAATGTGAATTTGCCCGCCCATCCGCCTCTCCCAAGTTTGAAATTTGAATTTCCCGCCTGCTCGCCTGTCAATTTTAAAAAGTGCCCGCCCGTATTTTGAAGTTTGAATTTGCCCACCCGTCGACTTGCCTTCATAATGAGGGCCTTTCATCTGAGCATCCATCTGAGCATAATCTATTTGAGCTGGATTACGGAGCAAAGGGTGTATATCAGGCTGGTTGGTAAATGCTATATATCATGGCATAGATAATGGTGTTTTATTATATTGCTCTCTTTCTATGCTGTATTTTGGTGCTTTTTTCATCCTTCAATGTACCCTGCATTCAGCTTTTGACACATGCTTTAGGTTGTATGGCTACTAGCTCTTATGTACAACTCAAATAGTCCTGCTAGACGTGTGCAAGAAGAAATGTTGTTCATTGTATACTGCTTTTTGAACTTGCATGTATCTTTAACAAAGTTTGAAATAGCATTTGTCGCACAATTATGTTTAATGCATTTTTCTGACGAGCAACCAATTCTTTGGATGTTGAATGCTTTCTTGGATCCTTTGATACTTCAACACCATCTTTAACATGTCCTATTTGGGTAGAATCCAATTATTTTGAAAAGTTGCATTATAAAAGTTGTATGGCATGGGGTAACATACAGGGTTCGAAATTGGGGGGGTTCGACCCTTAAAAATCCGGCCATTCCAAAAAATTTCCGTAGCCAAAAAATATTCCCGACATTTTTTCAGGCTATTTTTGGAGAAGTTTCTAAGGATTTCCAAGAAAGTACACTATAATTTCATGTATTTCCGACAGCCTTAAATGTAAGCAGGCATTTTTAATGTAGGAAAAATTCTAATTTCGAACCCTGAACATAGTTCAGAGTGAGAAAATCATACTCAATCCGGGTAAAATCCAGTAAATTTGAAAAATGACATCACAAAAGTTGTATGACATCAATCCTTAAATATCATTCTAATGGGGGCAACATCACAAGGTATGTAGATAAACCTAAGCGGTATAGAGTAACTCATAGGGTGCATGTTTTGCATGTCAGTAGTAAGTTCTTTCTTTAGAGACTTGCTTCTTTTCTTAATTTCTATTCTTGCTATAGTAAGTGAGATATTGCACCTTAGACATTGCAACATGACTTTGCTATAGACAAGGGGGTATAGGGATATGCTATGGACAACAACGACAACAACAACAACAACAACAACAACAACAACAACAACAACAACAACAACAACAACAACAACAACAACAACAACAACAACAACAACAACATAGTGTACCTTGATCTTCTAAGTGCAAAGAGAGTAATCTTCTAAGTGCAAAGATAGTACTTTACTTCAACATGGAGGATCGCTATTATGTTATCAGAGATTAAAGATTGGAGCAAAAGGAAAGAGCATTAGAGTATGTTATGTTTTTAAAAATTATTCCAGAATTTTGCGTAAGTGTTAGAGATAATTATTGATTAAGGAAGGAGTACTGAGCTAAAACCAATCCATTGGGGCGTCTCATCATGAACATCATTTGCAAGTTCTTAACTTATGACGCTGGGCACCGTTACTAGATATCTTCTATTGTAATAGTCTAATGATCATGGTCGTAAATCTTGTTGTACTGCTTTTTTGATCCGTCATTTTGATTATATTCATGATTTCATGAATTAAAGTATTTTGAATAAATTGTGGACCATTAAATACGAAAATTGTATGATGTAAGAAAACCTTAGTAATTTCTTGCAATTGGCCGCAACCCATTTTTTGCAGAGTGGTTTGCTACATGGGTTGTTGGCTTCATTCGACTTGTTCGAAGCAAGACAAAAAGAACACATGGTTAAAAAAAGCATAACAAAAGGAATACATTGAGCCATTTGCGCCTTGGAAATATGCTATGGAGATAATGACTTCTTGGCACTGTTTGAGATATGTTGCCACAAAAGTTCTCCTCTTCATATTTGAATGGTTGGCCTTTTTCGATCTAGCCAGTGGCTACGAGTGGCCCATAGTGTATATGCCAAAGACCTAAACTTAGTAATAACCTATTCTGATTACTTAATTTAGACGAATACATTGTCACCACGTGGAGAATGCAGCAAATCTAGCAGGAAAACTTGCCAGGCTTCAACTATTATGGCTCAAGCTCCCAGGGCTTGATCGCCGTTTCTCCTCCGGTCAGAGAACATTTGTTGGCATAAGAGGTAGCTTTTGCTTGCATTTTCTCGATTTCTATCAGCTGAATTTCTATCTGATTGCTAAATTGTGTTTCCCAATTTGCTTCTATCTACATTAATTCGAATTTGGCCTTTCCCAGACTATTCAAGATGGACCATGCTGCAGATGCCCATCGTACTGATCTCATGACCATTACCCGTTTCGTGCTCAACGAACAGAGTAAACATCCCGAAGCTCGTGGAGATTTGACTATTTTGCTTAGCAATATTGTTTTAGGTTGCAAATTCGTATGCTCTGCTGTTAACAAGGTATGTCACTATTATTTTTGTGCTTAAACATTAATGAAGATATTCTAGAAGTTCATCTTCACATGTAATGAAGTTCGAAGTATGTGTTGGGACTATAACATGATTAAAAAAACTCTCTCATACCATGAATGCTCACAATCCACATGTATGATGCAGGCTGGCCTGGCAAAACTTATAGGTCTGGCAGGAGAAACTAATGTTCAGGTGAGAGACAGGCTTATGTAACATTGTGTGTAGAGATTATGTGATTATGGTAAATGCCAAACGTCACAGCTTAAGATAGCACTGCAAGTAATGCAATTTTAAGTTATGTCTATCCTTGAGGCAATATGGTTACATCTGTACTTTTGCAGGGCGAGGAACAAAAGAAGCTTGATGTACTTTCCAATGAAGTTTTTATTAAGGCCCTGAGTGCCAGTGGAAGAACTGTAAGATACTCTAGTTATCTCTGCTTTTGACGCACACAGTGCTAAATCTGAAATTTTACTTGTCCACTAGAAAGTTCTTGTTTCAGAGGAGAATGAGGATGCTATATTTGTGGAGACATCTAGTCAAGGAAGGTATGTGGTGCACAGGAAAGTTAAATGATTAAAAATCTTACTTGTTGCTCTATCTGCAGGTACTGTGTTGTTTTCGACCCTCTTGATGGTTCCTCCAACATTGATTGTGGGGTGTCAATTGGGACAGTAAGTCTACAACTATAACTACTCATGCAGGGTGGTTAGATGCACCATTTCGATTTCGCCGATCCTAACTGCTTTTTGTCATGCAGATATTTGGCATTTATATGGCAGATGACAGTGAACCCAGTGTGAATGAAGTATTGAAGCCTGGCAAACACATGGTTGTTGCAGGGTATTGCATGTATGGAAGTTCATGCACGGTAAATGCAATTCTTTTGAGTAATACACAGAAACAACTCTATCTAACTATAACTGCTTGCTTCCATTCCTTAGCTAGTATTAAGTACTGGAGCAGGCGTGAATGGTTTCACACTTGATCCTTCACTGGGAGAGTTCATACTGACACATCCAGATATCAAGGTTCAAGGAATATTCAATACATCATCCTCATCCCAATACAACAAGTTTAATAGATGTTGGCTAATGTACCTTATCCATTCAATTTTTTGAACTGACTTAAAGATGCATTTTCCAACCTGCAGATTCCAAAGAAAGGCAAGATCTATTCGGTTAACGAAGGCAATGCAAAAAATTGGGATGAACCAACAAAAAAGTACATAGTTCTGTCATATTTGAAATTATCATTCCTTGGACTGTATATTTGTCACTATGGTTGTTATAGGTACGTGGAAAATGCCAAGTTTCCCAAGGATGGGTCTCCAGCCAAATCCCTTAGATATATTGGGAGGTAATTTATTTATTTCCACTATATTTAGGATGGAAACTCATAGTATTGTCATGCAGCATGGTAGCAGATGTCCATCGAACCCTTCTGTATGGTGGAATGTTTATGTACCCTGCTGATAAGAAAAGCCCAAATGGGAAGTTGCGGTAGGGCTGTACTCAAATGTCAATGACATGTTTTGAAATTTGCAGATCTAATAATGTCATGCTTGCATACAGTGTTCTTTATGAAGTATTTCCTATGTCATTTCTCGTAGAGCAGGCTGGAGGTCAGGCTTTTACAGGGAAAGGGAGGGTATGCTTGTTTCCATAGTTGCTTATAACCAATTTTTCATATACTATTGATTAATATATTTTCTCTAATGGCAGGCCCTAGATATTGTGCCTAAGAAGATACATGAGAGATCTCCAATATTTCTTGGAAGCTATAATGATGTTGAGGAGATAAAAGCTCTATATGCTGCAGAAGCTAACAAGATTTGACCACAACATTTAGTTCCCTCATTTCAAATGAAAAGATGTTGTTCAGTGCTTGCATATTTTTCTACCAATATTTTATTATAGAATGTGTCCACAATTGTTTGTGTGAAATCTTCTCATAGAAAGAAGTAGAAACAGTTTTAACAAGATGCGCTACGATAGCTAACATTGTCTCTACCGCTCCACCATATACACCGCTATAAATTACATGCCCAATTGGCATAAGGCCGTGGTAGAAATGTTGTTACTCTATTACGTCTGTTAGAGTTGTTATAGTACATAGTACACAATGCTCACAATACACAATGCTCACATTTACATGCTACCCTTTGCCATCTATGTAATAAACACTCGAAGGTAATGAATTACCCCTGTTTTATCCTCGGAGGTAATGAAGTACCCCTGTTTTATCCTACGTAAAACTTGCTCTATTGTTTATGGGGGAGCCGACATGCCTCTATGCGCGCTTGTCAAATGCCTCCGCGCGACATCCAGAATCTTAGCAAAACAAACATTCATGAAATGTGATTGCTCTACGAGCACGTGTCAAATGCCTCCGCGCGACATCTAGAATCTTAGCAAAACAAACATTCATGAAATGTGATTGCTCCATTGTCTATCGGGGAGCCAACATGCCTCTACGCGCGCATGTCAAATGCCTCCGTGCGTACCCAGAATCTTAGCGAAACAAACATTCATGAAATATGAAGGTAAGGTACGTTCAATTCCGCGTGTAAAGCATGTCAGGTAAACAGTGCCGGATGTTAAGTAAATTTGCATAATGTCAGGTAAACAGTGCGAAATGTCAGGTAAATTTGCAGAATGTCAGATAAATCTGTCAAATGCAGGTAAACAATGCCGAATGTTAGATAAATGGTGCCAAATGTCAGGTAAATTTGCAGAATGTCAGGTAAATCTGACAAATGTTAGGTAAGATATTAGAACGTCAGATGAAAGCGATGGAATGTAAAATAAGTGCAACAATAAAGAAATGGACATGACATTCCTATCAAAGAAAGTATGTCACGTGGCAAGACGCTATTGGCTTCGAGGGCAGAATTGAATATACATTATCTTTACATGGAGATTAAGGGTGGCAAACAAGAAATTTCCAAACCTTTAGGGCCTCCATAGCAAACAAAGCTGGTTGTATATTTTGCTATACAGGTTCCCGCAAGCAAGGAATAGCAGAATAGAATAGAATAGAATAGAATAGAATAGAATAGAATAGAATAGAATAGAATGGGTTTTATCGTCCATGGAGACCAATCGGCTATGGGACCCAACGAAGGATCACAACTGACTCATTACTGTCCGGATCAGAAATTCCTACCCTGAAGGGTTTTCAAACCGTGGCAGCAATAAGAATGTTGTCAAACTGTGCAAATATACATCATGAAATATATAAACATGTCAGGTGAATGTACGAGGATCTAGCTAATCCCGCATATCCATGGGCTCCTGAAGGTATGATCATGTCACATGTAGCAAATGGCTGGGCCTGACCAACGGAGTGTGTCCGTATTTAATTGATTGAACAGAGTTGGACTTAACGAAATAATCCCGTTAGGAAAGAGGCTTTTGATATGGGTGACTATTCTATTCTATTCTATTTGGAGTGCTGAAATTATCTTGGGGTTTGCTCTTCGGAACTACCATAGCTATGCAAAAGCAGAATCCATATTATAAGATACACATACAAGCATAAGAAACAAATAAATTAGGGGGAAAAAGTCATATGTACAACAAGGTTGTTTGCAAGTTAAGTTCAGGTGGAATCCCTAAGGTTTAACATGTATTTGGCAAAAGTGTTGATAATTTGGATTTTGGGTGATTGAGAACCTTGGTTCATTTGAAGCTAAGGTTAGCTTTTGAGAATGCGGTTGGCATTCCAAATTTAGTGTGTGATACATGAACGGCGATGTTGTTGGGTCGAGACTTATCCAGATGTACATTTGTTTTTTTGTTGTATTTGTGCTGTTGTTTCTTTTTGTTGTGAAACCTTGCCTTTATGTGGATGCATTTGTCTAGTGAGATGTCTTTTGGTTTATTTATTTATTATTATTATTATTTTTTTGTGTATAAGAACTTATGTTAATGCTAGCATAAGAACAAAAATACACATTAAACTGATGCAAGGTGTTGAAATCCCATAATACGTCAGGGAGTGCTTTTTAAGGGGTGCATGTGAAATCTATTGTACATGCATGTGGCCTGCAAAAACATTATTAGTGAGGCCTAATTCCATGATTGTTTTCACCTATGTAGAATATGAGAGCATTTGCATGTGTTTTAGATGAAAAATAGTAGATAAACTTAATCTGTTGGGTTTGGCCTTGTTGTAATCGAGTTGGGTATTCTACACCATAAACGTGTGTCAAAATAGATATTATATTGTCTTAACAACATAAAGGAATAGCCGAAATTATTTATGGCAAAATCTAGGGTTTTACCCAGCTACGAAATCCAGCAACCTCGGCAGAAGCATGGACTTGTAGCTATAACACAAACCATTACATTACACACTTCAAAATTAAATCCCCCCTTAAACCCCCTTAAATTCACACGGGGGGTGACGTAGGGCAGCGAGAGCCCCTATAATTATGTTTCGCATGTACAAAATCAACACCATGTAGTACATTACCTCAAGTCTTATAGTATTTTGTAAATGTTCTTATATAATATAGCATTTTTTATACGTGCATACCCCACAAACGAGGAACTTTACGTACGGTGTAGATCAAGGAATAAAGGGTGCATATGCCTATCCAACAGCTCTCGATGCCGGAAGTCACCCCTCGTGTGAATTTAAGGGGGTTTAAGGGGGAATTTAATTTTAAAGTGTGTAATGTAATGGTTTGTGTTATAGCTAAAACAATTTTGGCCCCTTCGGGGCCTCCAACAGAAAACATTACATTATACTTAAATGAATTGATGTTATGTTGTGTAATTAATAGTATGTAGGATACAAAACATCTAGCATAATAACAAATAAAAACTAACTTTATGGTGCCCGGCGTTGCCGGGCTTTAACAACAATTTGAAGAGATGGTTGCTTTATTTGTTGGTTAGAGTAAACAATGTGCCTTGGAGGGGGCAAGGATGGTATAGAGCAAGCTTTTAAGATTCGTTGATAAGGATAAAGAACCATTGTGCAAAAAGTTATGGATTTGGTCTCACATGTTGAACTGTAGAAATGAGATAGTTCTATCGAAGTGATTTTATTGTGAAGCATTGGTAGGCTTTAGCAACCTATAGAAATTTGTATTGTAATGTGGAAGCAACAATAGTTGTAATTTGGATTGCGTCAACTATAAGTAATGTCTGATTTCGAGGGTAGAAGTGGTAATTAGCATTACTCATGAGTTTATTTTCATTAAGTAGGTTATGATGATTGTGAGCAAATTGAGTTTCGTCTATTTGAATGGCAATAGGTGAAGGAATGGAATGCACAGAGATGTATGTGATAGTTTTTTGGATTGCCCCTGTTAAGGGGGCAATTCGTTAGGGGGAGGGTTGGTTTTGGCATATTCTGGCATATTAGGGGTATATCTGATAATCTGACGGCCGTCATTACTGATTGTTTTTCCTGGCGGTAGAAAACTTTTTGGTTTTTTTGCGTATGAATATACGCTAAGGTTTTCCGTGTTTTAGACGCCAAATTACTTTTCCGGCGATCGAAAACTCGTTTTTTTTTTTGAAAAACTATTGGTTTAGAGATTCCTTTTTTTAGAATTTATCTTTGGGTTTTTTATTTTTAAAACAAACTATTTTTTTATTGGAATGTATTTATAGAAAGCTCGTGCCTCTGCATCCATCTGCCTTTGTTCTGGATTTTCAGCAGCAATAGAAGGAAGAGTATCTAGAGCAGCTTGTTCCGACGGAACCAGACCTCGCAGTTGAGAACAAACTGTTCTTCAATTGCTTGAGCAACTGCAGCTGCATGAGCACCGGGCTGAGGCTGTCCATCATCAGTCCAACTACTGAAACGTCCATCCGCCCTACCATTTCGTCTCATCAGATAAATAGGATCCATGGAAAAATCAATCAATGGAGGCAAATTTGGACTCACTTGAACATGACGGCCAGAGGTTACATGCTAGTGTACCTGCTGATGCCTCTCTCGTTGATTCAGGATTAGTAAATCCTGGGCAGGCTGATAACCCTTCACGAGCAAGAAGATGGCAGAGATTACGAAGTTCAGTTTCAGGAAGGCTCAACATTACGAGCAAGACGCCCTATCCGAGCAATCTGTGACAGAGCTTCAGCTGTAGCAATGTGCTCTCTGCGAGTTCTACCACGAAGTCTATCTCCACCACCATGTATAATAGGAAGAAATTCAGCTTCTGCCCAATGAGAATTAGGCCCATTCCTAAGTGTCACAGGATTTACATAGCGGATAACAGAGAAGTTTTCACCATCGTCCTCTGTTTCACGCGCAGTACTTGGTGCTGCTGAACTGGAGGGCATACTAGCAGTAGTTTCAACATCCTTCTGCTTGATTTCTACCTTTGCATCATCAATTAAAGAGATTTGCCATAAAACTTCTCTATTGAGTTTCCCAATGCTGCAATGGTGTTAAGTATCTCAATGCACATGTCTACATCAGGACCTCGGAGACTTGGTTGGTGACGCATCAATTCATCCAAACCAGAAGCTAGTGATCCGGGCGTGTCGTTAGCCAATGCCCTTGAGTACATCCTGTGGGTGAATATTCTGACAAAACAGCTCAGTGCATTTCGATCCTTCACTGCCTGCAAACCTGCGTTGTTCAAGCATATGGCATCCAAGCTGGCCGGTATACCTCCTATAGCTTCAGAGGAAGGCAGCACCCCTGATGCAATGGCATCCAGAAATGCTGTAGGAAGTCCTGCCTTATCAAGAGATGTGGATCCTTATGAAGCATATCACTCATTATAGATGCTGCCAATGCGAATACACCACCACCGAACACCTTAGAATGCTGAAAAATTCTACAAAGACATGATGGTAGAGCACCTTCATCGGACCCATGCAAGTGAAATCTCACTAAGTCCACACAGAACCTAGGTGACTGTAAGAAGAGGTAAAGGTCTCGCCTCCCAACCGTAGATCCAACCCATGGATCACCCACCGAGCTGAGAACTAGCACTGCACATAGCCAAAGGAAAAAGATCCCCCTAGCTGAGAACTAGCACTGCACATAGCCAAAGGAAAAAGATCCCCCTAGAATGTGACGTCCATTCCTTCATAAAGGCCTCCTCTTAAAATAGATCTAGTTCCCCTTTTACCTCCTCTTCTATCTTTGGCTTTCACCTTTTGGCCAAAGATGACATACAAAGACAACGTATGATTGGGGTCATGACTCCCAATACATACGGCTGTATTAGGGCATTTACCATCCTAATACCGTATTAGGGCATTGACCTTCCTAATACCATTCTTGTGTACACGTTCAATATTTGGCGCCCTCTGAGTGCACCAAGCTTAACTCAGACTGATCACACAGATCACCTGGCCACACAGATCCCTTGGTCTCTCTATACAGACCAGCTTCACCCTTGATGTCTGGATTTTAGGTTAGAATCGTAACAGCCCACCAAGGTAAAGACAACTGACCTCAGTTGTTGGAACTCCCAATTGTTCCAGATGGACCTGCTTCATATAGAATAGGCCTTCCACATTCAGAACGCAGATAAACTTCCCTGTAAGCTTCCAATAAAGACAAATGATCACGGAAGTATTCTTCTTTCTGCCATTCAGCTTCTGTATGTGGCGCATTGAGATACTTAACCAAATACCGCCTCCATTGTCCCTTCCCTTTATGCTGAACAATCATTTCTGGAACAAACACAGATTCAACCTCCTCCAATTCTGGTTCTGCTTCAACAGGTAACAATTGTGGATTAATTCCTTTGAACGGTCTCAAGTACTCAATGTTGAATGTTCTGAGTATCGTAATAATTTAAATTTTTTAATTACATTATTATTCTGGAATGAACTAATTAAAAATTCACTAGACTAAACGACCAGACGCATGAAGATACATTTATAAAGCTTTATTCATAATAGCATTTTGGGGGCAATCCACAGTGCTTTGCACCTTGTTTCTTTTATGAAATTTGGAATGTGTACTACGTGGCTATAATGGGTTATCGAAATGTATAGTGTCTACAATGAACATTCTTATTGGATAGAACTAAGGAAACAACATAAAATAAGACCATATCTTACCTTATTTTATTGGAATATGAGAGATTATTTCATCAGGTTAATTTATTAGGTTTAATTGGAATGTGGGTGATTATTAACTTGCGCACCTACACCAACAATCGAGCTTTAGCACAAAAAGTGCATGGTTATGAATTAGTTTGATATTGCAGTGCGAATTCCTAATTTTTTAGTCCTAATTTCCACGGACACTTTTGTATGAACCCACATCTTATCTTTGCAAAGGACCCCATGTCCAACATGAACAATATTTGAACCCATATGACCGTAAACATGTTCAAAACATGTGTAGAAGTTGGACTTTGGCATATAAATGGGATGTAATACTCCTCTGCAATCTTTATGGCATCGTCCCTATATATTAAAAGAATGAACACATGCAGACGGAATCCGTCTGGACCACAGTGAATGTAGAATGCAATTGTTTGTCTCAATTGTAGATATGAAAAGTGTTGGATGCATATTCCTATCAAAATGCTTTCAAGTCGTCTATAAACATCACTTCTATCTCTTATTTTCCTACAAAATGCTTTAAAGCCTTCTATAAACATCACTTTTATCTTCTATGTTTTGATTCGTAAAATATCACTTCCATTGTCCATTTTTCAACAACCAAACAATTAAAGATCACTATCTTTGTGTAAACTTTTCTATATGAAAAATAGGACAATGCAAGTTTCCTAGCAACGCAAGTAATGTTTGTGTCTAGTGCAAGTATTAGCTTAAAAGATGAACAAATAGTTTTTGATACACAACATAGCTAGCTAGTCTGAGAAATTGCATGACACTGCCTCAAAAGTGGAATAGAACCATTTAGAAAGCATAATAATATGAATTTTGGATAAGTAGGCCGCATGTTTAAATCCCTATGATATGAGCAGAACTAAAGTAGTCGATTCCGATATGCAATCATTTACAAACCATTGTTCGTTTAAGCAAGTTTTGTTGCCATCTTGTTTGTTACATGGTAGCTTTTAAAATATGTCCAATTTTATATTGCTATGCATGATCCTATGCTATGCATGATCACTTGTCACTGAATGGATGTAAAATGCCATGTCTTGGCACATCGGTCAAATTCTAAGCATTAGACCAAACAATAAGCTCTAGTAATTGCACCTACATGTATGACAAAAAAACGTAAGGCAACGTAAGGCATGCTTTGTAGGTGTAATGCTTTGCAGGTGTAATGGTTGTCATTCAAGTAGCTACACACAAAAAGTCCAAAGATTGTGGATCCTAGCAATCGTTCTAGGCATGTTCTAGGCATATCCCACCGCATGATGAAATACATGAATTGAATTGAAAAAATCTTCGCATCCCACAACAAAATTAAAATCATAGAAAAGAGTTACCCTCCTCCATAGAAGAAGGAAACACAACAACTCTCCATAGAAGAAGGAAACACTACAACTCTCAACAAATTTGCTCACCTCCTGGCAAATTTATGCAACAATTTCTACTTTTGGAACAAAAATGACGTTGTAGAGATAGATAGATAGATATAGAGTTTTAACGTCACGCCACTAGGCAGCATCCAACTGGACATGTGACCACACACCACATTACATTGCTCGGTTGGGCCCTGCCCCCAACCACCTTACATTGCGTTTGTTGGGATTTGACCCCCAACAGTACCGAGTGCGATTCTAGACGGCCTCGAACTCGAGACCACATTGCTAAGGAACTAGTGTGTTACCACTAGACCAAACGCCCAGACGCAACCTATATCATTATGTGTTGACGTCATATCCAACTCCAACTACGAAGCATGGTTTCCTAAAGATATTGATGCCAGCAATAAGGCCCACCTAAAAATACCTGATGACTATTAATTCTGGTTATTATATTCTGGTTATTATGGACCATATACGTTTGATCCAAGCTACATAACCCCATTTGCATGCACTTTACAATCTATATTATATCACTCCTCTAAGGATGGGCCCAACAATATTGTGAAGTTTCAAAGTCAATGCTACATGGCAAAGTAGAAAAACCTTAACATTTTGAAGAAGGGGATATAGAATGGAATGGAAGCGCCCACTTTGCTGAAGGGAATATAGACTGGTATGGAAGCGCGCACAATCAATTGGAAGGTTGATTGCCATGGACCACATGTACACATATCCAACAAAACAAATAATAATTATTTCAAGCCTAATAGGCTTCTTGCAAGCCCATTTTTTTGTAGAAACTGCTTATTCTCCAGCCATTTTCAATGTGAATACATATCTAGATATCTCAGCATGCATGAGCAGAGGTCCCTCAATAAAACTCTAGAAGTTGTTGCACTTATATTTAAGAGGACGTCATATCAGATGCAAGCAAAATCAGACCACGTCAAACATAAGCTCTTTAGCATAATGTTTACAACATTGGCAAATAAGATCCATTCAAGATGGCAAAAATACCTAGATTCTTTCAATTGGCGAGGTAGAGGCTTATTGTTCATGGTGGGTTCAAGGCAAACTGCTCCTTTATTGTCTGAATCAGAGAAGACATGGCTAAAGCTGGATGGACAGAAGAAACACAATAAAAAGTATTAGCCTATGTAATCTAGCTTAAACAGTGTATCTGCGTCTTGCTCTTTGCCCAGCAAAAACATAATTCCCAGCCATCCACAATAATACATCATGATGCATACCAGAAAAACTTGAATTATAGTCCTGAACTTGAATTAGCTACATAATACACAGGTGTCTGAATATATTCCTATTAGCAGTTGACATGGGACCTCCTGTTGAAAGAAAGGAAGAAAAGGTTTGAGATTGCATACCTTCACTTGCATTCCGGCCATTCTGGCATTTGATTCTACTAAAACTACTTCCAAAAATCGGCTCTAAGGAGGGACGAAATTGGCCAAAGAAACCACCCAGCTAACAGTCCCCTTGTGCAAGAAAGGGTGTTGTTGCCCACCAAGGAAATAGAGCTCTTTGTCTAGAAATAATAAAATTGTGCTTTACTCACGAACTTGCAGGTTCTACATAGGCAAGCTAAAATAGATGAGAACAAAGAATGCAAGAGCTAAGGATGGAAATAACCATATGTGTTACAATTGCTAAACATGAAGAAATTTTTTACGATGCAGTATGGCTATGCTATGAACTAAATTTAAATACTCAATACTTCTCAGAACAACAGATGAATGTTATTCCAAATTAATGACAACCAAATACATTTTCCTAAAGATCCCAAAATGTTATTCCAAATTAATGACAACCAAATACGTTTTCCTAAAGATCCCAAAAAATAAACAAAGAGATGGAGTGCGCTTACCAGGAAAGAGGGCCAATTTTCAATATACCAAAGCCATTACTGAGCATTATGAGATGTTATTGATAGCTAGATGCTCCACCATTAAGAAAAGATGAAGATAGAGATTTTTTAAGTCATTGAAAAGAAATTAGGCCTGTAAAAGAATCTGCAAACAGAGTTACAATTTGCAGCAAGGATTTCAGCAAAACAGAGGTGCATTTGAAATGATGGTAGATTAGAAGCATTTGCACAGAAATGATGACATAAATTAGAAACTACCAGGCGATGAAAAGCTTTTGAAATGCAATTTTTACCTGCTAATATTAGAAGCCATGACACTGCTCTGCCGTAGAAAATTTGCAGTCTGCTCTGAAAATACTCCTTTAAATATAGCCTGAGTCATTATCCTTTTCTTTGCCATTGCTTCATATATCGACACCTCTGCTCTGATGGCTATGGTGACCACTTGGGACTATATCAAATACAGAAGCCAAGAGGAGCAACCCCTTCAACCATATCCTACAATAGCAAAGGAATTCTATGCCTCACCTGAGTAACCATATCCTTTAATAGCAAAGGAATTAATAATATATGCTTTACCTGAGTAGCTTGATAATCTCCATCGCAGCATATCCAATAAAACCCAGGTCCCAGCTAGGTCCCAGCTGCAACAAAAGAGCCCACCAGAATCTCGATGAACTGTAGGGTAGGTTAGAATCCTTTATCTCTCTGCAAATTGAAGCAAATTCTTGAATAGAGATTCCAGCAGATGCTGTACTGGCCGGTAGCAAAATTGAAGCCAACTTCCAATGCACATCCCCACTATAAGACCCACTGGTGTCAGAGATTAAATTCTAGTTTTGTCGAAAGCATCAACAGAATCTTGAGAGATGTACAGATCCAATCCTGGCATATTAGAAATAGAGAAGTATCACGGCTTCTTCCTCCATTTGTATTATTCTAAATACCTCAAAACAGAACCAAGCAACCATAAACGGGCATCCTAGAGAGCCATAGTCTCCAAATCGGCTTCATGTCTGCTATAATCATCAATATCATCTCCGCCAAAAATCAAAAGCCAAGGAAATTTATATGGCAAACGCAATATCTTGACGGATAATGTAAAAACCTTGATTATCTCCGTGGTCTCCATGCCATCATCTCCGTGGCCTCCATGCCGAGGATGCCGAGGATAAGGAATCCGCTAAATCCTCCACAACTGGACAATAACCCAAAATGCCAAATTTCTAAATCATGGACACAACCCGATTTTTGGAATATCGAGACTTTTTTTCCGGCAGGCAAAGGCTTCGAAACCTTAGGAAAACAACTTAAGGCAAAAATCCAAAAAGTTTTCGGAACCCCGGAAAAACCAAATTTAAACAATAGGATACTAACATAAAGCATAAGTAAGAAACCATAATGTTAAACCATAATGTAATCTTATTATAGATCCTTCAAAAAGAGGCACATAGTAAATTATTCTTAATGGCAAGAAGGATAAAAAAAGCATATACGCATTGGTATTAGAGCTTGCCAATTGAGCTGTCAAATCGAAATCATTTATGTATGGGAAAACCCATAAGTTTTGTTGCCCCTAGACGTCAAATGATTTATGTATGGGAGAACCCACAACATTTGTCGCCCCTACACGTTGGCTTATGTATGTGAGAGCCAACAAGATTTGTTGCCCTAGATATTGGCTGAACAATAGCCAAATAGGTCATGCATTTCATTTCCAAGGTGTGCAACATCCAGCAGCAACCCTTATTGGGCTCACCAATATTCGTAACTATACATAACAATATCTTCCTATGGCCATATTATCTATAAGGTTCAAAATGATTCGCAACTATTAGATTTGAAAATTAAGCGTCAAATTTGACATGCAACAAAGACAATAAGAGAGTTGTTAGCACCTACAATAATCTATCTCTGCTCTAAAGAACCAATGGTACTAAACCAGGCTATGGTGGTTGAATGGTGATTGCTATCCGAAAAAACACAAAAAAAAAAATGCCATACTATCTCATGAAAAGTTGCCCGTACAGTTTTACCGATGGTATATCTTGCCAGGCGTTGTAAAAGCTTGAAAAGCTTGGTCTTGTTACTAGGTTAATGTATAGCTCAAACACATACATTACATGCATCTCTATGTCTCAGTACTGTTCCAAAGTCTCGCATCCAGAATCTCCCATCGTACACACCAACAATGCTTGCAAATTCCTTAGTCAATGCAACTGTCATTTGAAAATTATTTGAAGAACAAAGACAATAAGAGAATAAGAGAGTTGTTAAAGCACCTACAATAATCTATCTCTGCTCTAAAGAACCAGTGGTACTAACCCAGGCTATGGTGGTTGAATGGCGGTTGGTATCAGAAAAACGCAAAAAAAAAATTGCCACTATCTCATGAAAAATTGCCCATATAGTCTTATTGATGGTATATCTTGCCAGGCATTGTAAAAGTTTGAAAAGCTTGGTTGTGTTACTAGCTTAATATACAACTCAAACACATCCATTACATGCATCTCTATGTCTCAATACTGTTCCAAAATCTCCCACCGTACACACCAACAATGCTTGCAAAATATTAGTCAATGCAACCATCATTTGAAATATTTGAAGAACATGGTATAGAAGCATAGACATAAGTACCATACATTTATAGAAGATCTCCATAAAGTGACATGATATGCTGCCCTTACGGGCAACCCCTGGGGAGTATGGGGCAAGACGCATAGAGGAAGGAAGGAAGGAAGGTCACGCCACAAGGCAGCGTCCCCTCAATACACTTAGACACACTTGGACGGCGTCGATTCCACATGAGCCAGGCGGAAGGTGGAGATGCGATCTCCGCTTTGGTTGGGTTGCGAGGGGCAAAGGTCCGGGGCCGTTTCCTTGTATCAGAAGTAGGCAGAAGGTGGAGATGTAGTCTCTGGTTTGTAATGCGACGGGTAGAGGTCCGGCGCCAAAGGCGAGGAAGCCTTACATCTGTTTCATCGCTTTCTGTTTCATCGATTGCTTAACGCCTTGGACATCCTTGATGCAGTTTGCCTTGATCTGGGGTTTTTTGCATTCTACGCTATTCTGAGGCCATTTTTTTTTTTACAAGATTGCTCATAAGTGTTGAAAGCTCTAAACCGCCAAATGGACATGCCCTTTCCTAAATTCGTGCAGTTCTGGTTACTCTATTTCCAGTTCTGCAGCTTTAACCTCCGATTTACCAGCTTTTTCAACAGAGGCGCGAAGATTTGCTTCCAACATGGACAGCTCGCCCTCGGTCTTTGCTAATTTGGTACGTAAATCTGCTTATCTACTCTGGGTTGTATCATATTTTGTTTTTAACTCTGCAATTTGAGCTTCGAAGTAAGAAACGTTGGTTTTAGCTGAGAGATCTTTTCTGTGTGCTCCTCTAACTCTTTTTTAAGCTCGCACAATTTACTTTCTGCTGTCTCAGCTTTCAGAGAGGAAACTTTCAGCAGTTCTTCAAGCTTAGATATCTTTTGTTCAGCTGCTACAAGGGAACTGAGTTGCATTTCTGACTGGCCTGTTGCTTTAGAGAGTTGGGTTTCTAAGTCTGTCACTTTGCTCTCTGTTGTATTAGCTTTTCCAACGGTGGCTTCAAGTGAGTTTTCTAGCTTCACAACCTTATTTTCCAAAGTGGACACACATTCTTTCTCTTGGGCTAGTTTTGCCTCAAAATCTGTTACCATAGCGGCCCTAAGCTTCGTGCCTTTGCTTCTGTCTTTAGCCAGATTTATAAATTATGTGCAATAGGCTTGCTTAAGTTTCTGCACTTCGTAGATGTTTCTTTGGGATATTGTTCTTTGAGAACAGACCATTCCAGAAAGAGGAACCACATAATATGAATATTGTCTATGTGACTAACATGGATATGTAAAAGGGTGCCTCTCAAGATTTAATGTCCAGATATTCTGTGGAAGTTTGTAATGAACTCGCATTTATTTTTACAGAACAGATTTTGCCCATGAAGATTATTCATATGCACAAGGACTTACTTTAGATTCAAGTTAAGTTATCAAGAAGATTTGAAACCATGCAGTTTTATCATCATCCTTTATCTCTTCAAAGCCAGAAAGCACGTCTTGCCTTGGAGGAAAAAGGACTAGACTATTGTCCCAGGAGTATAAATCCCTTGAAAGGCCGAAATTTAGATGCAGAGTTTTTCCGTGATAACCCGGCTGGTGATATCCCTGATCTTGTGAATGGCAATAACATCTTCAGAGGTAGCCTTTCCATCATCAAGTAAGTCGTATTCCCAAGCTTTCTTCAAGGAGTTTTAATGTTAGATTATCTTATTTTTTCAATTATCTTTTGCAGGTTTGTAGATAGTTTTAGTCCATCTTTAGGTGGGGATAATGTGGATAAAGAGGTGGTCAATTGATGGATGCTTAAAATTGATTCTTGGCAGCCAAAGCTTTCTACCTTGAGCAACCTTTCAGAAAATTATATTAGGCACTTCAGTAAGTTTAAGAGACAAGTTGTGATTGCAAGGATGGCTGAGAACCCTGACCTTGCCAACGAATATCATACGAAATTGCATGAAATGCACTCGTTTGAGGATGTCTTGAAAAATAGGGAGGCTGTAGCTGCAAATAAAGAGCAACTTATTACTCTGCTTGATGATGCTGAGAAGGAACTCTCTTTTAGTGATTACTTGGCTGGAAATGCATTTTCTATGGCAGATGCCATGTTCATCCCCATCCTTACACGCATTGAATTATTAAAACTGGCAAAAGAGATGGTGCACCCAAGAATTCATGTATTACGATACTGGATGAAGGTGAAAGAACTTCCCAGCTTCAAGGCTTGTGTAGGTCAATATATGTCAAGATTTGGAAAACTGAGGGCTCTGCTCCCTTCTGTTGTAAATATTGGCACACGAAGTCTGCTTAGGAGGTATTGATTCCCCAAGCATCGATGCTTACGATGCAATTTTGAAATTGTAAGAACGTATGTAATTGAGAACGTATGTAATTGATGAAACCTGTTACACAAGGTTAACTCGTTACTAAGTCTTACACAAGAAACCATAGCCTCGTCCACACACTCAACAATAGTTGAGCAACTAAGAGATTGGAGATGAGAAGCTGAGAATAGCCTAGTTCTACCATTGCGAGTTTATTAACAATGAAGCACCTCCTCATTCCGTTTAGCTAACTAGGTTCTCACAAAAAATATGGCCTTAAGTAAAAATTGCAAGGTCGACCAGCGCAGCACCCATACGGTGGAAAAAATCTTGTTATGGAAACGAGAACAATGAAAGAAGGCACAATCAAATAGAAGAAATTCCTTGAAACCTTCGAGAAAGATTGGATCCTAAATGATTTCATGATGGAGCAAATATAATCTTTGGCGAGACTAACCAACAGCATTGCAGGATCCACCTTAATAATTATATAAGTATTTTCATTTGACTTTAGGAAAACCTATTATACAACTGCCTTAATACGTTCACTTACTAATGAAGCAACTAGTGTGTTGCAGGAAGAAGACAATCAACAACCTCCTGGGGCTGAGATGGAACGTATCAAGGTGGTACAAAAACCAAAAAGAAATGAAAAGGTTGACTGTTAGGAAGAACAAAGAAACAGTCAATTAGAGGCAGACGGGCAAGAATCTGGCTTGGCTATTGAAGCACATGTGCCTTCTAATGAAATGACGTGCATGGTGGATGTTACAGACAACCTACAACCTAGTATGTAACAAAGCATAAAACTGAGAGTTAAGAATTTGGAGAAAAGCCGGATTTAATATTTTCATGTCCAAAATGTGGCTTCAAAGGCCACAATAAATGTTTAACGCTTATATGAAACCTCTGCAACAAAGGATTTAAAGGCTGTCGAAGGAAATCAGGAATTAAACTTCATATTTCACCCTGGATAAAAGTAGGTATAGTATACGTATGAATGAACAATACATACAGAAATTATATTATGTTGCATTAAGGAAGCAAGTGCAAGCCTCACGGACATTATTTTGGACTGAAGTCAATGATGGTCCCAGCATAGTTAACGGAGAAGGTCTTTATTGGATTGTAATCGAGCAGCGTATCTCGAAACTGAACTGGATCCTTTATGAGTACAGAAAGCGTGTCCGTTTCTGTGTTCCCTAGCAGTTGATCTAATGTGCAACCACCAATGTTTACCAGAATCGAATCTGTCTCTGTCACAATTTTACCATGCAGCGTTAAGTGAGTCTTGACATCACGGCTGCCACAATTTTTGCAAACGTTATCTATGTCATTGTCTTCAGCGCATGTACTGGAAACAGTTTTTACTTTGTTTGCTCCACCGCTTCTAAGATGCAGTTTGCCTGTAACCTGTAATGTTTAAGACCAAACAAGATTAGGTAAGCATAACAAGTATATAACGGTTAAATGTAACAATGGAAAATTAGTTCAGTGTCAACATAGCATAGCAGTCGGTTAGTGACAAAGGTAAAATAACTGACAATGTAATGAATGAAGAAATACCTGTCCATTGTTTGGCAAATGATTGTGTCTTGGGAAGACAAACGTTGCGTAGATAGTTAGGGAAATCAGCCTTACATTTAAAAACATTAGGAAATGCACTTGTTGTTGGATCAGTAGCAGGGCGGAAAACCATTGTTGCACTGTTTGTGACTAGACTGTTGCTATTAGATAATATGGATCGTGCAATGCTTATATAATATGGATCGTGCAATGCTCTTGGAAAGAACTACGGGCTTAGCTCCAGATAGAAATAGCCCTTTCAGATGCTCATATATATCCTCCTGCTCAGGCCAAAAGAACAAATTAGCTGTGTCAAAAAGTTCAATACCATCAGGAATACGTAGACAACAATTGTTCTTGGACTCGTCTATTCCGATAACTGTTGCAATTAAGCTTCCATTCGATGATGGTTCAGGCAGTGCGCTCAACAGTTGGGATATCGTTAAGCCTGGCGTTGGAGAGAGCCTTAAAACAAGCCACCAAGATGTTAACCTCAATCGACCATTTCATTTATTTAGGCTGGAAATGGGTATGTTGTCGCATAAGTTGATAAACTCTTAGTACTAGAATGTGGAAAGCAAGCACATATGATTCAAAAAACCATTGCTACAATGGCATATCTAAGCTTCATTGATATTAGCCCCCACACTATATTTCAATTAGCTCTAGAATTCAGCATCTAGAGTCAATATATCAATTAGTTCTATTATCATTCCTTACGTATGAGTATAAATCTCTTGTGATAATGACATTAACACTACTATCTTGTGTTGGTCGTGTTGGTCGTGTGGTTAGTCCACTCGTCTAGCACATTGAGGTCTCGTGTTCGAACCTCACTAGGATCTTGGCATCCTAGGACCTTTGGCCCCTGGTATCCTTGTAGGGGGTGGTGCTCCTTGAAGAGGGAGCGTCGTATGTCCTAAAGGATGCTGGCTTGTGCTACGACGTAAAAAATACATCTCTCTCTCACTATAATGGCTTTTTGCATTGGGGATTTGGTTCTAGCACCTAACTGAATTCCCTCCTCAAACAACCTACAATCTAATGTATTTAATGACATTATATTGGTATTGATACGTGGTTGGAGAGGCATAAAGGGTCTTGCAACGGGCAACCCCTTGATGCGTTAGCATCTTGTTTCTACACAAACTTCCACTTGTAATCAGAGAAGGAACTTGAATGATTTGCGCCGTCAAGTCAAACGGTTAGAACATCCTTCTACCTCTCTTGAATCTTATTAAAATTTTTAAATTTGTTGCTCTTCTTGAAGCCTTGTTTCTATGCTACAACAAAACCTGAAATATTAGAATTGTTCAAAAGCATGTGGAAATAGTAGCCCCAAATTTTGACCCACAAATCTTTGCCATTGTTCTCCGCTCTTGAGTGCTCTTGAGGGATAGCATTACTTTTCCTTTCTATTGGGTTCAACAGAAATGTTTATCTGCATAAGAAAATGCTAATGCCTCAAAAAGATGGCAATGCAGCCTAATCTGTTACTGGCACAACATGTGCACTGACTGCATCTTGTAACTAAGCATATGCAACAAGCAACAAGACCAATCTTCTTCTCAATCTGTGCTATTCTCCAACAGGGCTATATCAATAAGCAATAAGCTACAAAACAAGATCAAATACCTTGAGATCAAGTAGTCCTCTAGCCTTTTTGCATTGAAGCACTGCAACAAAGTATTCTTCTTCTTATGTCTCGGATGTTACATAGCTATCGAAATCATCTGCTACAAAGTTGGCATCTGCAACAACCTCTAGGCATTTCGCAAACCAAAGGCAAAGGCAACTGCACCGTCTTCCAACCTTCTGCATCGGATCTCTTCTACAAATGGCGTCGCCCAAGTTCTGATGGCTTCTATATAACGGTTGAACAGCATGTATATTAGGGCATTTGATAAAATCTAAATTTGATGCCCCAAATGTCATCTTTTACTCAGTCTCATAATTCGAACCAGCTGACCTTGCACATTATCTGCAAACTTCATCGCCCCAGCATAGAAAAATTCGAGCAGCAGTTGGCAACCTCGATGGACAAGAACAAGCACACTAAAGTAAAACTAATTCGTCTTCGTCCTGATAATTATCGTAATAAACCCTAAGACAATTTGTCCACGTCTTGATGAAACAAACATAAATCATGGCCACACAATTATTTTTCATATATAAAATCAATGGTAAAGAAATTGATGCACTCTAGAAATACTCTTTCGTACATGCACACGAATACTTTAACAAAATCATAGTAAAACCATATCAAAAAGCATATAAAAATTACACATGGGGACCCCCTGTTATTATGCTAGATATTGATAAGGATTTTCTCGAGATATTGATAATTGCTTAAATAAATAGAGTATAATTCAGATGGCTGGTCTGAAGACCATAGTTTAGAAGAAGAAACAAATTTCCAAACAGAGAATAGGGAGCTTCTTCTGTGCAAAATAGTTACAGGCAAGAGGCTTTGCAAATGGAGAGGAAAAATGAAGGAAGAAGCTATGAGGCCCAATGTGGCTTTAGTGAAGGCAACACAAATTATGTGGCTAGAAGAGGTGGAGGTTTCAGTAAGAAACAAGCTGAATACCATAGGGGGAATGCAAGCAATGAAGCTTATGTCCCAAAGACAATTCGAGGATGAGGGAGAATCTGACAATGATGAACTTCAGATATGAAGGCAAGATCATTATCAATCATATATATGTTCTTATGTTTGTCGCGCTTATCCGGCCGTTGATCCGAGATCCGACGGTTCACGTGGCTTTGGGACGTATCCTACGGCCCAGATGGCTTGGGAGTTTGTGTATAGACTATATATGTAAGCGATCCTACGGTCCAGGTTGATTTGATCCTGATCGTCGGTCCGAGATCCTACGGCTCACATTGCTTTGGGACACATCCTACGGTGCACATGGCTTTGGGAATTATATGTAATCGATCCTATGGTCCAGGTTGTTCTTGATCTTGATCGTCGATCTAGGATCCTACGGCTCATGTTGCTTTAGATTTTTGCCACATGGCACGATCTCGGCCCTTGATCGGGTCCAAGATCCTACGGCCCACGTTGAATGCTCATCCTTTTAAGGAAAGGCTTTTAAAATTTTTATGTTGTGTGGGGGATTTGAACCCTGGTGATTGACCCCCCAGCCCCCTATTCTAACCACTAGACCAAGCATTAATTCTATAAATAATTTATGTTTCAAATATACTTAAGGGTAACAATCTAGTTAAGATAAAATGGAGTATAACATTCTAACTAGTTCAAAAGAGTTCTACAATGTTCTGGAAGGCTCTAGAAAGTTCTAGAATCTTCTAGAAAGTTCCAAAATATTCTAGAAAATTCTAGAACATAAGAGAATCTGGGGGGAATCTATGAAAATTCTTCCAGAAAGTTTCAAATTGTTCTAATAGGTTCTAGAATGTTCGAGAATGTAGGAATCCATGGGAAGGTAAGAGAATCTAGGGAAATACTTCCAGAAAGTTCTAGGATATTTTGAAAGTTTCAGAATGTTCCAGAAAGTCTTAGAATGTTCCAGAAAGCCTTAGAATGTTCTAAAAAGTTCTAGAATGTAAAGGAATCCAGGAGAATCTAACAGAATCTAAGAAAATCTCATAAAATGTGAGAGAATCTAGGAAAATATTTACAAGCCTAAGGGAATCTCTTAAAATCTAGGGGGTCTAAGGGAATCTTCATAAAATCTAAGGCAATCTAGGAAAATGTTGATGAAATCTTAGAGTATCTAAGGGAATCTTTATAGAATCTCTTTGAATCTCATATAATGTAAGGGAACCTAAGGCAATCTCATAAAATCTAAAGGGGTCTAAGGGAATCTAAGGGGATCGTCATAGAATCTTGGAGAATTTACGGAAATCTAATGGAATCTAGATGGAATCTTATAAAATTTAGAGGAATCTCCACGAAACCTCCAAGAGAACCTTGGTAGAATCTTAGAGAATCTATGAATTTAGAGTATTCTCAAGACATTCTTTTAGAATGTAGGGCACGACAAGAACTTGCAACATAGGAACATGCTAAAACTCGAACATGCACCGTAGGACGCATTAAATTTCTTGTTTATATCTGTAATAACAAGCTGCAAAAACCTAGGGTGGACTATTCTTCCTTTCCCTCTAGGTAAGAGAACCCCTTTAAATATATTTTTGACCTTAAGCTGGCTGTACAGGCATGCTTAATTGCCCTCTTAATTAAGGCATGATAAAAATCATGATGAATATCTCTACGGAATGTCTGCTAGAAAATGGAGGTAACTTCTAGTTAAAATATTGAATTGATTATGGCTCTATTATTTCGTATAACAGGGACTGTGATAAAGATGGCAAGGTCATAATTTTGTCAAGGATGTCAAAGATTGAACCCCTTATGCACTGGCCTAATTTAACAAAAATCTTAAATTTGTAAGTGAGCTCCACAAGTGTTTGGTGGAAAAGCTGACAGAGGAGGAATGGATGGATGTGGTAGGCATTTAGACAAATACATTTAATGAAGAGATAAGCCTAGATAAGTAGTTGATTCAAAGATTCAGAGTTTGCATAGTAGGAACACACTCATACCAAGACATTATGAAAAGAGAAATGCCACCTAACGTAAACAAGACATTGCCATGTTCATTGTGACAAAAAGCAGAATATTTATTTATGCTCACCAGATTCTTTAATTTACAATTTTCTTTCTTAGATTCAATTGGTTCCTTTTCCTACTCAAGGCATTGTTAAAACCTAACAGTCACTTAGAGTTGTACAAATGATGGAGTTTACTTTTTCTATACTGTAATTTCCATCCTCCAGTCGTGTAGTTGGTGCCAGTTTACTCTTCATACTTGTTGATTTGCTATGCTATTTACTTCTGAATTGATCATATATAGCATGGAATTTGATGCACTTGTTCTTCCTTTTGTGGTCTACCTTGTGCAAGCATTTTTTGGAATCAAGTTTGTTTCCAAATTAAGTATATTCTTCTTCCTTATTGTCCTCTACATGATGCTGACATACTACATGGGACTTTTTGCTGCACTTCGTGGTCATGCACCTCCAACCTTAACTGGTCTTTCATGGAAAACATTTAAGAGTACCTGGAATCCTATGTATAAAAAAGGTGTATCATTCTCTATAGTGCTCTTAGTGTTCTTCCCATTCTTTATTGGAATATTGAGGTACAAAGGCGGTTTAAATTTTTTTTGAATTGTTTTCTGTTTCGAACCTTTATTTCTTGCATTATTTTGGTTTTGATACCAGTCTTAAAGTTTGATCAATAACTATACAATGGTGCAGATCGTGCTAAAAATCTTCAAAATCCTGAAAAGTCAATACCTCATGGCATGGAGCTATATTCATTGGTTTACTAATGTGTGTATATTGAACTGAATTCCAAGCAAGAGGCCAGTCTCCTAATGCTATGATATGCCATTAGCTACAATATATTGATCTCAATGCTATGATATGCCTTTCACTGCGATAGAAGTCCTTGCCACATTGCATGGGCATTTTTTCGCACAAGAGGATATGGACATTTTGATGTACAATGCTAAATATCAAACTCCAGATGAAATAAAAATATCCAAAAGTACTAAACTGCTAGTAGGCAACAAGTATATTAAACTAATTTTTAATGCTTTCCATGCCATTGAGAAAGTTCACCCCCTAAAAAGCGTTATTTCAAGGTGTTGATATGTTGACTCCGTGATAAAAAAAATAATTTTCTGCTAAAATAGATACCATGATTTTTTTTACTTAACCCCTAAAAGGGCCATTTCGAATTTTAAAAAAGGAATCTTCAAACAGGATGCTGCAACACCCCATTTAATATGCAATTGTGTTCTACTTGTTCTCGACATAATTTCTCAATATGTCTTCCAGTATCCGATTGGTGCATTTCGTTTGCCCATCTATTTGTGGATGATAAGTTGTACTCATGGACAACTTCATGTAAATTGTACTGAAGAGATCCTTTCAGAATGCGCTCATGAAGTTCGGGTCCCTATCTGAGATAATCTCCCTTGGCATTCCATAAAGTCTAAAGATCTCCGGTTTAAGCGCCTTCACCTCCGTGTGTGTGTGTGTGTGTGTGTCCGTGCGTGCGTGCGTGCGTGCGTGCGTGTTTTTTCCTTTGCTTGTTATTACCCTCACAATAATGTTTTTGTAAAGTTTGAATTGCAACCTCTCATAGAATAGAATAGAATAGAATAGAATAGAATAGTTTTTTTAACGTCCACGGAGACCAATAGGTCATGGGACCCATACAATGGGCTAGTACAATCATTACTACTAGGATTAAAAAACCCCTGCCTCGAAAGGTTTTCAAGGGAAAACCCTTTGCAGTAATGATGATACTAGACAAGCTTAGATAATGACTACTGAGGGCTCAGTAATTGCAGACGTTTATCTAGAACCTCAAGTATGTATAATGCCAAGTCATGCACAGATGGTGCGCTGAGAAGTTGTGGGAGCGTGGAATGGAATGCTAGGGTCGAAAAATGATTCCGGACTATCTCCAAAGCAGGGCAACTTAGAAGAGTATGGCTTTCATCTTCAATAACCTCAGAATCGGGCACATAGTCACATAGTCTCGCTTCGCGGCAATTGCGGCCGCTCCCATCTACCTGCCTCAATCCGTAGCTTTGTGGGACCCCGTATGCGAATTGATGCAATAGCTACAAGCTTGTTCCTGGACAATGAAGCAAGCAAATAAGCTTGGGTCCCCGGTGCCAAAGTGAGATTTATGTGTGCATGATAATGACCGGTTTTCACTTGGGCCAAAGTAATCTGCGTCCCCATATCTTTTGAGAAAAAACGACCATTAAGATATTGTTGCAAAAGCTCGATCGAACTAGCAAGCATCGCAAAGGCTTCGCTGTTTGCCCAACGGGCAAACCATGTAGTGCAATGCTCTTTCCAACATCGTTTCAAACGCTGAGGAGATTCAGCCATGGCAAGTGCAAGAACAGGATACCTAACATCATCCATGTGGTGCACCTTGCAGATATAGTGGAGATGGCGCTTCATGGCAGAATGTTGAAGAGGCCAAAACCCGTCTCTTGTAAAAGAATAGCATAGGGCACCGTTGTTTTAACTCCAAGGTTGTAAGTGAGAAAGGACTTTTTGCACCCGCTCCAAGCTCTCCCAAGCACTAGCACTAATGGCGTGCCCCCACACTTCGTAACCATACAAGAAAAAGCAGGCTCTACCAAAGCCCAAACAAGTGGGCTTTCCGTGGCCAATCATGAATTTCTGGCAAAAACAATTGTTTTGCATTGCATAGAGTGCTCTCCATCCAAAGACCACCCGCTTGGTAATACACGCGTTCCCAAAGTGTGTTCTTACGCTGCATTCTACACCAAGATACTTGTAGCTATCTACAACTTCAACTTCAAGCTATCATAGTGCATAGGGGAACATTGTGACGAAAGATTGAACTACCAAAAGCTTGGTCTTTTGCGATTAACACGCAGACCTGTGTTCTCACGTAAACCGTGTCAGAGCATGTAAATGTTGCTGCATACTAGCAAATGGTATGTGCGGAAGTGAAACATCATCGGCATACATAAGTTGCCTAATGATATAGTGTGCCAAATGTGGACCTCCGCCGCCATGATTATCAAGCCATTCTTCCAATAGATCAATGTACAAGCCAAAGAGTGTAGGAGATAAAGGGCAACCCTGACGAACTCCAATATTGCTAGTGATTTGAGTGCCTGATGCTGGAAATTTAGCAAAAACCCTTTCATAAAGCCGATAAACTGCATTTTGAAGATCTTGTGGAACCCCAAGTGCCTGCAAGCGCTGCCAAAGAAGCTCGCGTGGTACTGTATCAAAAGCAGAAGTAAAATCCACAAAGCATATATAGAGGTCTTGTTTCAAACTTCGACTATGTTCAATAAGCATGCGCAATGTGAAAATATGTGAAGCATAGAACTGGAAGATGATGAATCCAAGTCCACCTTTATCATTCTAGAAGGTTAGTCAGATAACCAGCCACCATACCATCATGATAGTGTTACCAAAACATTCTTCAATCTTATAACAATGACTGCCTTCTTCATTCCTAGATTTCTCCAACTGCCGCGATAAACCAAGGATTTTAATTAGTTTTCAATGCCTTGGTCTGAAAGTTAGGACAGGTGCAAGCAGACTCCTTTTTTAAGCTAATAATATATGTGTTCTTCTCTCGCTTCAAGATAAAGTCAGCATGTTGTTTTGGATGCACCACATAAATGGACATTATGTCTTTGCTATTTTCAAGATTTACTTCAGATTTTCTACTCAGTTTTGATTAACTTTTAATCCTACCCTTTTGATGCATTGATGTGCATGGCTGCAATTTGCTTCATTCTCCTGAAGAGTATGCAGGGACAAAGTCCTATGTAATTCCTCCAAGTTATACCCATCTTTTTAAAGAAGTGTGAGTTCCTCTTGCCTGATACATGTACCTCTCACAATTGGCCAATGCATAGGTTTGGGGGCGACCTCATGTGAAAATCCAGATTTTGCTGCCTAAGCTCCATATAACCTCTGCCTCTTGTTAAGTGGGTAATTCAAGCACAATTTGCCATCATAGTTGATTGTTTAAGCTCCTTCACCTCCGTGTGTGTGTGTGTGTGTGCGTGCGTGTGTGTGTGTGTGTGTTTTTTCCTTTGCTTGTTATTACCCTTTCGCAATAATGTTTTTGTAAAGTTTGAATTGCAACCTCTCATAGAACTGGAAGATGATGAATCCAAGTCCACCTTTATCACTCTAGAAGGTTAGTCAGATAACCAGCCACCATACCATCATGATAGTGTTACCAAAACATTCTTCAATCTTATAACAATGACTGCCTTCTTCATTCCTAGATTTCTCCAACTGCCACAATAAATAAAATACCTGTTAAAATTTATTGTTTATAATATTTAAAGATTCTCTCAATGTTAGAATGTGCCCTACATTTATAAATTATCGTTGGTCTCTTGGTTAACTTTGGAAACTTTGGATGGGAACAAAATCTTTATTTTTGGAAACTTTGAGAAATAAATGAAATAAAAAATACTTTAGATGTCCCATTAGTACCGAAAAAACAGGGATCCTGAAATTTTGGCTCTAGATGCCTTGTTTTTTCAAATTGAAAATTGCAGTTGATTGCTTATCGATCTGCGCTTTCGATGCGATGATTTTCCTTCTCCATGCGATGGCCACCTTTCCCATGCGATTCTTTGTTGGCGGCCCCGCGAATAAAGAATTGTAAGAAAGTCGTCAGAAAAAATATCGAGGGTGAATTTCAAGCCTCCTGTTTTCTTGTCACAGGATTTTTACCGATGAAAAAGTTTACGATGAAATTTCCTGGCAAAGAAAATATCACGACAAAATTTTCCGTCAGTGAGAATGACCTCTTGGCTCCATAGTGGATGCATTGGACCTACACCACGCTTGGTGGTAAAACTAGTCCCCATGGGGATATTGCTAACACAAAATTCTCAAATAGATGAGAAGTAATAAATTCCCAATAAATTCGAAGTGTTTTATTGTTGGGACAAAGGTCAATTAGGTTGAACTCATCGAAGGCCTGCTGGAGACGGATGGAAGGCCAGTCGGCGCCGACTGGCCCGTGGTTACTGCTTTTGAGGGTGAGTCACATTTTAAAACAGATCTTTGGGCCTTTTCATCAAGTTATCCATTAGTAAATGCCTCTGCCTGTCCATCAGCAAATGCTGTTTAGAATGCCTCTGCTTAGAACCTGCAAATCCATCGCTAGCCCTCTGCTTGTTGATCTATTGATCTTTTAGACTGTGATGATTCATTCACAGGCAAGCCACTTAGTGGATCAGCGCCGACTGGCTCAGTTTGCATACGTTTGTGGCACCCTGTAATGATTCATGTGAAAGATTTGTTCAATGTCTTCAATGCTTCATTTATAGTCTTTGAAGAAAAACAAGGAGCTTCTACTGGATTCAAAAGGAATGCAATGCATAAATAGCATGAAACATCTATAGAACACATCCATAGTTCGTGGAGGCAGCAACGCTTCTCACCAACAGATGTCTCCATAGCCGAAATCACCGGCAAGATCCTGGGCGTGATTTCAGTCTTTCTATAAAGGCAAACAAAACAGTTTTCACCTTTTGTTGTCTATCTGTCTGTTTTGTTACAACATGGACATTTATGTCCAACATTCCTCCTCAAAACAGACAGACTTCTGACTTTTACATGAAAAACTACAACATAAGTGAAGAGCACACACAAAACAACAATGAAAAAAAACTTGAACAATGAACTGGTTTCCTGACGTGGTTTGCTGCAACTTTGTTGCAACTGTTATCCATCTTCTAATATGTCTTCTTCGGATTGTGACCATCCCCAATTCATCAATGCACCTGTTGAAAGCTTTCCTGCCTAATGCTTTGGTAAATACATCTGCTGTCATTTGATTTGTCCCAAGGTATTTGGCCTGAATGCTCCCTTCAGCTATCTTTACGCGTGTAAAATGGTATTGCACCTCTATGTGCTTTGCCTTGCTCCAATTTGTGGGATGTTTAGCCAAGGACAGGGCTGCCTTGTTATCATTGTAGAGTATGGTAGGGGCTCCATTGGATGCCTGTAATTCTTTAAGGAACCGTCTCAGCCAAACTGCCTCCTTTGTGGTAGATGCCAATGCCATGTATTCTGATTCACAACTAGAAGCTGCTGTAGCTTTCTGTTTTCGACTGGACCAGCTGACCACTCCTCCTTGCAGAAGGAAACAGAACCCACTTCTAGATTTTCTATCTATCACCTCCCCTGCATAATTGGCATCTGCATAACCTTCGAGTTCTTGATTGACAGAGTTAGCAGCGAATGCAATGCCTAGGTTCTTGGTTCCTTGAAGATACCTAAGAACCATTTTGAGGCCATGCCAATGAGCCAATTGGGGCTTTTCAAGATGCTGGCTAAGCGTAATTACAGCTTGAGCAATACCAGGACGTGTGCATACCATAAAATGCATTAAGGAACCTCTGATGCTTCTGTATCCAATGGCCTTCAATGTTTCATCAATAGGCTTAGGAGAGTGTACCTTTTGATTTGTTGCAGGTGTAGACACTGTCTTGCCACATTTAGAAAGCAGTGTTTGTACGGCCTTCTTTTGGTGCAAAACAATTCGATTATCATCCCTATGCACTTGTGTGCCCAAAAAATACTTAAGTGGCCCTAAATCTGTCATATGGAAACGCTTAGCAAGGCTCTGCTTGGTGTCATGCATGAGAAACTTGCAATTGCTGGCAAGGATCAGATCATCCACATAGAGCACTATGAAGATCATTTTGGAACCTGCAAACTTATAATAAACATTCCAATCTGCCTGGCTTCGAACGAAGTCCTTGCTGGAAAACAAATCATGGATAGTTTTGTACCATTGTCTGGAAGACTGCCGGAGACCGTAAATTGCTTTCTTGAGTTTGTAAACCAGCTCGGATTGCCCCTGTGAAATGAAGCCAGGGGCTTGTCTCATGTACACTTCTTCGTCTAGCTTGCCATTGAGAAAAGCAGTTTTAACATCCATCTGCTGGATGTCTAAGCCATGCGCTGCTGCTAATGCAATAATAAGTCTGACTGAACTTAAGCGTGCAACAGGGGCAAAGTTCTCATGAAAGTCGATACCTGGTACTTGGGAGTAGCCTTTGACAACAAGTCTAGCTTTGAAGCGATCAATTTCGCCTTCTTCATTGTACTTGACCTTGTAAACCCACTTGCAAGGAACGGCTTTTCTACCAGGTGGCAACTTATACATCTCCCAGGTATTATTGGCAAGCAATGAGTCAAATTCTTCATGCATGGCTTTGGTCCACTCCCGATGATTGGAGGTGGCCATTGCTTCTTTGTGATTGGCAGGTTCATCTATGGTCACATGGCTGTGGAATGCAATGTAGGAAGACATTTTCTTGGACCTAGACTCCAGATAGGCTTGCATTTTATCAGTAACCTTTGCAGACCTTGTGGATCTTCTAAGAGGAACTGCAGATAAGTCTTCATCATCATCAAGATCTGTCTCTTCAGGTTTTGAATCTGCCAAATCCTCCGGGCCATCAAGGCTTGTGTCATGATCATGCGGTGGGACAGCATTGGTGATGATATGGTGGGGATCTTCTTCTCCCTCATCGTCCTCATCCTCTGACTCATACCACTCAACCGCGGAAGCAACATCCTTTTTGCCAAACACAAAAACGTTTTCATCAAATGCTACACTTCTGCGGACAATGATTTTTCGAGTGAGAGGCACATACACGAACATGCATGCCACCGCTCGAGTTGAGAGTTTACCTCGGGGTCTTTCCTGTGGACTGAGATGAGCAAAAGCTCTACATCCAAAGATTTTAAATGCTTGCACATCTGGCTTCTGTCCCGACCAAAGTTCTTCTGGTACTATTCCTGGATTTGCCTTTGTGGGGAGTCTGTTCAAGACATAACATGCTGTATGTACAGCCTCTGCCCAAAAAATTGGATCTAAGCCTCTTCCATGGATCATGGCCCTGGCACATTCAAGCAATGTTCTGTTTTTCCGTTCAACAACACCATTCTGTTGATGCTCATATGCCACTGATTTTTTATGATGGATGCCCCGCTCCTGCAAAAATGCACTAAAGTTACGATTGAGGAACTCTTTACCTTGGTCGGTTCTTATAGTTTTGATCCATTAGGGTTTATTTGAGATTAAAAAAGGGCCTTCAAAACATGCCAACTAAGCCAAATGAAGATAAATAAACTATCAATCAGAAATCAGAGCCTGACGGGTCCAGTCAGCAAAGCTGTTACTGGATCACATTTTCTAGCATAACTGTTGATAGAAAAGTCCAAATGAGCTCTCGTTTAGTGCAATAGATAGATCTCATTGAGATCTTTCCAACCTTAGGTGATTTGCACATATTTTAACCACTTATAATTGTCAAAAGTCCAAAAAATATGGTTTTTACCATTTTTACTATCCTACGGAGCTAAAAGATATGCAAACCACCCAAGATTGGAAAGATCTCAATGAGATCTATCTATTGCACCAAACAAGAGCTCATTTTGACTTTTCTATCAACACTTATGCTAGCAAATGTGATCCAATGAGTTAGTTATAACTATTTTGCTGACTGGATTACCAGTGTTGTTTTCTGATTGGTAGTTCATATAGCTTAGTCAGCAGTTCTTAGAAGGCCCTTTTATGATCTCAAAAAATCCCTAATGTGCCCCTCCACTTGTTTTTCCACTTGCAACTTCCATTTGGCAAATTCTTCGAATGTGTCAGACTTGTGTTTAAGAAAAAATACCCAATTTTTTCTACTATAGTCATCAATAATGAGCAGAAAATGCTTGGATCCTCCAAGTGATCTGAAACTGGCTGGTCTCCATAGATCCATATGAAGCAACTCCAACTGTTTGCTTGCTCTTTGGACTGCTTCCGCTTTATAGGGTTTCCTTCATAATTTGCCCAAAATGCATCCCTCACACATTGTCTTTGGCTTGCAGATCTTCGGGAGCCCTGTTACCAGCTTTTGCTCATGCATTGTTTTAAGCAAAGGGTAGTTTGCATGCCCCAATCTCTCGTGCCATGTGCTGGAAGTGTGACTTTCTGTAGCAACATATGCTTTGCTTGTGTTTGAGGACCAACTAAGTTTGTACATATTTCATGATCTGTCCCCTTTGGCCAAAACCATTTGCTCCCTGTCCTTAACCACGCATCTGCCATTGCCAAAGGTCACAAACATTTTTGCATCATCCATCTTTGAGACTGGGAGAAGATTTACCTCTAACTCTGGAACATGCAAGATTTAAATACAGTTGCCCCTGCGGTAGTTGGAGTTTTACTGAGCCAATGCCAGCTATGTTGAGTTTACCTTTCCCAATTCTAACTTTCCTCCCTGAATTGTTGGGATGATAACTCGTGAATGCTTCCTTGACACTGGTCATGTGGTCACTTGCACCAGAGTCAAGATACCACAGTCCTTGAATGATATTAGAAGCAATAAGGCACGATGCGATTGCATCAACATGCCTCCCTTTTAAAAGGTCACTGCAACTAGAGACCACTTACAGAGTTCTGGTCGTTGATGGCACAAGCAAAGAATGCTCTGCTGGGTGACACGACAGAATCACTCTCAGATCCCGTGTCTTCTTCTGTACTACTACTACTACTACTACTTTTGCTTGCTTTGTGAGCTCTGGAGTCTGCTTTCTATTTTTTTTTATTGCTCTCTTGCCTTCTCCTTTTCTTTATCTGTTCTTTTATGACCTTGCTTTGATTTTCTTTTGTCAGGTTCAGGGCAGTCTTTGCCTATGTGTCCATATTTGTTGCAATTGAAACATTTCCGATTCTCCTCTCTGTTCCCAACAAATGCCTGGGTATCTTTGGCAGTGGGACGCTTCTGTCCTCCCTGGTTCCTCTCCTCAAGCAAGAGTTGTTGGCATGCCCATTCAAGGTCTACTTTTTCTTGAGATCCAACAATATTTTTGACATTGTTATAGCTTGCAGGAAGGCCAATAAGCAGAGTTCCTACTATGACATCATCATCAAGTGCCCTTTTCATACCATGTAACTGCTTGGATGCCTGCCTGATAATGCCAATGTATTCTTCTACTGATGCACAGTCTTTGAGCTTCGTGTTGAACACTATACTGTACAAATTTGCTTGAGTAGCGAAGTGCCTCTTTTTGTAGGAGCGCTCTAGCTGCTCCCATGCTTCCTTAGCAGTGCCTGCCTCTGCTATTTGAGGCACAAGAGTATCATCTAGGTACTTCAAAATGCGACTTTTGGCCATCCAGTCCTTTTGCAACCACTTTGCAAGGCTCTGCTTCTCAATCTCTGAGAGTTTCGTTGCATCCTCACTTGATGCAGCCTCTCCCTTGACAACCTTGTGCGC
This sequence comes from Isoetes taiwanensis, assembly GCA_021234155.1. NCBI lineage: Eukaryota > Viridiplantae > Streptophyta > Lycopodiopsida > Isoetales > Isoetaceae > Isoetes > Isoetes taiwanensis. Next base: position 30,023,807 of record JAJEKV010000002.1, on the reverse strand, counting down.
GGCCGCAAAGGGCACTTTGCTGGTCGTTCCCCTTTTTGAACCATGGGCATGGGTTCTTCTCCGGAGACTATTCCCCATAAACCTTTCTCCCAGAGCTTGGTTTTCATCTTGATAAACCAATAGTAGGCATTCAAATGATTCAGTGGGTCGATCTTCATATCTTCAAGCTTGACGGGTGCTACCCCACTCTTAGCTTGGCTTAGCTCAAGATCATTCCCGCTCTGATACCATGAAGAAAAACAAGGAGCTTCTATTGGATTCAAAAGGAATGCAATGCATAAACAGCATGAAACATCTATAGAACACATCCATAGTTCGTGGAGGCGGCAACGCTTCTCACCAACAGATGTCTCCATAGCCGAAATCACCGCCAAGATCCTGGGCGTGATTTCAGTCTTTCTAAAAAGGCAAACAAAGCAGTTTTCACCTTTTGTTGTCTATCTGTAACATGGACATTTATGTCCAACAGTCTTTCCTCTAAGACTAATCTGCCTGCACTTTTGCATAGTGCATTCCATGCTTTGATCATCTCTGAACAGCTTATAAAAGACATTCTGTTTGAACATTTCTAATCATCTAAAAGATATGCTCAAATTTAAATTTACTTTGCACAAGGCCCCCAAAATGGAATCAATATGATTTTTTATTTATGGTTTGTAGATGAAAACCAAATCCATAAATCAGTACATGTTAGTGGGTTCAAAAGTTTACAAACCATGTCTAGTTATCTAATATAGTTCAACAACATATTTTTCTAAGGTGATAAGCCAACATTGTTATGTGACATGGTATTGAAACATGATAATTTTAATTGGTCTCTGTAACAACTTAAACTATATGATATGTACTATTGTTTAGTATGTCAAGTTTAGTAGACTGGTATTTGATCACATCTATCTTCTTTAGTATATGACATGGTAATTTTAAGTGCATAATTATCATGATATTTTATGGTGATTAACCATCAATACACAACGTAATAAATGATTTGGTTTATTTAAAATAATATGACTTTTCTTACCCTGTTTTTCTCCATGGTACTAAAAGATAACTATTTCACTTAGTTTTTCTAACAACTTAAAATGTCTGATACAAACTAATGCTTAGTATTTCAAGTTTAATGAAATGGTGTTTGATTGAATCTATCTTTCTCGATATATTGACTTTGTAAATTATTCAGATATTTTGTAGCAATTAATGGACAACATTTAACGTGGCAAATTGACATGGTTTAAATTTCTTAATATGTTTTTTTCTATAATTTTAAATACGATTTTGAAAAGGTGTATGTATGCCTAGTTTCTAACATATGATATTTAATAGCGCTTCGTGTGTGACATTTAATGATATTATATTTAACTAGTAAATTGCCCACCTTCGGTGGGCTTTACATGTGATTGTTCACCTTTTGTGATCGTAACTTTGAAACATCTGTAGCATCCTAAGCTCATTATCAGTATGAGATCGAGCTTTTTACAAAAGGTGAGCACATAGATCTCAATGTTCAGGATAGTTAAAACTAACGTTAAGACAAATAAGCAAAAATTCTCACCGAGAAAAGGCGGACCGAGAAGGCAAGGACACCGATCAGGAGTAGAATGAATATGGCAAGAAGAGAAGAGATGGGTCCATTGCGTTTCAGTGGGGTCAAAACTGCCATATCTGCTGCTGCCACAACAACAATACAGCCTTCTTGATGCTACTTTCTCTTGGATCCAACAGGTAGCTTTGCCCCACAGGCAGGTTTCTGTCACTCTTTTAAAAGAAGTTTGCATGTAAATCCAAAGAATGTCTCTCATAAATGTACTTTGGTTTTCATTTTGCAAGTTGCCGACATGGTGAGAATAAGTGGAGGGAAAATTCCAAGTCTCTCAAATCAAGCAAAAAGGGACTTGGTTCTTCCCTTGAAAGAAGCCTCTGCTATGGAGTTTGCTGAATGATGGATTGGAAACTCTGTTGCCAATTTGACAAACCAGTTGGCAAATGCACATGTTCTCTTGATCTGATTGAAGAGAGAGCATAATATTTGATTTGCACAAAGGTATTGTTGCCAATCTGATTTGCTTCAAGAAAGAAAAGGTATTCGTGTAAGGACCATGTAAAGCTTTTGGTCCACTCCAAAAGCAGATGGTAGAGTAATGGCATCTCCAAGAAATCTGAATGAGCAGGTGTCAAGTTGTCAAGAGTTTGTAAAATTTGCTGAAAAAGCTATATCATATGGAAAACCATTTATTGCCTTTGTAGTCTATCTCCTGTCGGCTTAATTGATCACGTGTACGGCATGTTAGCTCCCCCTTATTTGCATGTGCAACCATAAAACAGCAAAGCATTAGATTTCAATGCCTGGTTTTGAGGACCCACAATACAGTAGTACAGAATAGAGCATAATAAAAAACAACATTCTTATTCCCGTTTACCGTGTCAATGTATCCTTTATACATTATTGTAAAATCTTTGTATATTCGAAGACTTACAGAGATCAGATGACTTATGAACAAAACTGAGAAAAAATAGCACAAATGCAGGTTCCATTCCACCGCAGGGTAACATGTGCCATACTCCTTCACCCCAATAATGTGCTATATCTTGTGGCCCCAATGCTTCTGAATTATTTGTTGCAGGCTCTGTATCCAGCTCCTATTGAATCTGCCCTTGCTTGTCTCTTGATAGGGTGTCTTCTGACATGAACATTTTCATAGTTTTAGATAATAACTTAATTGTGCCCAGCATTGCTGGGCATAAACTGGGAGCCAGAAATGAGAAAAGTGTCTAGTTCAACTTTTGTAGCTTTTGTAACCAAATCCACTGTTCAGGGCTATATTTGGGCCCTAAAATGACCCACAAACATAGTGAAAACGTAGTGTGGGAATGTAGTGTTTGTCGTGAATGTCTATAATAATTAATGGTTATGGATATTATCTTTGGATCAGAAGTATGACTATATCATGTATTGCGATAGTGCACAACCTACTTTACATCTACAGATTCGTTGTTATATCAAAAGGTATTATGATCATATCCTAATGATTAACCTTGGTTAGATTTAGTACGGATTGTAATATGAATTGTGGTTGGAACCAGATAGTAATTCATACTTTTACTTTTATCAAGGTGGGAAGGGAATTACATGCAAAAACAATGACAAAAAACTTCACAACAAAGGGAGTTAATCAATGATTAGTTTAATATAGTGTCTGGCAGTTTATAGCTGCTTGTAAACTCTGTATTTATATCTCCCAATATCTGATTAAAGAAGAAATCTAATATGAGAAAATGGCATATTTATAGAATTTGATTGAGAAAAAGAAGAAGAAAATACTTCAGTTGCAGACATAGTTGCCTGAAAAACACCTTGAATGATTGCCATGTCCACTGCAGTAGCATAACTCACAGTCGTCTGCTTCTCATCTTGGTTGAGAAACACATTTTCTAGGGAAACCGATGGATTAGTTACAAAAACCTTTTGAATATTGGTTGACGAATCAGGTAAATTCATATAGAAATCCTACATGCTATTTTCAGTGTTGCAGAAAAGCTTATTCCACCCTTCAAATATGCAAAATAATCACACTGTTCTGCATAAGTTTTGAAAAGAAAAATGAGAACAAAATGCATGAGATTTGAATTGTCAAAAATGTTCACCTCTTATTATTATTAAGGTTGCCGCATCCTTGAAGACTCACACGCGTTCTGGAACTTGCAGATTGACCTGCCTCAATCCAACTTGTTCTTTCTTGTTTTCGAAACATTCTCCTTCATTCAGCTCCGCAAGATGTGATTTGAGTTCTTTATGGCTTTTCAATGAATAAGAAAACTTCAGGAGAAAAGGGTCGGCCTTTTCTATGTATTGAAAAGCCTGGCCAAGTTGAACAGAGAAATGGCTTCCAGCGTTCATGAATGCGCTCACTAAAACTGAAAATGCCCTCCATGCATGTACATTAAGATAATCAGTTACAACCCAACATAATTGAAAAAGTAGCTGACTAATATGTTGAGAATGTAATTACCATATAGTTGTTGCTTAGCTATAAATGTTCAGTTATTGCCCATCTTTCCTAAAAATAGATACGATTTGCTAAATGTTGAACAACAATCAAGTATAGAATGAAAGCGTACCTGAGTATTGATGGCCATGTTACTGCATTCCAAAGTTTCCATCTTTCTATATCTGATATTAAGTTAACTCCTTTGATAGAAATTATTTTTAGTTATTACGGCCACTTACGTTGGTCTAGAAATAAAACTTGCTCTGAACTGCATAGAGAAGCCAAAATTTAGTAAATAATCTAGAAATTCAGTGATAATAATGAGTCAATTTGTTCTTTGTACAGACCAACCAATCAGTCAGTGCTAATGGCAACAACCAATGGTTTACTGGTGAGAAGAGACATGTTAGAAGTTTGTTTTTGGAGAGGAAGAATTGCTTAATCAAAACCAAATGGCCAAAATGCTCAGGAAGTCATCTTAGGTGCATACGTAGGACTAAAATTCAGGCTTCTATGGCAGTGTTGATCAGAATCATCAAGCCAGACTACATGTTTCTAATGATTAAAATACAGATAAAAAGCAAGATTATTGTGTAGAAAAGTCTCCAAGTGGATTTGGAGGCATTCTTTCTTAAAATTAGCATATGGCCTTTATACATAATTCAGAATCGTATCCTTCTAATTTGTCTCATATTGAAGAAGGACAGTTATTCTAATCCTGCATCTATATGTTCTTAAAGACAAAATAAAATGAGAAAAGCGAGATGCCAAAGAAAAGTGAGTACCTCATTGCTAACATCTCTGAACATCTTAGATGCTTCTGTAGAGGCCAAGTCATAAGCAATTTCTGTACTGCTTCACGGACTAATTAATATGGACCACATTGCAAGTAAGCAAACAATGGGTAGACCATATGCGATTCTTTGGAAAAGAAGCCATGTCTGATCCTATAGCTGCTTTGATAGCCATAGTGGAGTGTCAAAACTCACAGAACTCATAAAGCCTCCTAAACCAAGTTCTGATAAGCCATAGTTGAGTACCAAAACCCGCTGCTATAACCCTGGAATTTGATCCGGAAGTAAAAAAGCCTAAGCCCTTTTTTTACTAATCTCTGCCGTCCGTTCAAAGAGTCAATGTGGGTCGCCCGATCTAGGGCTCGATGCACAACAGACACACATCAAAACATTCAGTCATTTACAGCAGTCGATCTTATCAACACTTTTAATAGCGATCAACTAAAAAATCTACGAAAGCGGATAATATCCATCTATTTAAAAAGCAGCTTTAGTCCAATTTTAGAAAAGCTCATCTCCAATTTCAGGAGATCGTAAATGGATTTCAGAGAGCCAATATGGGTTTCAGAGGGCCAATATGGGTTTCAGAGGGCCAATATGGACTATTTATTAGGAGGATTTGAGCAATTGAGGATGAGTGAAGCTCTGTTACAATTTGCAGATGAGCTGCCAGATTGGCTGTTAGAGGAGGGAGTGGAATGGGGTGATATCGAAGGGGCTGAATGGGATGATGCGGAATGGAAAGCACTGATGAACTGCAGCAAAGGATCAGATGATCAAAATAACGGGGAAGAGGCAGATGAAGCAGATGGTGTAGGATTTATGAATTATAAAAAAGACTCAAATGTTGGGAAGGAAAAGAAAGAATGGAAAGAGGGCTCAAGAGCGGGACGCAAAAGCAATAGCAGTATGCCACACAGAGATTGTCCTAGATGCAACAGCAGCAAGACCAAGTTCTGTTACTTTAATAACCATAGCAGGAACCAGCCGTGCTACCGCTGTGCGAGCTGCACCCGGCGCTGGATTCACGGTGGCTTGCTCAGATCTGATTATAAGAAGAAGAAGAAGGTGCCCGACCTTGAGTGTATCTATTGTGAGGGGACCAACGCCTTTCCGGTTTATGGTAAAAAAGGCACCTTTCATTACACATGCCCAGATTGTCACCGCCAATGGAGCCTTGATAACCACCATCCTCCTTCGCCTCCACTTAATTCCACCACCAAACGGAAAAAAAGAACCTAACCCATTTTTTCTTTTTCTTTATCACATCCTTCAACACGAAACCAAGGACCTAACCTAGCACATTATTTCTTTATCAAACTTGAAAATATATATGTACTCTGTATATATCTGATATTTTATAACTATCAATCCATTATTTGCACTCTCCCTATCTTTTGCTATTCGTTGCTTTTGTATGCCCACTTGTTATATTCATTAGAAAATATTTGCACTCTCCCTATCTTTTGCTATTCGTTGCTTTTGTATGCCCACTTGTTATATTCATTAGAAAATATGTATGTACTATGTATATATCTGATATTAACTATGAATTTATTATTTGGTGCAAAGTAGTACTCTCTCCCTATCTTTTGCCGCTCTTGTATGCCCACTTGTTATCACAAACATATATAAAGCAGTAGTATTTTTTGTTTGAGGCTAATATTTTCGTCTCAACAAAAAAACTTGAGCACAACACATGTATTAAGGCTAATATTTTCGTCTCAACAAAAAAACTTGAGCACAACACATGTATTAAGACAGTAACACGGCAATCTCGGATGTTTACACATCAGCAATCCGAGGGAAGAGTAAGATCTAAACCATTGTTAATGGAGGAAAAACTATCAGCACTAAAGAAACTCAAATCAAGGGAATGCATGAGCACATGTCATCGATTCAGAGCTGTGTAGGAGATCCTATCGCCATGGAATTTCCTAATTTTTTACCTTCACTATATATTTTTTATGCTATCCGAGCAAATCCATGGATTGGTGGTAGTAATTGCATGGATCTAGGCTGGAATGACCCATGTGGATGCAAGATATGGTGCTCGTCTTTACCTAAATAGCAACAAAGTATTGCTAAAGATACATGCACCAATCAGAAACTAACCCAAAGTATTGCTAAAGATACATGCACCAATCAGAAACTAACCCTCACCATTGCAACTAACCCTCACCATTGCTATCTGAATTGTCTCCATTTCTAAAAAATCTAGCACCTTCACCTTACCGACCCCTCACCACTGGAAATTATGAGTGCACCAATGGCATCAGCAACTGCGCAACAGATTGTTCACGTTGGCGCCATCTCCCCATCCTTCCCTAACCGTTGCTAGCCCGACCATCTCCCCAACCTTCCCTAACCGTTGCTATTTTCTGCCCGACCATTTTCTCTCTGTTTCTCTCTAACCATTGCCATTTTCCCTAACCATTGTCATTTTTTCCCCTCCCCAACTTTTGTTGCCGTTATGTCACGTCATAAAATATATGGAAGGAAGGTGTATTTTTACGTCGTAGCACATCTTCCTATGCATCATGGGGGTTGTGCTCATCATTAGTGGGCACCCTACGTTATAGCAAATTTGCAAACCAAACATTTTGGGAGAACAAATTTGGTCGAGTATACAGCTGTGGGTGGTGGACTTGTGGTTTTCAGTTGGATTAATCGTCTTTGCACAAGACAAAGCCTCTTGAAATTACTAGGTGCTTTTTAACAGAATGTACCACTAAGGTACAACAATGCTATTAGAAAACACATGGCACAGAGAAATAAATAGGGTCACTAGAAAATATATTTGTGAACAGTTAACTCAATAAGCATCACATGCCATCAGTCTACGTTTTTTATTTTGTCAATGTCAGTGTCCATCTAACATGCATGTTATAACTTGCTCCCTTTCCAGATTACCATGATTAGATGCTGATGAAGCAGCTTGAGCATTTCACCTATGCACGCTCAGCCTCTCAGCCTCTGTATCTCAGAATGCTTGGATTTAGAGTTCCTACGATCATTTTTGCCAATATTGCCTTCTCAGTGTCATCACCACCACGGACAATAGGCTGATCTTTTATATCGTTAAATTTCATTTCTATCATAATAAGGGGAACAATACTTTTCCATCGAAATGGTCTTTTACTCTCAATCAACCACAGATAATTGATAATGATAAAACATGGACGTGACAGTGTTAATTCAAAAAAGAATATTGACTTATACCAGAAAAATTTTCAACACAGTTAATGGAAGAAGATGAATGGTGAAATCCATTCCCATGCAATGCACTTGGACTCCATAGTCCTTGACAAGTAAGATAACAATTTTCAAAGTACTATAATCTTCAACATTCAGGCCTTGGAACTCGTTATTAATGAGATGATTAAACAAAAGGCACGAGCAAAAATGATACATTGATAAAGTAAGAGCTCCCAGCTTGTCTTTGAAACAAAAGACGATCCAAATATATGAACCATGCTATTGCAATCCCATTGCTGTGAAAAAGAGAATCAAATACATCGCATTGTTGAAAATGCATAAAAAAGAAGCTCTCAAGTTTTATCTATCTATCTAATAAATTCGAGTCCTTTCTTGCCACACCTATCTCAATTGAGCACACTAATCTAATCTGTGTCTCACAAGCCCCCCAAAATTGAACTATTATGATTTTTTCTTAATAATTTAAGTTCATAACATATTTTTCTAAGGTGATAAGACAACATTGTTTGTATGACATGGTGTTGAAACATGGCAATTTTAATTGGTCTCTGTAACAACTTAAACTATACAAGAAATTTATCGCGCCGCCGCGAACATTTCTCTTCATCAACCCGTCAGTGTTCCAGTGGTGAAGGCAAGAACAAACATTTCCCTCCAAATGCGTGTTTCAAAGTTGTGGGATGCTACAGTTCTAGATAAATGAGGATGATGCTAAGAGTTAAATTCGTATGTTTAAGTTTCTCTTCTTGAGCATTGCATCTTCAAATTAGGTCTACAACCTTTATTACGCCGCAACCTCAAAGATTTTTTGTTCTTTCAATGTTTTGCTATCAAATCTATATGATTTTCAACTTGTAATCCATAAATCCCCAATATTATTGTGATACATTATATTGAGATAAGGGCACTATTGGTCTATGTGGACCAATGAATAATTCAAAAACTCAAATCCATGGCATGCCATTTTGGCCTGTTATGTCTTGACTGGAAGCTTCTTTCTGAATCTATTTTTGCCTATTTACCATCTCTGCAGCATTGATGGACTGATAGATCATAGAAGCAAAGGCCAAAAAGCCTAATTTAACGTTTTCAAGGCTCGGTACTTCTGTTGGATAAGAATTTATATTTTTTTGTTGAAAGGCAAATAGGCTCAGTACTTGCAAATTCAGATGGCAGATTGCAATTTTAACTCAACCCTCAATTGTAGCAAAAGGGGCTTAAGTTAGGGAAGCCAAATATTTGGCCGGCTTTCCTTAATGTTTTGCATCTTATATCTTCTTGTTTTGCATGGATCTTCTAGTACTGTTATAAATTGCCAAATCTTCTCTCTTTCAAGCCCTTCTCTAAGAAGTTTTATTCATTTTGCGTTTTTCTTTTTTGCATTTACAGGATCCAGGACTACGACAATTAATCCTTTCTATTCTTGCTGGTTTTCTTGCATCGAAGAAACCAAGGTTAAACTGCAAAAAACATTTAAGATAATCAGTGGGTTAGTGGGTTATAGTGGTATCAAATTGGCCATAATTGACAGCAAGGAAGTAATGTACATGCATCAACGAGAACATCTACCCAAATTTTTATGTGTTCATGAGGTCAAATGCTAGTAGGAAGCTTAAGAGACATTATTCTAATTATTTTCACAGCAAAAGAAATTAAGTTAGATGGAAATCTTGTGATAGATTCCTGGCCAATAATCTTTGAACTGGTATTAAGGAGGATGCCCACTTCTTCTTCATCACTTCCAAGAGGCTGTGCATTAAGATCAGTGAATATTCCCTCTTTGAGCATTCTGTCTGAACCCAAAACTGAGTTGGCAACAAAGATGTCTTTCCCTCATTCTATGCTACATCCACATGCTAAGTCTTGTCACGTCCAAGGACGCTAAGGTGCTTGCTGCAATAAAGCCTACTGTTGGGCAGCACCGGAAGGAAGAAACCCCTTTAAATCCGTTAGTATTGGTGGTCCGCGCGTAGATTTTTTATCCTGATAAGATGCAAGTGGTGACTTCTTAGTCTGCTGTATGCTTGTGAAGCATTCTTTTGTAACCTTGGTAGTTGGGATCTCTATCTGCGATAACGTAATAGAAGTATTTGATGCGGGATTTCCATGTTGTGATGAGTTTAACCTCGAAGCTGAGGAAGCTTGCAATGCAGAAGACTGCTGTGAAGGAGAGGCATCATCTCCTGCCATTTTTGAGAATGAAAAATTTTCTGCTGTGAAGAGGCATCATCTCCTGCCATTTTTTAGAATGAAAAATTTCCTTCCTGCAAGTCATTTTTAAGATGCAGGTAAATCTGTAATGAAGCATAACTGTAGATATTCATTTCGAAGGAGCGAACACTTACAATAAGAATAAGCATGCTTGCCGTTCTTTTTCCCACTGTATTTGCAAATCAGACTCTAAACTCAGAGACTGAGGGCGTGTTTCTCTGTGCCCATGAAATGAGGCAAAACTGGAAAAAGGCGTGAGAGAGCTTTTAACTATGACCCTTAAACAGACAGCTTAAATCCTTGGAAGACTTTTGATAGATTGAAGAGCTTGGACGCACCGCCACTCACTGGCCAATCACTACCAGATGTCCATTTAGATTGTCCCAGAAACAGGTGGCATCAAAACCTAAACTTAGATTGCGGTCCAGGAAAATTCTATCGGGGACGAACAGAAATGAAAAATTTAACTCTCGATTTATATATGTCTAGAGAGCTACAGCAAACAAAAAATCACATTTTTATATTGTCCAAAAAGCTGCACTACAATCGGCTATCGCCGGCTATTCAGCAAGGCCATATTCTAAGGCCCTTTCCATTCATAATTAATCCTTCAGTCTTGCGAAGCTTGCCTTTCCTGCAACATTGCAAGCTTAGTTTTGTAACATCTTACCAACTTCCAAAGCCCTTGCCATCTGTAATTGATCTGCCATCTCACAGCCTATTTCAACTATTGTTTAAACTATCAATCAATGTACAAAATCTATAAGAACAGACATCAAAAATCATTTTTGCATTCACTGGCAGATCGTAACATCATTGTGTCCTTTTGTGTGTCATGGTAATGCATCTTGCATCCTAACTAGGGCCTTCCAAAAATATCTGCAAGAAATGGCGCTTAGGAAAGTGGACACTACTAGAACTCACCCTTTAAACAACGTGTTATCGACAGGAATTTGAAGTGGAATTTCAACGCTTTGAAAGAAAAGAAACAAAAGCACTGCAAGATCGCGATCTGGCAATAACCCTTCGAAATTGCCCTGTACGTCAGCCGTTTGCTTCAAAGTCTGTCAGAGCTAATCTAAGTTTGAACTCAGTGGTAGTTGTCCATAAGAATAGGCTTTCCAAGCAAATAGGCTTTCCGGGCAAGCCTATTCTTCCACGGAATCCGCTACTCCTGCAGAATCAATTCGCCGCTATTGAGCGGAATAAGGGTAGTGCAAGCCTTGCTTTTCTGCAGCAGACTAGCAAAAATTAAAGCTTCTAGCTTCTATTCCTTCCAATGCTTCTTATAATTCGTCCAGTTATAACCAACGCCAACTCCAACTTTGATTGAACAAATGCCAACTTCAACTTTGATTGAAGAATTTGTGGCCGAAGTCTCTAGAAGAAATTGAACGACCAATCGGGTCCTTTAGAAGAATCGGGACCTTCCAGAAACACTTACACTCTTCAAAAATATTTTGATGCTTACACGTAATCAGTTCTAAACATAGAACAGTCTAGTAGCTTCCATTATACTATACGCACCATTGAAATATTTAAATTTAAATGTCTAATTATAGAACATTCTAGAATCTACCCTATTATAATTATATATTAGAGATAATTTATCAGCATATTTTTATAAAGTGATAAGACAACATTGTTTTATGGCATGGTATTGAAACATGACAATTTTAATTGGTCTATGTAATAACTTAAACTATATGATATGTATTACTATTTAGTATGTTAAGTTTATTAGACTGGTATTTGATCATATCTATCTTCTTCAATATATTGCCATGGTAATTTTAGACGCATAATTCTCATGATTTTTTACAGTGATTAATCACCAATACACAATGTGATAGACAATCTTGTTTAGAATATGCTAATATGACTTTTCTTATCCTATTTTTCTCCATGGTACTAAAATATAATTACCTCATTTGGTTTATCTAGCAACTTAAAATGTCTGACATGAACTAATGCTTTGTATTTCAAGTTTAATAGAATGGCATTTGATCATTCAGATATTGGATTGGTAAATTATTCAGATATTTTTTAGCTCAACGTGTAGTTTTTTGCTAAGAAACAACTCTTAAAAACCACATAATGTTCTATTCCAAAAATGCTAGAAATAACACATAGTTTTCAGATGCACAACATTGATGTGGTTTTTTTAAGTGTGGTTTTCAATCAAGTGTGATTTTAAAATGTAGTTTTCACAAATCTTCGTGTGGTTTCTAATTGGGTGTAGTTTTCACAAATGAAAAACTTGTATAATTATTTTAAGTATTGTTCACGTGTTATTTGATTTGAGAAGGTGAGTTGTTTTTAGAGCAACCAGGCCATTCTATTTATGTTTGACTTGGCATACTGCAAACTAAAAGAGCTTGGAAAGAATATATTACCAGACTAGAATAAATGTCAAATATAAGAATTTTTTTTTACTCAAGTGAGGAGGCATTGATATGTTCACATTGTCATATTCCCATTTACCAATTGGGAAATTCCCAAATATTTTTGGCATGATTTCCAAGCTAGTCAACTCCAAAATATCTTCAGTAGGGTTTTCAAGCTAGCCAATTCCTATTACAAAAAAAAAAAAAAAAAAAAAAAAACATCGATTTTTTCATTTAAAGAATTTGTATCTACTAGCTACTGATATTTGCATAAATCCCTAACTGAAAGTAAGACTTTACAGCACAAATATAAGGGCATATCTGCATTCACAACCGCTCTCTGCCGCTGCAATAGATAAAGGGAGAGTAAACTGGGAATATTTGCAGAAAAATAAGCATAGATTACCAAGTGCCCATCTACTTACCTGGAACTCTTGGACTGCATACTATACATATGCAATTTGGGTCTATCAAAGAAATTGTATAAGTATACACAACAGATATTCCCACATACCTGGTGCCCTGGCACTCAATGAGTCTAGTTATCTTTGCAAAATGGCCAAACATCAACCTCTTTACTGCACATTGTTGCAACTTCTAATGCTTCAAAAGAACACATGGCGGCAATAATTGCATTTGTGGATGCAATAGCGGGTATTATATTTTTCACTACCCTTGCAAATGGTTTAAATATTACTTGTGACTAATGTCTTAATCAAGCTAATAATGTTTCATGGCATTCTAGATTACATCAGTGACTTTACAGTTTCCAAATTGCAAGTATTATCCAATCCTATGTTATCTTCATAAACTTCTAAATATGCAAAAAATGTTGATGTTGGACCTGTATCAAAGAATGTCACTTCAAGATGCACCATCCACTAATATTCTTAAGAAATACCAACAAAAAAATACATTAGCCTCATGTTTAAAAAATGTTCTTAGCTACATGCCATATTGACCAAAAGGATGAGCTCCCTGTTGGTAGCTTCAGCTTATACAGAATTCGTGAAAACCTTTCAACGCTTAGTGCCTCATAGCAGTGGTAATGCAGGGTGTCCATATATTGCTCCAGCTATGATAAAGCGCACAATATGGTGTTAAAATCATCTGTGTACAACAATGAAACCACAAGCTAATTGTCAAACTGCTATAAAACGTAATACGCTTGCCTGGCCATCCCATAAGTACAGATGACGTTGTGTCCCCGGCAGCAACAGTCCAAGTTCTTGATAATACATGTGGAAAGCAATATCCAGTTAGGCTTAACATAGCAACCAAAACTTGAATTGGGACCTGTAATGCATCACTTTCAACTGCTTTTGGCTTGCATTTGCATTTGGCCCAAAGAGACATTCATATTATAAAATCATACTTCATGGTTGCTCTTGGAAAAACATAGACAATGCAATAATTGAATTATCATTTGGTCAAATATTCTACCAAAGAAAAAAAGGAGGAGTGGCAAAACGCTATATGTGTGGGTTATGCCGGAATAGTCTGAAGAGGAGCGCCATCGCCATAGCCATCGATGCCTGAAGAAGAGTCTGAAGAAGAGCACTTTAAGAAAGCATCGATGCTCGGTTTCATTACGGCGTTGGTGCCGTAGTCAGAGAAAAAGGAGGAAAAGGAGGAGAATCCTATTCGAATTTCCCCCACCTTTCTCAATTTTTAATTTTCCCCACCTATAATTTTTGAATCTACTCACGTTATTAAGGCGAGATTCCACAGCAGCAGGTGGCTATTATTTGTTTTGCCGCAACTGCCTGCATTCGGGAAAACGGAGGTGTTGCAGCTTGATTCCACTATGATGATCCATTCTTGCTAAAATGAAACCATGGAGCAAATTTGTCGATGACGATGAGCGTATGTCAAGATCTCTATGCCAAAAAGTGTTTTCAGGATCAAAGTGTAAGATGAATCTCCTGGCAGTTATCCAAGAATTGCTTCCCTAGCCTCTTCCCGATGCTCGATGTCATGTCCCCATACCTGAACTACCTCCACCATTGGAATCTCAAATTCCAACCGGAAGTTTGAGATCGTCTCTTCTTATTGGCCTGTTGCTAAAAGCCAGCATTAAGTGACACTAGTGGAAACCGCTAAGGACAAAATCACACTATATGGAAAACTAAAATAATTATATTTATTAAAGACGAATGACATATTGCCATATGGACATTTTCTATTTGCACCCTATCACACCTAGGGTGCTGTTGTGTGTTTTATCTTGACTATTTTTGAATGTTGCACTTAAATTGGTGAAATGTGTGCAAAAATGGAGAACAATATGGGTGTAATGTGGAGAAAATGTAAAAAAAATGTGCAAATATTATGGAGGAAGCATTTATGATGTACTGAAGTGGAACCTATGGACTTGAAGGAGTATTAAAGTCCTTAAGAAATATTTTCAATGGTTGACATTCTGATGATGTGCCATGAATCTGGAAGAGCATGGTAGTTGCAAGGAGTTTAGATGGCCTAGATTTGATGTTGAGTTGGCAAGATCTAGTGAACTTATGGTAGTTAGAATTTGGATTTAAGGTTGAGATTTCCCCAGATCTGGTGGCTAGGATCAAGTGCAGTTTGTATAAGATAGCCAAAATTCGTGTAGAAGGAAGGCCCAATTTTGGAAGATGACATATGGGCAAAGTTCTTGAAGTTGTGAGTATCTTTCTTGATCAATTGAATAATATTATGCTAAAGCATGATATTTTGAGTATGCCTAATGTGTCATATGTTATCTCAAATTCTCTAATCTCAAATGAAGGCAAGAAATTATGATGGAATGATTAGGTGGTGATGTATGATGCAAGTAGAGTGAGGCTTAGCCTGTCTCATATACTTTGAGATTTGCTTTGGTTCTTGTCGTTAGCTCTTTGGTCTTCAATTTGCCTTGATTGCATTGATCAAGCTAACATGTTTTGGGGGGCATTCTGAGAAAGCAACACTATGCTGGCATGGTATTTCCTATCTTTAGTTCAAGATGGTACTAAGTTATGATGGCAATTTCCACTATATGTAGCATCATAAAGAGAAAGGAAGTAATTTGCAGACTTACAGATCATTATGAAGCAGAATAAGAGGTATGGATCTACTTTATAATTTTGAAGATTTTAGGAATTTTAGATTAATGGCTTCTATTCTTCCTTTGCCTGGCCAGCAAAAATTGGATTGTTTGCCAAAAGAATGATAGAGTATTTGAGAAAGTCCTGCCAAATTCTTGCTTTTGCTTCTTATTTTGTCAATTGCTTTAACATCCCTTCTGTGTCCATTGCCAAAGTCTGTGCATAAAGATGAAAGAACTGACAAATAGAATAGAATAGAATAGAATAGAATAGAATAGAATAGAATAGAATAGATTTTTTAGCGTCCACGGAGACCAATTGGCCTACGGGACCCAAACAAAAAAGAGAGCAGCAAGCATATTACTGACAGGATAAAAAAACCCGCCCCAAAGGGTTTTCGAGGGAAAAACCTTATCAGTAATAAGTATGCTGGCACGCTGTACAATTGTATAGGACAGTTCAATACCATCCCGGATGACACAACTTAGTCTGTACATCCATAACCTCCTGGAGGTATGACCCCAACAAACCCACTGACGCTGTAGTCAATAACTGATGCAACGGCTGGCCAGGCACTAGTAATCGAACATATCGCTCTCGGATATGGGCAAATACTGGGCAGATCTGGAGGGCATGACATTCATCCTCAATGGCGCCCTGGTGGCAACACTGACAAAGCCTTTGCTCTCGTGCTTCCCGAGCCCAACGTCATGTTTCAATGCGGAGGCGATGTGCACCCGTGCGAATGGAAGCTATAAGTCTGCTTCTTCATGCGCAGCTGGGTGTACAAGTACGTACTGGTGTGGGCCTCTCGTGAGCCTAGGATTGACTTGCTGCTGATAGTGTGCCAGTTTAACATGCGTCAGAGCATCTGCATCCCAGAGCTTGCGAAGGAAAGTAGCATCTAGGTACAGCTTAAGTGCCTTGTGATCTTTCTTTGTCCTTACATGTACGCATCTGTTTGCCTGTACACCCCAGCGTGAGAACCACCGAGCTTGTTTGTCCTTCCAGCAGGATTTCAGGCGTTGTGGACCCATCGCCATGGCCAAAGCAAGGTTGGGAAAATGTGTATCAGCCATAGCGACCACCTTCTGGAAGTAAATGATATGGCGTTCCAATGCAGCCTGTTGAAGGGGTAGAAAGCCTATCTCCTGGAGTAGGATCTGGTATGGAACTGTGGACTTCACCCCAAGGGCTCGTGCCAAGAAGGCCTTCTGCACCTGCTCGAGGTCATTCCACGTGTTGAGGGATATCACCGGACCCCACACTTCTGCCCCATACAAAACGGCTCGACCAAGGCCCGAAACAAGTGTGACTGGTGGCCCCAGGCATACAACTCTGCCTTGTGGCTATTGTTCTGCATGGCATATAGTGCTTTGCAACCTGCCGTGACCCGCAACCTGATGGCAGCATCCCAATGGATGGTAGTTGAGAACTCGATCCCCAAGTACTTGTAGGTCGGAGCCACCTCTACATCTTGTCCCTGGTAAGTGAATGAGGGAAGCCTTGGCTGACGGGATGATGAAATTAGTAGCACCCTAGTTTTGGCCAAGTTAACTCGCATGCCAGTGAATCGGCAAAAAGTGTCAAGAGCATCCAGGTGACGTTGCATATCCTCTGGAGTATAGACCAGGAGGTTGACATCGTCGGCATATATGAGTTGCCGGATTGTGCGATGCATGAGATGGGCGCCCGCACCTCCATGCTCAGAGAGCCAATCTTCCAGTTGGTCAAATGTATAGGCCAAAGAGTGTGGGGGAGAGGGGGCAAACCTGACGCACTCCAATACTACTGATTACCGGCTGTCCTGACGATGTGATACGGCCTGAGCATGCCTCGTATAGCCTATATACTGCATTCTGCAAGTCAAGGGGGGTCCCCAGCTGCCACAGTCTATCCCATAGCCTGTCGCGGAGCACTGTGTCAAAAGCTTTTGCAAAATCCACGAAACAACAGTACAGGTTTTGCCGGCGATTCCTGCTATCCTCAATCAATGTGCGCAGAGTGAAGATATGATCAATGGTGGAATGCCTGGGCCGACGCACATCTGCCTCCTCTGCCCATATTGTCAGCCGCCGCTCAAGGATGCCAGCCAACAGTTTTGCAAAGAGAGAGCTGACCATAATAGTACGATAGTTGGCCGGGCATTGAGGATCCCCTGCCTTGTATATGGGCACAACTCTACTAGTGGTCCACTGTGGAGGGAAGCCTTCTTGCAATGCTTTATTGAACAATGCCGTGAGGACAGGCACCAGTGGAGGCCCAGCCCATTTCAGAAGTTCCGCCTGCATGCCATCTAAATCTGTTGCCTTCCTATTAGCTAGACGTTGTAGGCCCATGATAACATCCCCCTCTGTGATGACCAGAGCCATGCCTATTTGTGGAGGGACTGGTGTCCGGCCCCCGAGCGGGTCGTAAAGCTGTTGCAAGTACTGTACCCATTGCTCCGAGGTGATGTTCCCTGTGGGCTGTGCAGTCTTGCTCAAGACCCTTCTCCAGAATGTCTTGGGGTGCCGATCCAGGAGATCAAACATCTGCTGCTGATGCTCTGCGAGGTATCTGGCTTTCTTGTTCTTGAGAAAGGAGCGGTATTGCCTGATGGCCTGTGGGCGGGAGGTGGGATCAGTGACTTGCCGGAGTGTGCGTTTGAGCTCCCGACACTCATCATCGAACTATCTGTTGCAGGGGAAGGTGGTAGTGCTCGAGGTTTGCCGTGAGCGGCCTCTCCCAAAGCATCTCTCAGCAGCTGTCAGAAGCAGGTGAGTCAGCTGAGCAGATTGCTCTTAAAATGTGGGGAGTTGCAGCAGTCCTGCCAGATCATGCTCAAGCAGCTGGGCATAGGTCCCTGCACGGTCGTAGTCCAGGTGTGTTGAGGCAGTAGATGCACGGGGAGCCTGCCAATGGAGATGCATGAACAGGGCTGGTGGTCCGAGTCCACTTCCTCGTCCCGATTGTCTGTTCCAATGGAAAAATGGGTAACCAGGTGCAGATCCTGTTCCTCAACCAGCAGATAATCCACCACACTAGAGCCGCCCCCTTGGTTCTCCTGTCTACAAGTGCAGCAGCTGGAAAATGGCCATTGTGCCAACCCATTACAAATAACGAGGTCAAAGAGACTACCCAGCAACAACAACTGCCTGCCATAGCGCGAAATATGGCTGTCATCTGATATCCTTGACCAAGCCACCTCTGCGGGGTTCAACTGCAAGACGTCCTCTGCCAGGGGCTCAAATTTTGGAACCTGCTCGGCTCCTGTGCGTGCATTAAAGTCGCCAAGCAACATAACCTTGCCCAACTGTTTGTGCTGCTGTATGTCATCATATAGATCGACATAGGGCTCTAATCTATCCACATCCGAATGAGTGTGTGGAAACTAGCATGCTGCTATGAAGAGAATGCTGCCACTGTCATGCTGCACGCGCACCCACAAGTAGCGATTGCACCTGTCTGTTTTGTGCAACGAGACTGAGTGCCTCAAGGTTGCACGATAGTAGCAGACAACCCCGCCATGCCCTCGCTTGCCTGTTCACTCATTGAACACCGAGAAATGGAGATAGCCTGGGAGGTTCGGCAGTCTGTGCCCTGCATGTTCCCATGTTTCCATGAGGAAAATGAGATCTATATCTGGTGCAATAGAGTTGAGACTCTCTCCTTTCTGCCAAGGGAAGCCCCGACAGTTCCAAGACACCATCCGGAGGCACGATTCCTATTTGTTGACATTTGATATGGACGCTCGATGATCTGCTCCGGTTGCAGGGGGAGTAGTGTGCGGCGCCTGAGCAGCAGTTGCAGGAGCAGTTGGGGCAGCGGGAGCAGGAGGTGCAGTAGGGATACTGGTGGCAGTAGCAGGAGTGGCAGCAGCTTGACGCATTGCATCGGTGACCTCAGCAGGCGCCGGCCTAAAAATGCGAAGCTTGCCTCGGACCAGGCCTGCAGCACCCCCTCGACTGCGGACGTCCCTGACTTGAGCCAGGTGAGGAAAGGGAGAAAAAGATCCAAATTTTAAAGCAAGAAGAATTTGATGAGGAGGAATTTGAATCGGCACAAAATTGCTATTCAGAAGAACCCTTAGAGACACAAGATGCAGATTCAGAGTTTTTAACAGAGGATTTGGGCAGCGGATCAACCAGTCTAAGAGATCATCAAATTTGTGTAGGTTCTTTGAAGCTGCCATGAGTATTGGTTAGAGCAATAAAGCTTGGAAAGCGTTCATGCACAGACATAGATGAGGGTTCTATTCCTGGTGAATGCAGATCCTCTGTTCAATGGAAGCACATGGCATCAGAGATGTTTAGGAAGAAAAGAAAGAAGGAGCAGGTGCTTTGACAGAGGAAGAGACAACAACATGATTCTACCGGAGCTCTGGAGCCATTTCTTTGCATAGTTCTTCCTTCTGCCGTATCCAACATTAGCCTGATCCATCCTCTGTCTGGTATTACCCTGTTTGTCCTTCTGCCATACTTACCCTAAATCGGCTGATCCATGCCATAGCCCTGTTTGCCTCAGGTGATGGCCACATGCAATCCAATAGTCGTTGCACCATCATACCCTAACAGCCAGATATAGAAAAAAAAGGGGCTGTGAAGAAGAGCGAATGTCAAAGAAAGAAAAAAAAAGTTATCAATATACGAATCATTCCAATGGTTAGTTGGATAAATGTATGGCTATCAAACTATTGATCATGAGTTCAAGTCCATTTAAAGACATAAAGTGTTATATTTTTCGAAGATGTTTGCTTATTCCATGGGAAGACCTTAGGCACAATCTATTTTCCAACAAGTTATTTGAAGTCCAAGATAGAAGATGAAGATACAATGGTCGGCATTTTGCTTTTGCAATCTAATGAAGTCTAATGTTTGAATTCCTTTATTGTTGAAGGCCTCAAAAGAAGTTGTACAAATTTTAGTTTTTATTTAAGTAATTATGGATGGCATGATGGATGTGTTGACCTAGAAAGGCAGCAGCATCCCATGACCTATATAAAAAGTGATGAAAAAGTATAAGTGATGTGAAGGGGATAGAGCGCCATACCGGGCAGTAGAGCGAGGGTGCCACTGACCTGGATGGGACTAGCCACCATATGATTGATGAAGATGAAGTGATGTTAGAAGTTTTTAGTATTTCTTTTTCTTGGAAGACTTCTATAGATATTTTTGAAGACTTGAAGATATTTTGATATTGGATTTTTGTTAAGTTGTGGTTATTTTGAGGATCAAGTCGAAGACATGAAGATCAAAGAAAAGATTTTTGAAGAATTCATCGGGACGATGAATAATCTTAAGGGGGAATAATGTTGTGTGTTTTACCTTGACTATTTTTGAATGATGTGCTTAAATTGGTGAAATGTGTGCAAACATGGAGAACAATATGGGTGTAATGTGGAGAAAATGTAAAAAATGTGCAAATATTATGGAGGAAGCATTTATGATGTACTGAAGTGGAACCTATGGACTTGAAGGAGTATTAAAGTCCTTAAGAAATATTTTCAATGGTTGGTATTCTGATGATGTGTCATGAATCTGGAAGAGCATGGTAGTTGCAAGGAGTTTAGATGGCAAGATCTAGTGAACTTATAGTAGTTAGAATTTGGATTTAAGATTGAGATTTGCCTAGATCTGGTGGCTAGGATCAAGTGTAGTTTGTATAAGATAGCCAAAATTCGTGTAGAAGGGAGGCCCAATTTTGGAAGATGACATATGGGCAAAATTCTTGAAGTTGTGAGTATCTTTCTTGATCAGTTGAATAATATTATGTTGAAGCATGATATTTTGAGTATGCCTATGTGATTCTCTCATCTGTTATCTCAATTTCTCTAATCTCAAATGAAGTTAAGTTTATGACATGAATTGGTGCAAGAAATTATGATGAATGATGGTGTATGTATGATGCTGAGATGAGGCTTAGCCTGCTCCTATATACTTTGAGATTTGCTTGCCTCGTCGTTAACTCTTTGTCTTCAATTTGCCTTGATTTCGCGCTTGGATCAAGCTAATAGGTGCCCAATGTCTAGTCATCGATAAGATTCACTCTCCCATAGTCTTGCAAGATTTGCACCACGTAGAGGGTGCATCTATCAGGGCCATGGCTCATTTTCTAAAGAAGGGTTTAATCGGCCTCAATTCTAATTCCACTATACAGCTTATGGCTTATGATTTCACCTAACTTGAATTGCTTAATTTGGTAAAGCATTACGCATGAATTGCTATTCAATCTCTCACAACATGTCATAAGGCGTAGGTCTCTAACATGATTATGAACAAAGAAAGCATATAAAATGAAATAAGAGCATAATCTAATATTATGATAATCATCCGGAATGTGGTCAAGTGTTTTGTATGACTAAAATCACCGGGCCCGAGGGCCAGATCCTAGCCGCCACGATGGGAACCCAAAACCAAAATACCAACAAAGACAATTGAAAATTCCTAACGTTATATTGTCCGGCCAACTCCCATGAATTTCTACTTGCTTAAAAAGCAAAAAGGGCTTAATTAGTTAATATCCATGTTGTTCATATATTGCTGCACATGTGGTCCATGATATTGTACATGTGGTACTATACAGGCAAGACCCCCACTAAATACTTGATGGGCTTCTCAATGCCCTTTGCATTTAGGATACATGTCAATGAGTATTTCAGTGCATTTTTGAAAAATGTTAGCCCAACGTTATATGTAATAGAGGTCTCAACCAACACAAGCATTCAAGATACCTACATATGTATCCTATCTGGCCTCGGAAACCATTAGTCCTACATTTTCCTCTCAAAAGCTTGAGGGCTTCTACAACATCACCATGTTGCCCTCAAGATAACCTACAATGGTTGTATCTATGAGACTATACTGCATTACGCATCTTATCAAAAACTCTAAACAGGCATATTGCATTGCTCCATGCTTATAGTAAATGCCTATAATGATGTTGCTAATGGTGGTATCTAATTCCAATCCACCTTTATGAGGTGCACATGATCCTAAACTAGACCTATTGGTCTCCAATTTAAGAGGAGGAAAAGATAGAAAAAGTGCACCAACTTTCTACGGGCTTTCTACTTTATAAGACTAGGACCACATTCTTCATTGTTCCAACCCTTCATATTTTGCTACCTCACCACGCATGTTTGCCACCTCACCATACTCATGCCATGTCATCTCCCATAATTTTTTGCATATAGTCGCTTTCGCAGGAAGAAAAAAGTTTGCTTGCTCTTTTTGATGCCACCTCATCCTTTGTAGTGCCATATCATTGCCATGTCACCTTGTGTGCCACTATTGCACTTTGCACTACCACTTTGCACCAACAAAGCAATTTCGACCACAACTTGTGAAAACCTAAGGCAGCATCGGATTCCACCATGGCACCATGTCATCACATGGGGAGAGGGCACCCGGGGGGGAGGGAGGGAGAGAGCGGATAGCATGCGGTCTTGGGAGTCATGTAACCGGGAAAGGCTGCCTTGGAAACATCTTTGTGGTACGTCTTTCGGGGCCTTGCGAGGTTACAATTCAAAGTCCTAATCCCGTTTGACATAGGGAAGATTGCCAACTCGCTTACACAATCATTTATCTTCATTCTAACAGTCCTAATGCTTCTATTCTCAATTCAATCTAAGACCAAGTCTAATATCAACTCTAAGTAGAATGATCCGAAACAATGGTTGTTGAAAATATCGTATGTAATGTTACCATATTCATGAAAAAGAAGGAGATCTATAAGGGTTTTTCTACCCTAAGGTTGCAATTGTCATAAGGGTTTTATACCCTAAAGTTATAAGATTGCAAAGGGCATGGTCGACCAAACATAGTAGATAATGGCCTATATTTTAAGGTCATTAAGTGATATGATTAAATAAATCAAGTTTTAGAATGATGTATCGGATCTAATACAGTAAATATCAGTTGAATATCGAAGAGTCGGTCATGGCTTGACCGGGATCACAAACCGGGCAAGATCTCTTACTATCGTTTAACGAAGATCTATCCATTCGAAGCGAGTCGAATCGGCCTCGTTCCCGAAAAGGAGAACCTTTTGCATGGTTTTCAGCTGCTTATCTATTCAAATGGTGAATTGAATGAAGATATGAAATGACTTTATTACTATGATTTTCTCTAATGGTTGGAGATGATAAATATCTTCTATAAGGTCATTACATCGTATGAAGTTGGTTGTCTTGTTCTTACATTGTAGAGGTTGATTAATATATGATCTCGGATTTGAGCACTATTTACTAACAATGGTAAAGGTCATTTGTTCTTTGGAAATTTCTAGTAAGATGAGTTGCAATTTGAGAAATGGAAAAGTGTGATACAGACACTAAATTTGAAGCCACATAGTCTACATACCATTGGCTATAGAACCGATGCCGATTATAGTCGTGGTGAGTATGTGAATGGTATATTTAAAAATTATTGCAAAGAAAAGGGAATTAGAAGGCAAGTAACTTGCAGCCATACTCCACAACAAAATGGAATTGCTGAAAGGAAAAATAGGTCCATTCTTGACTCAAGAAGAGCTATGCTAAAGCAAATCGTGGCTGCCTAATTTTCTATGGAGGAGGCAAGCCAAAATGCAAGATTCATACAAAATAAAGTACATTTGTCGTGGGAAGTCTAAATGGACAAATAGCGCAGAACCTGTGATGATTACTTTAGTATTGGTAGTGTTGCTTTTTGCATATTCAAAAGGAAGAAAGAAAAATTGGATGATGTGGCAATTAAATGCTTTATGGTAGATATGATGAACAATCTAGGTTATAGATTGTATATTCCGTAAATCGTGAAAATTGTTATTGGAAGAGATGTTAGGATTCAATGAAATGATACTCTTATAAAGACAGAAAGAATTGGATAATAGGTTCCAATTGTTTGATAAAAAGACCTAAGGTGAATCAAACTATAAACAGGAATATGTTGAT
Source organism: Isoetes taiwanensis (assembly GCA_021234155.1). Taxonomy (NCBI): domain Eukaryota; kingdom Viridiplantae; phylum Streptophyta; class Lycopodiopsida; order Isoetales; family Isoetaceae; genus Isoetes; species Isoetes taiwanensis. The sequence continues at coordinate 29,999,231 of JAJEKV010000002.1, read as the reverse complement.
GATGATGAAAAGGAGGATACAAACACAAAAGCAAGATGAAGCAGCTAACCGAGATGAAATGATATTGAGCATGAATACACTCAAGAAAATAACAAAAGAAGCTAATCAGGCGTGAAGGCTAGAAAAATAGAAGTTGGAGAAGAAGGAAGGGAACATGATGCAAATTATGATGATTATGGGAGGACATTCATGTACATCAAAAGGCTACAAAGAAATGAAATAGAAATAAATGAAATCATGCTACTTGGAACCAAGTATACCCTGTGAGTTATGAAGAAGCTATATCTAGTGAGGATGCAGAGGAATGGAAGATTGCAAATGGAAAAGGAAAATGGAGTACAATATGGAATGTTTAAACTTGCAAACAAGCAAGGGCAATAGGTTTCAAAATGACCTAATCTAGGTCTTTACAAAAATTCCTTGGCATTGAAGACAGAATCGAAGAAAGAAGATTAACTCCGACTGAGCAGCAACATTCGAGGTGTTGAAGAAATTGATTGATTGATCGCAATAGTGTAAAACACCCTAGCTGGCTGTGTCTCAAATTAAGTGGAGTTAAGTCCTAACTTACTAATCAGCTAGCACAAATGGAGAAATATCCATATAGAGAGTTGGTGGGATGTCTTTTGTACATAGCCAACTCCGCAGAGAGACTGACATTGCATAGTGTAAATCAGCCAAGAGATTTTGGAAATAATCATGAAAACAACATCAAGCTTAATGCGGTGGTCTCGATTTTCAAAGGAACTTGTGATGAATATAATATCTACAAATACAAGCTTAGAGTTAATCGCATATTCGTGATGCATTGGGGTGAGATGTGGATACCTAGAATCTACTTCCTCGATATATTTGCAAATTGGTGAAGCACAATATCATGGAGAAGTAAAACAAGGGTGTATAGCCCATTAACATCCAACATATAAAAGAGCCATTGGTTGTTGACCATTGAAAAAGGCTAAAATCAATGGCCCCTTCATGTAGCTCCATTATGCACCACACGCGACAAAAAAAGGGCTTTGTTGTGAGCCATTGGTTGTTGACCATTGAAAAAAAAGGCTAAATCAATGGTCTTTAAATGGTGCACTCTAGATGCACGATTAGTACATCCATTTGCATACACTTAAATCATAGGAAAACCTTTAGTGAAAAGCGACAAAAACACAAAGAAAACTGCTATTATGCTACATATTGCAGCCTATTGCAGAGAAGTTGTTTGGGTCGAGATTATTAGGTGAAATAGGAGCAGCTCAAAACAATCCTACAACATTGTTTATTGATAATATCGCTTGCATTGCTAGCTAAAAATCCTATTTTACATGAAAGGATAAGCATACCTAACTTTAAGTACATTTTATCGTGGATATGATTGCCAAAGAAATTATTAGTGTGGAATATATGGATGTGTAAAGGTTTTACCAACTCACGTGATCATGAAGCTACATGGAAAATATTGGTATAAATGATACAAAAGCAAAGTGAATTCAATGAAGTAAAAATCTAAGGGACAGAGAAGTAATTCTAAGCTTTCAGTGCTTGATAGCTCAAGATACCCATAGCAGATGATAAATATGTACATTAAGGGGAATGTTGAAAATATGGTATGTAATGTTACCATATTCATGAAAAGAAGGAGATCTATAAGGGTTTTCTACCCTGTTGCTGTAATTGTCATAAGGGTTTTATACCCTAAAGTTATAAGGTTGTAAAGGCATGGTCGCATCAAACATAGTAGATAATGGCCTATATTTTTAGGTCATTAAGTGATATGATTAAATAAATCAAGTTTTAGAATGTGATGTGCTACAAGAAATATCGAAGAGCCTGCCATGGCTTGACCGGGACATACAGATTCTGCAAAGATCTCTACTTATTGAAGTAGAACTAAGATCTATCCATTCAAGGAGCTCTAATCAAGTTCGGTTCGAAAGCGAGAACCTTTTTGCATGGTTTTCACCGCTTATCTATTCAAATGGTGAATTGAATGAAGATATGAAATGACTTTATTACTATGATTTTCTCTCTAATGGTTGAGATGATAAATATCCTATTGTTTAAATTTGATTTTCCGGGTCTTGAAGAAAATTTTTGGATTTTTGAAGTTCATTTCCTAAGGTTTTATGGGCTTTGATGTCGAGAAGTTTCAGATTCAAAATCGCCAAAGATTTTCGTGAGTATGCTTTATGGAGGTTCGGCTTTCCCCGATATGAAGGCATGGATCTCCCACAAAATTCAGAACAGATGACGGAGAAACTGCATGAGAGACGTGGTGTGAAGTAAGAAAATAGAAGATTCTTTCCGATTATCTCTGGGTGAGCCTTACCGCCTAGGTTCCTTTTGGATAATATTTTATTTAGGGCTATTGCGCCAGAGGTTGTTAGATTCTCGCCAGCGGCGTATGCCTCTAATGGAGCCATGGCAATTTTAAGGTTTCTTATAATTTAGAGGAGGTCTGAGGTAGAGTTTATATGATTTTTTAGACAATACGATTTGGACCATCGGCAAACCCCTCGTGATCTACAAACCTTCGTTGGAAATCTTGGCTTTAATCCATCATTTTTTGACGGATTTGTCTTGCAAGCTTTTATAAATCAGCTAACTGGCTTGATTTGCGGAGATGTGGCTCTGATTTGATATTGCCGTAAGCTTTACTCCTCGCTAATCGCCTTCAGAATTTCAGGTGCACGTATTTGTGTAACGCATCCTACCTTTCCCGAGGAGTTGTTTAACACTTTTATAGGTATTGCCTATACGGTAATTTTACTTAATCTATTCCTACCGTACAAAGAGTCGCGGTGTTCTCAATATAGTTGTGCAAAAATCCTCATTTCAAAATTAATGATCCTACAACTCTCGAGGAGTCAAGCTTAACATGGTTCCTCGTAATGTATCGTGTTACCATGGCATAGGGAGCTACCCAACGCTAAAGTAATCTAAGAAGTGGCAAGGTAGCTTCCTCGCTAAAGATGTATGTACAACCTTTTTATTTAATGCTCGATTTCATTTATCAGATTTTCAGGAATGCCCTTACACAAGACCATGCAACAACGAAATCAATGAATTATCCGTAAACCCACTAGGTTGTGGTAATACAAGTAAGAAGAAAGCCGAGAAGGTCGCTTAAAGGATGAGGTTGACAATAAGTTTTCGGTTCGCATGTGTAAGAGAATGTTCTCAAGAATATGGTGCTATTCTAACATAGCTAGATCCTTATTTAGGGTGCATGTGTCTCTACGACATGTCAACAATCAGCAGCCAAGCTTTTCTTTATATATCTTACTATAATGAAATTGATCAACAAAAAGTTTGCAAATCTATTCCATGCTTGAATACACTCATGTCCATCGCTTCGTGCTTACATGCTTTTGAAAATGCCCATGAAGTTTCCCGTAAACCATCGTGTTGCAGCCTAAACAATTTAATTGTAATCGGGTCGGTGTCAGGCAAAATTATTGTTTTTGCTACATCGATCTAAGCTGCTGTAGCTTTTATGGCTGCTACTGACCGCTTCAATTCTCTTTTTCTCATTCCATGAATGTTTCTTAACCTAAAGAATTTACCCTTTTATGATTTTTCTGCAGATAAAGGTATGTGGAATGTCTGGGGCTGACACATAAGTCTTCTCAGTTGGTGATTATCTCTTTTTGTGTCCACTTGAAGCTCCTATTTTGTCGTGACTGCTCATAGGCAAAAGGCGCATTGCCCATTGATTTGTTTGTCGCCTATTGCATAGGTTTCAAGCATAGATTCAAGCTTTGATTTAGCTATTGCATTGACTCTGCATCCAATGACATTTCCATAGGTCCTTATCGGGCTAAAAATAGCCCAAAACCATTTTTCCACCTAGGAATATCAATATTGCAAACTACCAGAGGGAAATAGATCAGCCAAGAGTTCCGCTAGCATTGACTTTACGTATCATCTTTTCCCTTTGGTAGAGCTGCTCTTGCCTTTGACTCCACAAGATTAAACATACATGGTTTATAATCTCCCGACCGCTTGCAATGAATTGGGAATGACCCAAGGGCATGCAAATAAAATAATCCTTTTGAACTTTACTATGAATTTCGTCATTGCATTTATTAATCAATGTATGTGAGAACTGAGACTATTTCCTTCTATTGTTTAGTGTGTTATGTGCGTTAAACAATTGGCAGTAGAGGTTATTTGTGCGTAGTTTCGCCCAGTTATTGTCATCTAGATCCAACATGAAGTATCATTATTATGGAAGGCCATACTATTATTTGATTTAAAAGTAATCATTGAGTGTGCTGAATTTCTATATGTCCATATGTTATGTTGGGCTATTGCTATTTCCCATCCCAATTCTCAGATTTCAAGCATTCCTCCTCTTTTGACGAAATTTGTGCCAACTCTTTATCTCTAATGCTTTATTGTCAATGTGCGCATGTTTCATGCCTTATTCATGTCCGCTATATTCGCTTTGACATGTTATTCTTTTGCAATGTAAAGAGCTCCGGTGCTTGAGGCAACTCATCATTTTATAGTGTGCCATACGGCTGCACCACATTATATTATTTAGTAATTTCTTCACGTTAAACAACATCAGATGCAAATTAAGATGGTAATGTATAGTTCACCTAGCATAAGAATAAGTGTAAATAACATATGTGGCACTAAGGCCATTCTTGAAAGATTCGTGATCATTATGGCGTAATTAGAAGTGTTGTTTCAATGCCCGAAAGATACATCGAGCCAAAGTTGCAAAGTGGTTAATAACATTTACAGATTTTAAATTGTTCTTACTTTGCATTTTCCATCTTCTCATTAGAGTCCACCTAAGTTTTTCTTCACCCTAAGGGTTCAAAACATATCTCTTTAAAACCACAACAAATCTCTATGATAAATTCCCTTTGTAATTTAAGATGAAATTGGGAATTGCAAATGTTCTCAATTTTTCAGTCAAAATGGAGAATGGACATTCAATGCATCAAGTATTACTCACACTTCTTGCGTGATTCTTTTGCAATGTAGAGGAATATAAGTTACCAACGTTTTGTAAATATAGAACATAAGTTACCAACGATTTCTATCCAAGTTGATCTTATATTACAATAAAAGTATACATTAAGATTGTGTGCAAAATGAGGGAAAAATGTAGTCGTGATACATGTGACCTTTCATTATCTACAAGTTGATCTTATATTACAATAATAAAAGTATACATTAAGATTGTGTGTAAATGAGGGAAAAATGTAGTCGTGATACATGTGACCTTCTTTGCCCACCTTCCCATTTGTGAATCAAATGTAGTCGTATACGCAGCTAATCTTTCTCACCGGTACACCTTCCCATTTGTGAATCGGTACATGCTCAACATTTTATTACAACCCTGACAAATATAAAGAAGTTTGCTATGCAACCAAATGCACCCAATAAGTGGTCATGGCATATATACCTCATGTGTTAGTGATATCCTGTAACTATAAAAATGCTTTCTTTTGTAAGCGATAGTTGGAGAAGTTGCATTATTGTGTTTTGTGTTCTAATACCCATGTTCTATTTAGAAGTCCTTTGAATAACACCCATCGACACCCTCCAAGCCAATTGGTGACCTAACGTGAGCACACATGTTCCACCACTATAGGTAAAATTTATATCTCTATACAACTTTCAAAATTTTCAACATTGAAATCTTAATACTACTATTTCCAAACTAATTCAATATCAACTTCTACTTGCATTTCTTTCTCTTCACACCTTCCAAATTAGCAAGGTATTATGGAATGGGATGATACGCAGAACGCAACTGCTACTAGTCTCTATAAGGTCAGTATTTAGCTGGTTGTCTTGCCCTGCAACAGAGAGGCTGATTAATATATGATCTCTCGATTTGGAGCACTATTTACTAACAATGGTAAAGGTCATTTGTCTCTTTGGAAAATTTCTAGTAAGATGAGTTGCAATTTGAGAAAATGGAAAAGTGTGATACGTATTACTCAAATTTGAAGTTTACATAGTCTACATACCACACAGAGAACCATTTATTATAGTCATCAACCTATCCACCTCCTTTATCCGGATCAAGCATAAGCCTGCCGCACTTGTGCACAAGATTTAATGCTAAGGTGCACATATATCCACAATAGTATGACGAATAAGTCTAGATCAGAGGTGAAACAAATCCAAAAATATAAAGCAATAAGAAAGGGACACTTGCATCTCATGCAAATACTCCGCACCCATCATGTAATCATGGAATCCTTCCAATCCAAAACTTGCCCCCTGCTAAGTGTTTCTGCCTCGTAACAAGCTGACATCATAAGATCGTGCATACCGTGGCCATTTAACGACAATTCGATTACGTGATTACATCCAAATGACTGGCATACACTAGGTACATGTTTGTGCAAGTAGTATTGTTCAACCGGCCTCGGATAACGTTTCATCTTACACTATAGCAAAGAGAATAGAACACATTGAGCTAAAGGTTTACTCAGTTGCCCCAGAGTAAACTCCCCGGGAAGCTTGGTTCTCGCTGGTAGTCGGCTTCCAGCAAATTGGCTGCTTTGAACTCATAGGCAAAATTAAAACCCCGTTTTGAGCTCACTGAAGTGTCGAATTATAGGAACACGCCATTTTCCTGTACGTAACAAAAGGAAGAAATTTGAAGGTTGGCACATCCGCGCAGTAGATGCCCACTTTTTCTTTTTTGGGATGTTTCTTGGAACATGAACTACCATTTCAATGGTGGCATTAACAGATGGAGTTGTTTTAATGCCTCGATACTTAAATCCTACTAAGTCTGTAGGGTTTAAGTTTTGGCATGCTTCCCTACATCTGAAGTGGCCGGGAGCTTGTGTACAGGTTCCCTCGAGGGTTTGCGGAGAGAACCCAAGAGGAAGAACAAAAAAAACCCTTCCCAAATATTGGCTCCAAACTTGCCTCATTGCGATGGCTCGTAACAAGTTGGAGATCGTTCGACCAGGCGTGCTAGATGGCAGAAAACGACTGTTTGAGTAGATGCATAAAACACATCTTCTAAACTATTTATGAATTCAAAAATATTGTACGGTTGTATAATTCATGTAGTTAAACATGATATAAATGAGCAATGATTTTGCTAAATCAATGTACACTTAAAAACAATCTTACAAGCTAATGATGTTTTCTAAAAACTGGTGTAAAATTTCGAATTAGTACAAAGAACATGATATGAACCACTACTGGTTTTGCAAAATTATTATATGCATAAAACACATCTTCTAAACTATTGTATGATTGTAGAATTCATGTAATTACTAGCAATGATCTTATTAAATCAATGTACACTTAAAAATATTCTTTACAAACTAATGATGATTTCTACAAACTACTGTGAAATTTCGAATTAGTACAAAAAATATGATATGAACCATTATTGGTTTTGTAAAATCAATATATGCATAAAACACATATTCTTACAAACGGGGTTACGAGGGCGTGGAGAGTCCCAAAATATATTTACAATACATGCACAAAATTAACACCATTAAGTAATATCTCTCAAACCTATAGTATTTTGCAAACCTTTAATATACAAGATATTAAAAACTTGTACATGCATACCCCACAAATGAGGATCGCTATGTAATGGGTCCAGCTTGAATAAAGGGGTTATATACCCATCCCGACATCTCAAGCACCCTGGAGTAACCCCCTCGTAGAATATGCACCCAAAACCAAAGGGGGTTTAAGGATTTTAATTTAAATGTGTTAAATGCAATGGTTTGTGTTAATAATGTTAATGGTAGTTGTGTGTTGATTGGTAAACCTTTTTGCTTTATTTAGATTGAACAAAGAGCTTTTTCTATTCCTAATCTCTAAACTCGCTCCAAACCTCGTGAAAAACACATTCTTTTAGAGCAACCATCCTCGCCATTCTATCTCAGATCTCTACTACAATCACCACCCATATAACCTCCCAAAGTTTTCGTAGAGATCTATAGTGTGCCATGGCTTGTCCCATTCCCTCAGGGCCGCTAACGTTCGTGCAAAACCAGACGCATGTAAGAACCCTAGAAATGGTTGACGCTTTGTTTTTTCGACGGTAGTGGGCTTTCATTATAGCCCCTTGGATCTTCTTGAATTAAAAGAGGGCTTTCAGGTTCTCCCATCTTAACCATTGAGAAGAAACAAAACCGTGACAAATTGCATGCAAAACTTGGTGTACTCTAGGGATGTATTGATTAGTATACCTCGCGGGTAATACTTCCATGAAATCATATGAAAACCAAAATGCAAAACCCCTCAAGTATAATGCTAGATATTGATATGAACTAGAAATGATTTTGTTAAATCAATGTACATTTAAAAACAACCTTGCAAATCAATGATGATTTCTAGAAACTAGTGCAAAATTTTAAATTAGGACACAAAATATGATATGGACGACTATTGGTTTTGCATAACTAGGAAGGACTACTATTGTTGTATAAAAAAACCATATACGTACTGGTTTTCATGCTAATTGTTTATACAAGTTAAATCTAAGTCTAATCTAAGCCCAAGTTCAAGTCTACGTCTAAGCCTAAGCCTAAGCCTAATATGTCTAATCTAATCTAATCTGATCTAATCTAATCTATAAATAATGAGGCTATAATCATTTGCATGTTCCTTATTTTTCGTTAGGAGATGTAACTATGCTAGAGATTTACTTCACATGCATGCAAAATAAGCAACATATCTTAACTAACATTCACAGCAAAATATCAAAGGTGACAAACCAAAGAGATTAATGAACTAGTTATAGATTCACCATGTTGCGGAGTGCCATACCTGGCAAACATGTGAAGTTTCCATTATGCTTAGGTAGGAGAAGCGGTCAAGTAAAAGGGTGAGGTACCAGAAATGAGGGTATATAGAAAAGTCATGGCTGATCACGAGATCTTTAATCTACTTACTTAAAATGTTTTTGGGGGCTTTCGGTAACGTCAGTGTGCCCTTTTCCGGTGTTACATTTGGAAGAGAAAACTGTGTTTTCTGGCTATTCTTGCTTATATACGTGTAGGTAAAGAACCACATAAATTTTCTTTTGGTAAATCTTATACTAAAAAAGGCCATTATTTTGGGCACCAGTGATTGTCGTGGAAGCCAAATTCACAAACCCTAGCTCGAATAGACAGCTTCTTCGATTATGGGTGCTTCTTGGCCATTAAGAATAAATAACATTGTTTCAAAAGCTCATATGTACAAGGGTAACATCTTGCAAGCAATGGGGCAAAAATTCAAATGCAACAATTCATATTGCAACCACAATAGATTCAACACCACAATTTCACATTGCAGGGGGCTGGATACAAGTATGTATATGTGATATATCAGTTTTGAAAACGAAATTTTAACCACCTTGAAATTTCGGCTCTAATCACCTCGATGTTTAAAGTCGAAATTTCAAGGTGATTTTCTGTTGATTTCTAGTTCATTCCAAAGTTCATTAAACATTTACAATTATAATAATTGAACAAGTGAAAATAAGCAAAATTTCTTTCATTCATATACCACAAAGTGATTAAAAAACATGATCAGTCATATTTTGCCTATTAATAGACGTTGCGGATTTGCAGAAAACAAATACTTCAATATATAAGTTGCATTTTACAAAACTTCGTTATGGATTAATCATCCTGCCTCTATTTACCGCATAAAAATTTGTTCTATATACATCAAAGCCATGTCCGCCTCAAATCTGTACAATGTGCTTAAAAATCTACGAGTACTTTCTTTCTTAATCATCATCCTCGCTATGATAAACCTAAAAGCTTACCAACATGAGGGCCGATTACGCCACAAAGAGAGTTGAAAGAGCCTCAAGACAAAGCAAGGAGGGAACATCAAGAATGAACTAGATGACCTTTGAACTATTGGCAAAAATAAATACTTAATTTATAAAACAAATGCCATGTTACTTGAGGTTTTAATTGAGAATATTGCTACAGCGGCACTAAGTATCTAACTTTCTTTGTACAATCGAGATTTGCAAGAAAAACAAGCATCAAGCTAGAGAAAAATCAAAACAATAGAAAAAAACAAAGATGAGCATCTTTCACCTAATATCTGTATGCAAGGCCAAGAAAACACCCTTCCTCGGGTTATTTGGCAAAAACCGTAGAAGAAACATTAAAAACGTATACGCCATCAAGCCGTTCTTAATCCATCGATCTTGAAGCTTCCACCTATTGATCTAACATAGCAAGATAAGAAGCTCCAACAAAGAAGAGTGCACAAGAACCTCCATTGGAGAATCACCAAAAGGAGCAAGAAATGAATCGCAAAATATTTATATAGTGATCACGCCATGTCCGCACAAGAAAAATTTCAAGGTGGATTGTCGAGATGAAATTTCATTCCTTTTATTGCAGAAATTCTCGAAATGACTCCCGGCCGGTGGCCCATCAGTCACTGAAATTCCTCACAACTAAATTTCAAGGTGGAACAAATTACTTCCTTCCAAAACATTTCCCATACTTTCAAAAAATAAGATTGTTAGGCATGAGTAATATCATCTCCAGATTATATATACCAAATATCCTATATATCTACATGTACATGAAAAAAGAAATAATTCATATTCTCAATTCTTATGGGCAATTATCGTTTGCCATCTCAATTCGTGAAAAACCCCAACATTGTTCCTCTAGATTTCACCACATTGTCAAATGTTACTATGCTCATCTTCATCATATATTGAAGTCACCAGAATGATTACAATCCTAATGAACATGCACCCTTTTACTTATGCGCAATAATGTTGGGCACTATTATAAAAAATGCATGCTTTTATACACATTGCTGATCTAATTACAATTAAGCGTTTAGAACCAATACCATTGATCGAAATTGGCACACATTTGTGATGAACATTAACTAGATATTCAAAAAGATGATCACAAATCAAAAATTATATTTGAAAAGTTATCACAAATCAAAAGTGGCAGACAGCTAAGGCATTAGCCCGACAACGCCGGGCACATGTTTACTAGTAACCACTAATTATTGATTGAAAGACTACGTAACGCCGTGAATGTTACAGAGGAACCAATTGAAAGGCTTTTTCAGAACCCTATGCTTAAAAAAAAATGAATGGTCTATCTAGATCTCCTAGCAAGAAAAATGGATCTCAAAAATGCATTGACATTTCAATGCTTTAATGACACAACCAACCCAAATCTATCAAAATTTTCTCCCATTGTATGGATCCCATGTCCCACGGTCTCGGTGGTCGTTAAGAAATTTATTCTATTCTATTCATCTAAGACATGTTCCTCTTGAAATCTTACTACAGAAGTCCGACATAAACTCCGTGGAGAGAGTCCTTAGCATCAGCCCATGCACCATAGAATCCTTAGACAAACAATACCATATTGAATGATGTCAGAAACATTCAGGAGGATGAAGCAGTTACATATTTAGATGCAGGTTCTAGATGTTGATTGGAAAATGATACAACAAATGATAACACTTGGGAATGAATCATCACCAGGTTTCCATAGAAAATTTGATGGAGTGAGCTCAGACTTCTTTATAAGATTTAGAAGACATTCATAACACCAACCAAACTTTAATCTATGACTTGTGCCACATCATGGTGTCAAATCCTCCAAAATATGCGATTTTAGCAGAGCATGCCTGCAGTGAAGAAAGAGTACATGCTTTAATGCTAGTTTTCGATTTTCTTGATCGTAGTTAGAAAAGTCTTTACATCCAACGGTAATGAACAATTCTAGTTGAAATGCCATAGCACGTGGATAGACTAGGAATCAAGGAAATTGATGAACTCGGTTTAGGCAATCTTGCAAAAAATGTGCTTTAAGGCCACTACAGATGGCAACATCCTTCGAACCAGCTTATAGCCCCTTTCCTCGAGCTAGAGTTCCATACGTTTTAACTTATATTGATCACTCCCTTGAGCCCTTAGCAAGATGTTAACCTAGACGAGATCAGGCTAGTTGCCCCTAATGTGGCTCTTTGCTTCTCAGGTCACTGGGGCAATCCAAGAAGGTCGTCTTCGAGTCCGTTCCACATAACTTAATGTTCCTTATGCATATCATATATCGTAGGTGTCCAACTCTTGAAGGCTTGAAGGAAACATGTAAAGTCGTGGATACCCAAGAAAGTGGAATCTTGGATACCTTGTAACGTGCTCCACATATTTGAACTAGATATCCCAAATAAAGGGTGGCAGGGCTTGTTTGGTGAGAGTTCAAGGGCAAGAGGAAAAGACAAAGAGAGGGGTACCAAAAATAAAAATATGGATACCGTCTATACAAGTGCATTATTTGAATTGGGTGATTTCAATATCCTCTGTTTAGTGGTGAAGAATCAGTGGGTCCTTATCTGCCATTCCGTGAAGGGCAGTTGATTAGCCCCTCCTGTCTACAGGAACAAGCAAAGCAAGCGGGGCGCTTTGTTATCCGGCTTGGGTAATGATCTAAATTCAAATATCCCTTACCCAATTCACTGTGTTCCTCTAATGGAGCATTCTCTTTTGAATTTTGTGAACTTGGTTCCTTAGTTTTCGTCATACCAAGTCCAACCAGTTTCTCTTGTGTGTTTTGGCATTAGAAACATGTCTTCCGAGGTTGTCAATGTTTCCGAGTATCAGGAATTGGCAAAGCAGAAACTGCCTAAGATGGCGTATGATTATTATGCCTCGGGAGCTGAGGACCAATGGACCCTGAAGGAAAATCGAAGCGCTTTTGAGTCCATCAGGTGTAATTCTCTTTCATTCTGTTGTTATGCATTTGTAGGCAGTGATGCTATCCTATAATGTTCATGGTAAGCATCTTTGTTTTTTAAGTATTGCGAGCATGGATATATGCAACAATAACTTAGTTGAGTCTAATTATTTTCATATATCTTGTCCCAGATTTCGTCCTAGGATTTTGATCGATGTTACTAACGTGGATTTGTCAACAACTATATTGGGGTTCAAAATTTCTATGCCAATAATGGTAGCACCAACAGCTTTTCAAAGAATGGCACACCCTGAAGGTCTATATATCCTCTTTGCATGATTTTACAACAGCACCATTTTGTAGTTTTTATCTTGTTGGTTATTCTGACCAAAGAATCAATGAGTTGCAGGTGAGCTAGCCACGGCACGGGCTTCAGCCGCCGCTGGAACTATAATGGTATGCATGTGCTTGCTTTTTCTAAGAAATGGACACTTTGCATTTTCAACTGAATGTCTTTTTTTGATAATGGTGTTCATTATGCAGACCTTATCTTCTTGGGCTACAAGTAGTGTTGAAGAAGTGGCATCTACTGGTCCAGGCATACGCTTTTTCCAGCTATATGTGAGTTCTCTATATGGAATGATGTTATAAAACTCAATTTCCATATATCCAATGTATCGAGTTTATATCCCTTTGCTTCAGTATTTCTTTAAGTTTTGTTCCCATTTCTCTTGTTTTGTTTCTGTGTATCAGGTGTACAAGGACAGAAACGTTGTAGCTCAACTTGTTCGCCGGGCTGAACGAGCTGGATTTAAAGCCATAGCACTTACAGTCGATACTCCTCGACTTGGACGGAGGGAGTCTGATATTAAAAACAGGTTAACAATATCCTTCTACAGAATTTTACAAGGAAACAGTGTAGATAATTGGGATTGCAACTATATACAGATTCGCATTACCACCACATCTCACTTTGAAAAACTTTGAGGGCCTGAATTTAGGAAAGATGGACAAGGTATAGCATGCCATTTTTACATGCATAGGATAATCAGGCATTTTAGTCACATCTATACAAAGAGCTCACTCAAGTTACTAATACATGTACAGACAAATGATTCTGGACTAGCCTCCTATGTTGCTGGTCAAATTGATAGATCACTTAGCTGGAAGGTAAATATAGTGATTTTAGATTGCTGGACAGTGTGGACCAAGGATGTATGGTAATGGCCTCATCTGTAATTCCAGGATGTTAAGTGGCTACAGACAATCACCACATTACCTATCCTTGTCAAAGGAGTCATCACTGCTGAAGATGGTTCGTTAAACATCTTCTATACTGTCTTTCCCAATGTGTATGGGTATCTGGTCTGTAACAATTTGAAGACGACTAAATTTGACATTGTTTTGAGCAGCAAACATAGCCATACAGGCTGGTGCCGCAGGAATTATAGTTTCGAACCATGGTGCCCGTCAGCTTGATTATGTCCCTGCAACAATCTCTGCCCTTGAAGAGGTGAGATTGCACATGATATGCTATGTTTTATTTTTGATAAAATGAACAGTTATAAACCTTGTGGATTGGATAGGTGGTTGGTGCAGCAAGAGGACGTGTTCCTGTATTCCTAGATGGCGGAGTCCGGCGAGGAACTGATGTTCTGAAAGCATTGGCACTTGGCGCCTCGGGTGTCTTTGTATGGCACTAACCGTTTTCTATATGTTACTATAAAGAGGCACATGTTATCCTTGACATTTCTTCCTTTGTGCAGGTTGGCAGGCCTGTAGTTTTCTCCTTGGCAGTTGATGGTGAAGCAGGTGTAAGTAAAATGCTACAAATGCTACGAGATGAGTTTGAACTAGCCATGGCACTAGCTGGTTGCACTTCAGTTGGTGAGATCAATCGTTCCCACATCCAAACGGAGCAAGACCGAATAGCAGCTGCCCTCTCCACCAAACTTGCTAGCAAATTGTAGTGGCTTAAGAATGGCCACTCTTTGATGTATGTAATTTATAATTTGTATTTTGCAGCTACAAGATTTTTAACCATGCCTGAGTATTATTGTATATAATTATTATGGTGACACGGTGAGGATGTACAATTTGTTATATGCATGCCTTGCATATTTGCTAGGCAAGCTGAGTTCCATGCGCTGTTATATTGTGCCCCATCAAGATGACCAGAATGAACACCATAAGAAAAGTTCCCCTTATATGAAATTTTTAGATAAGTTTGGATGTTAGACTATATTATGTTCTGCCAGAATCGTATGCTAACCAAAGCTACATTTGAGTTCGGACAAGATCTCCGACGATGCAAACTATGAAAACAAAATGGTTATAACACTCCAAATATTCTGAAGCTTACATGGATGCTATCTCTCCTTGCAGATTGCCTTCATGCAACGGCTCATAGTCTATAACCTGTTAGATCTTTGCAGAGATCTATGTTAGACCAGAGCATTTTAAAGAGGCAGAACAAAGAGAAAACCATGGAAACTCATAAATGGAAACGTGGAGCGACTGTTATAGATCAAAATGGTGACAATAATAAAAATCCAGCAGCCAATAATAAGGCCCAATGATAATGTGTCTGAAATTGGAATGGGTACATTTGTTACATAAGGTTTTTAAGGTTATGTGTATTGGGATACAGTATAGGAATACTGTAAATGCTGATGGTGGCATGCTGTTATCAAAATAGAAGTGTAGGGTTTTGTTTTCGTGAAGGAAGGATGGCCCATTGCTGTAGATGGTGATCCTTCACATGGGTTGCTATTCTAGTACTCTGCAAGTGTCGGATTCTTGCTTTCTTCTTGTTTTCTTACGTGCGAAGTTGGGAATTCCTCTGTGTTTTTGTTTGTTGTTTCTTTGCTCTATCGGTTGCGCCTGAGGTAGACCTTTCTTAATTTGTAAGGCTCTAAAGAACAATAGGTTTCATTGTTTTGAGGGTATGGTTGCTTATTGTATGAAGGACATTGGTAAAGTTCATTATGTCTGCCATCTCCATAACGTCAGAGAATTTGTAATTGAGAAAGGGAAGGGTTTGCATTTAAGGTGGGGGGCTGGTGATGCCAAGGATCTTGTTGTTCTAAATAATAAAAATCTGTTGAATAGGGCTGCCCATTTTGTGAACTATCGTGGTAATGGAAGGTTGACTGCGGCCTTGTGCAGGATGATTAGATCTAGAAAATTCACCTTGTCAATTCATGGATAATCCCTTCTAACATTGCTCATATAAATGAGTGCAGAGTTAGAGCGGCTTGGAATTGGAAAGTCCTGTTCAATCCTAGTCATTGTATGCCTTCTGATATGAGATCGATACTATTTGGGTTGCTTAGGTTTCAGGGTCGCGGAGAGAAACGGTCAGAGATCTATATTGAGATGATAGTATTCCTAGTGATGAGGAAGTTGTGAACTTTCGAGATATAAGTGATCCTATGTGGATATCTAGCATTATAACAGGGTTTTTTGTGATTTTATACGCTTAAGTATGGTTTTCATATATGATTTCATGGGCTTATTGCACCTATAAGTATATTAATCGCGATATCTTAGAGTGCACTCCACATTTTATTGTCTAAATTCCATATCATCAATGGTTTACCCCTTTATTTTTATTCTTCTATTTCTTTTTAATAGTTTCTCATACATGCAAGCATCGAGATACCACTTTTTAGGTTATTTTAGGGTTATCTCAAGCATCGCCTTCGCATTCTCGTAATCCGCAGACGCCGCCAAGGTCCGTGTGTTTTCGTATCGAAACATTTGTTTTAGGGTTGTAAAAGAGGAAGATGCCGCTATTCTTTGGAAATGGCTATATTATTCCGCATGGCTGTAAAGCTGTGAGATTCTTGCCTTGTGTTCTCGCAAATTTCTAAATCTAGAGACGCTTCTGCCAAGTCTGCGGTGTTTTCGTAATGAAACATTTGTTTTAGGGTTGTAAAAAGAGGAAGATGCTCTTATTCTTTGGAAGCGGCTATGTATATACCGTGCATGGCCTCTAAATCCGTGAGACATTGCCTCGTAGCCCTGCCCCTCAAATCCGCAGACGCTGGGGCTTTGTCTCTTATCGTGAGGGCTCCATGCTATGCTACCGCAACTTGCAAATGACTCCATGCAGTGAGCCGGGCCAAGTAAGGGCAGAGTCTCGTGGATTTAAGAATGTGATACGATTCTTCTTATCCATTTTATGCTTCGTCCTAATCTAATGTCTTAAAGATCTCAAGGCGGTATAAAACGTGTTTTTGATTTCTTAGTGAGCCACTATGAGCTTCTATTACGTGACACCTATGATATAGGCCGCATCATGCGCACATTGTGCAAGCCGTAATGCCTGTCAAGGTAAGTATGAAAATGTTGATTCCTCACGTAAGATAAAATGCTTAGGATTTTCATATTGTATTGGCTTAATAGGTTGACTATTGGGTTTGGGTGAGGATGTGCATGTTTGGATTGAAATGGCCTCTAGTTGGAAATGGGTCGGCAGTTCTAATAGATTTGCGCCGGTTCTTGCATTTATTTCTCGGCTCTTCCTTCTAGTGCAAAGATCTCCACGCCTGGCTATATGCTTGCTTACCTCGCATCTTCATTTAAGCTTATATTTTTGTTAAGGTTTTGGAGATAACTGCGAAAAGTCAGCGACGCCATCCTGACTTTTCCTCCGATAAATGTCTATTCCTAAATGTTACAATTACCAAGTATATGAAAATACTTGGTGATCGAAGCTTTGTGCAAAAAAAGAAGATGATATGGTCATCATTTTTGTCCAACTTCTTGGTTTAGATTGCATATATTGATGTCAGAATCGTAGTACGTTTCAAAATTTATCTTGGAATACAAGGTTTCTTCAAGACTTTGTTTTTGGCGCTGAATACATCTAGCAACATTCTAGATATCAAGTATTCCCGCTAAATCATCTCATAAAAGTGTGTTCTTGATATTTAAATGAACCATTCACAAATGTTCAATCGATTAGAAACATATCGAGGTAATGAAAAAAGATTATATTGTGCGCAAGATTATTATCTAGATATTGAACTATTCAATATTCTTGTAACATTGAAACAGATGCTTGAAGTCTTTATTTTCCTCTTGAAGTCTTTTTTTTCCTGTTTGCCTTCAAATCTTTTGATAACATAAATCATTAATAATCTCCAACAACTCTAATTATACTTCCCCCTTAATAATAGAACTCATATTTTGAGTTCGCCCTCTTCGCTCATTACATTAGAGATTGATGCTTCTCATCCAGAAGCTGTTGTGTATCCAGTTGAGCCAGAAGAGGCTTTCTTTGCCAAGGAGTTAGTCGTCAATGTGGTACGAATAGGTACAGAGGCCCATCGGATACCTGCATTGTCGCATATCCTGGGGTGGCAACTTAGCGCATTCTTTGTTTCTATTAATAATGCCATATCTAATGTGGAATGGGAACAATTTAGGTGTGCCAGTTTCAGAGTTATATATTTTGCGGCCTCACATGAGTCTTGCAAAAGCTTTGCTAATTCAGAAGATTCGCTAGGTGGATGCTATTATAAGGCATGTACAATCTGGGCCAGCCACGAACTAGTGTTTGAAATACATTTTGTGTTTTATGTTTTTATGTTTTCATGTAAATGCAAATCGATCCACACCGTAGGATCGATATTCCCGGGAGAGGACGAGCGATATATATTTGGTCTTTTCGAGTTTCTTCTCATTCGGTGTTCTTCTCACAGCAGTATAGTAATATTGTGGAAACCTTTTCCTCCACAACTTCTTCCTGATCCTTTCCTTAGCTTCGTCCGGACACAAATTCTGTTAGAGCCATGTCCCTTCTACAAATTTCTGCCCAGGCACGGCTTCAATACGACCTCTTTCCTTCACTGGGTTTTTGCTTTGATCCTTGTCATTTGGCTTCTCTCAAGGATTCTGTGGCAGGTTAGTATCTTCATACCGATAACTTCTTCATGCTTCAGGTGCATGAGTTTTACAGAGCAAATGAAGTCAATGTCGATCTGGCAGCAACATTGATCTCTTCGTGGATCACTAAAACATTGTGGAACACCAGAACGCTTGGAGGGATGAGCAGCGTAGAACTGATGTCCGAGCTAGATGTTGTTGGAGTTCGTTTCTAGGTGAAGAAGAGATTGTTCCTCCTCTGGAAAAATCTACCCAGAAGGAATTGCCGGAAGCATGGGCAGACTGAAGTGCGATCCATAGCCTGAGGTCTGGTGCATGCAAGAAAATAAAGGATCAAACAGAAAAAGACAAGAGCAAGTTAAGGGACATGAAGTAAGAACCAGAACCAAGACGTCGTGGAATAATTTAAGGGCTATTCTATTCTATTCTATTCTATTCTTAGCTATTTGGCAATTTTTTGGCACATTTTCAAAAAAATTTGGCGAAAGTGAATGGAAAAAATTGGGAAAAAAATAATAATTTTAGCTTAATTCTTTTCGTGGATCAAGGCCAACACTGAGCTCTTAGCCAAATGCTAGAAAGTAAGAGAGTGAATGGTATTGCTTTAGCTAAACGATAAACTTTTAGGAATGAATTTCGTGCTAGTTTAGCTAACACTAGCTTATAAGAAATATATGATTAGTAGTTTAGTTTCTAGCGCTATAAATTAATTTGGGTGCTAGACTTTGTTATTAGCAATTATTTTAGAACGCTTACAAAGGAAAATGACTAAAATAAGTGGGAAACAATTGAAAGAAGTATAGTGATTTGGCTAATATTTTCTACACCATAGAAAATTTTGGGATGATATTTAAGGTTTAGCTAAACGCTTAGAAAGTATGAGAGGAAAATGTGTAGAGTTTAGCTAAACCACAGAAAGTTTTGGGATTAATATCGAGCAAGTTTAGCTAAAGTCATTTTAGCTAATAAGAAATATGCGATTAGTAATTTATTCCCTGCAAGACGAGAGCCAGAACTAAGAACACTTACCTAATACAGTTACCAATCGTGGAAGGCACAGGAATAAGAAGAGTGGTGTGAGGGATGGATTTGGATATAGCTTAAATAGGCGAATATCAATCCATTGAAGTGATATCTATTGCCCAAATTTGTTCCTTCATCATTATCCGCCCCGTGACTCCGTCTGCAACATCCCAATTGAATTCACCTAGATCGAAGCGCTCACAAACTGCATCCCCAACCGCTTAAAGATTAACCCCCGCTAATAGGGGTGATTAACACACCGTAGCCTCTAATGTAAAAAAAATGAAGGGCCTGAGAAGCTCTCCGGACACGCAGGGAATGTTGGAAGGCGGACGAGGGGTGGAGCTCATGATCACGATTCGTGTGGGAAGATCCGCTGGCTACTCAGGTCCCACTGCATCCTCTCTCTAGTGCATGGGCCTATAACACGTAAAGGGGCTGCCATGTGCTGATAACCTTCCATGCCTGGGCGAAGGGTGGCAACGGCGGGGCTCGCGGGACACCCCTGTGTTTGGCCCGCCAATTTCTGCTGGATTTCAAATTTGTTTATTGGAATTTTGGCACCTTTGGATTCTCCAACTCGAGAGGAATCCAATGGTCCAAGAAATACGACAATTTTTGGGCCATCAATTCAAAATTGGCCCCTTAAGTGCGCGAAACGTGGAGACCTCCCCTAGAAGCATTTCTCCCGTTGCTCCATTATCTCAAGAAGGGAGCTAGCCCGTGGGGCACTCCCCTAAACAAAGGTTTTCTTCTTTTATTTTATCACATTATTGCCTTTGGAATAAAAGTACTCTTGAGATCATTAGACACATCAACATCCATAGAGAGTTGTTGAGCAAAATGCGTTTCTAATTACAAAAAACTTTTTATCGTTGGAAAAGAACAAACAAGGTGTCACAAGACGAGGGGTTGCCTCATGCTCCGAGAATCGTGGCTCATGGGTTCCGGCTGCTCTACAAAATGCCAATGGAATCTTCGCCCAAAGACCCAATGTTCGCAATGGATTCCGACTGCTATGACTAAAGGGGAATATGTATAATCATGAGGCATGTCTTCTACAACATAAGAAAAAAACTTGTTTGCTATATTTCGTAGCCTCTTTTTCTTGGCTAAGTGTAAAACGAGGAGCTATTTCCAAAGAACGCATCCAAGTAATATACCGCGATTCTTAAAAGCTCTCGCCTCACAAGGCTTCCTCACCGTAAACTAATGGATACACGCTGGCATGGACATCTTGGTGTGTTCCTACCACATAATTCTATGATTCTCAAGATAGTCAAGCCGAGATCTAGAATCAATTGTCAGCTATGCATGTGGCCTATAAACCCATTACCGAAAGCAAAGGAGGGCAATAGAGCCTATGTGCATTTCTTTTGCATTTCTATCTCAGAAATGCATTTCTCCAATCAGCGATAAGGGCAGCTTTAGGTGTGTGATTTGTTCCTCATATGCGGGATAGAAGAAAACCATGGGTTCATGAAGAGGACCATCATCCTACATTATCATCGCTCTTGCTCTTAACTATGAGGTTCCATTATGTGAATGTTCAAAGACATCATACTCTGCAAGATCATGTCCAAAGAATCACGCTTCTCGAAGCGTTTCTAACTACTTCTACCAATACTTGTTGTCAACGCTTTACTTATACAGGAACAAACCTCTGAAATTAAGATAAGTTGATTAGCAAGGCACTATACAAAATTCCAGCTTCTAAGAGAAACCTTTGTTTTCCCTCCATCAATATCCTTAAACCCGGCCCCTTAACCCTCGCCCATAACATGGTATAAGTTTTCATTATTCTACAAAGCACCGCTACTGCAAATTAAACATCGGAATCTTGGAATCAAATCCCACGTGCTCATTGTAAAAATCATGTCTTACTGAAGCAGGAACCCTAGTTTCGAAATTCACTGACGACGTGAATGAGAGCCCACACACTTAAAATACTTGCCATCCCCAAGAGACCTCTCCAGCTAGCCGGTTTCAGAGCGCCGCCACCAACAAAGTGACCGAGTTTACGTACCAATTATAAGTTTGAAGTAGTTTTTCACCAACATATCCTAGGGATATTCTAGCATATACCTAGGATATGCCCAAAAGCTCCACATAAACAAGGGTTTGCCCCTAGGGCAACCTAAAAACATTGGGAAACAGGCAAACTTTTTAGGTCCTATCATGAAAAATTTCCTACGCCTAGTTTAGCTAGTGGATATCTTTTGATACTGTGAATGCCAATTTACTTGGACATTCCTCGTGACCTAACGTGAAGCAAAATGCGCCAAGAATGCAAGTACAAGAATGCAAGGTAAATGCAGAGAATGCAGTGGTAAAAGCTAAGAATGTCCCAGAAAAGATGTCTATCACCAGAAAATTTATGTACCTTAAAAGTAAGTCTTTAGAAGGCCATGAACAAGGAAAAACAAGCACAACTTATGCTTCTTTAGGCATAATTCCCACCCCACAAGCCTCAGGCCCTATGAGCCTAGCCATCATAGACATAAGTCACCCTCCAACTTACAATGACTTAGGCAAAGTTTTTCCACATCAACTATTCGCTGATTTTCGCTACACCGGTTGGTGCCCTATGGACCAACAAACATTCATTGTCTCTAATGCATGGTATTACTTGAATAAATTGTTGGTAATTATTTTGATTTCATCAAGTGAAAGTCAGAATCTCATGTTGTAATCTTGTTTAAACGGCTAGGCCTATTTTGACAAAATGAAATTTCACTATCCCCGAGAAGTCCTATTTATTTCATGTGTTTATTTTACAAATGCAGAACATTGTTGCTTTTCGCCCGTAAAACTTGTGCTTTGTATTAGGCAATCGCAGTTTATTTAGGTGTGAAATCAAATATCGTGAAACTTATCGGTAATCCCGTTTCCAAGTACTTCTGATGATAGTTGACCGCTTGGATTTTCTGAGATGAAGTGGCACGGGCATCAAACCGAGAAATGCTAGCTTAATAAGATGCATGAATACACATATTTGCCAAGACAAAATAGGAGCAATCTTCAAAGGAGAGTGATTGTTTCTTTTCTCCGCCTTTCTCGTGAGAGTGCTAATGAGCTATCAACTGCTACTTTGATCAAAGCCTGACCAATGCCATCACCCAAAGTTATGAATATTTGAAACAAGTATTAATAAGGCAAATATGCACGTACATGCAAAGCCCTTGATATAATGTCCTCGCAGAGCTTATTAGAATTCAACAAGATTAATGAGAGCTCCTACATTTGCTTTTTTATCCTCCGCCTCCTAACAAAAGATTTCATATGAATTGCCTCACGTAAGATGATCATATAAAGTTGTTCATTGGGTGATATGCAACATTACCAACCTACATAATCAGGTGTATTAAAGGGGCATTTTAACCTAATTCTACATTAATGGCAAATATAGTAAAGCTACCGCGAAAAACATGCTTAACTTCCCCCTCGTATTGGGCGCATCGATCTCGCATTATCTATCAATAAGCAAAGTTATGATATTATATTTGACCTGCGTCGAATGCCAAAAATAATAGCTTACTGTAAATCATAAAAGTATGGGGTATGGCAAAAGACATGTTGCCTAAAGTATTGTACACCTTTGCTCAAGACATTTGATCATCAGTTAAGAAATGCCTTATTAAGCCTTACTGCATTTCCAGCCCCTATGGACTCATAAAATTCAGAAGTTCACATGCCGCGATTAGGAACAATGATATCAAACCCGCATGAGAATGAACAAGGTTGAATTTACCTTTTGACATTCGAGCAAGGTTAGATATTATCATAAGAACATCGTATACCATATTCATGGCTTGATCGGTCCATCAACTTAGCTTACAAGAACTGAGACAGAAAACCCTTTACTATCTCAATCACCAACGCCTGAGTTCGCATCATCCTTTGACACAAGGGCAAATGTGCTTGCTAACATCATTTGAATCAAGCAACTCAAGCACCGCATAAGTTGCAGGGCAAAGAGGGTTCGAACAACCCAAACATGATATATTTTAACAACAATCATAATTAGTACTATGAATGAGGATCAACTATTGATAACTAACAATGACCCACATTGAAAACAATTCTAATATACTATATCATAAAGAAGGCCTCAATTAGGGGCTTAATTTCAAAAATTATAGCTCTTCTCACAGTGCTTGTTCACTTAGAGAATTCATAATGCATGTTACTAATGCATAGTTTGATTTATCCATACGAATCTTAGACTCGCTTGGAACTACTTGTGAATAACCCTGGTAACACATATGCTCTGGGTAGTACATCATGAGCCGGAAACACACGATCCACTGCCAAACCTCTGAAGGAGTTGCCGTGATTGTGGTATAACTGCATTGGATGTACTTTTGATAAATCTCCATCATTAGCGTAAGATTCTAATGTTGTGATGAGAACGAGACGGAAAATCTAGAATTTCAATGATACACTGCATAAGCCCTCGCAGCCACCGGCCCTCCATTACCGCCTTCCCATAACCCATTACGTACAAGATGTCTCTTCAAGTAAACTTAACAATGTACAAGGATGTCTTTTCGAGCAAAATATCATGGAAAACCACACTTAGGTAATAAGTGTGCAATGGTCTGACAAAATTCATACCACCCCTCGTGGAGAGAGACCAACGCCACTTTCAAAATTATCAGATAATTATTTCTTGTATTTTTGGACATAGCCAACAATGACATGAGAAACAAATGAAGACCTCCGTAAAAGGCCTCTGCCCGATCCAAAGACATCTAATTTTTGCTTCAACAAGTCCAACAAAGCCATCCTGCAGGCCATGCCAATTAGTTAGCATTCCACTTCGCATACAAAACCCGGCCACTCTTATCCGAGTAATGAGAGAAAATCTCAAATTCATGAAACTTGATATCGCTTAAAGGTACCGGTGGCAACATCGACTCGCAGCTCACCCTAGCTTGTCATCATTTGTATCGTGAGTTGAGCAATAGTATCGATGCCGCATAAAGGATTGTCCCCGCCTTCGCGGATGAAGAATGTGCGGTGCGTAAAAAACACCGTAGAGCTAGATTTGTTAGTGCTTCCAGCGTGGCCCGCTTCTTTAGGGTGGGGACAAAGTCAAAGATGCAAGATAGCCCTTTCTACCTTGAGATGCTAAACCCAGTGTACCAATAATAATATGAATATTGCACCAACAACAGACCATCACCACTCCTCCATTCCCTTTGCATGGTCGAGACTCTTTCATCCGTATACCACACGCACACAAACAATAGGAGATAGAACACAAAGATCTAAGAAGTACCCCAAAGTCATAATCCCCTTGGCTCACAAGACTAAAATAAAATGAAATGGCAACTCCCAGATATTGATTAGCAATGCAATTCCAACTGCTTAAATGGGAGTCGCGATATATACAAACTTAAATAATGTCCACAACTTAAACAATATCTTGGGTTTGTCTCATATACATGTTTTAACAATAAACAAGAAATGAACGTGCCTAGATCTATGGGTGCAAAATATATATTACAAATTATAAGGGCCACTAAGAAATAGGTACAATGGTCATGAAGGTATATGCCTCAAGTATAATAGTCTTAGCCGAATTATACAAGAAAGACTTGAGAACCACAAAAAGAGCGTAGACGTATGACATAGTAGACGTGTCAATCAGTATGGTCCGGGCTTCTCTTATGATTACATCTGAAGAGGAAGATGTTACCGCTTTAGGACATCCAACAACCCATAAAGAACTCATAAGCATTATGATCGTAAATGTGTATCTTTACTTTTCATGAACTTCAAGCCAAAATGAAGGAATATCCAAAATAATAAAACACACCCCGTTTTTCAAAAATAAACAGAAATTATAAAGAGTCACAAATGTGTTGGAATGGTGGACTACCCCCAGAGAAAAAGAAAAACTTGCGATACTAAAGGAGTGAGACACAAACTTCATGATATTAAAGGAGGACATTAGCAAGTCTAAGAAAGTAAGACTCGCAGTAAACAGTAATCCACAAACAATCTTTTCGCATGTAAGACAAGATAGGATTTACGTATGGGCCACGCGGCCAAATGCCGTATTAGAGTCGTGAACATTTCTTGGAATCAAGCACACAAGCATAATCTTTTCTAGAAGAGAAGACAAGATAGGATTTACAGCAGCCACCTCTCCTGCTAGTTTGCTTCAGAGCGGCCAGCTCACCAACAAGTGACCTAGAGTTTACGTACCAATCATAAGTTTGAGTGGGGCCACAAGATATCCTAGGATATTCTAGCATATACCTAGGATATGCCAAAAGCCCACATAGTCGGCGGGTTTGCCCCTTAGGGGCAAATTCCGTAAATATAATTTTCCCGATCTTCAATATGCCCAGTACCTTTCATTTTGCAAGGTGTTGGATATCGTTTTAACGCCCCCAAGTGCATTTGAGCGCTCCTTTCTCTCGCCCGCTTCTTTTGGCGGCATCCCTATACGCGATTTATTTCAAAATTTTAGTTGGGCTGCCGACCGTGATTCAATGACGAGGAATTTTTGCACTACGAATTCACCTCCGGACCGCCTTTTCTCTCAATAATAATCTCAAATCAACTTTACGCTTCCGGCCTTTGGCGACATTGTTCATACGGCTGCATCAGTTACAGTGAGCTTGAAACAAAAGCATGAAAGCAATATCCGCTTTCCATCATACCAAAACTAATTGCAATGTCAAGTATTTTTTGTGATAGAAGATTTAGCCTCGAATTCTAAATCCAGCTTGTGCTATCTCCATTCCAAAGACGCATTGACTATCTTTGTTTTGTTTTGTTTGCTTCATAATCATGATAGAAATTTCCATAAAAATGAAAGGACAATGTAATTTTGACCTTGATAATTGATGTATATGTGATAAATATCTACCGCAACCCCTAATTCCATCCTGCTCACATATGCCACCGGCCGACTGTGGTATAAGAACCACCTGAAAATGGTTATTGCCTTTAAAAATAATTTGACACATTTCATTATTTGGCAGGATAGAAGATTTGAGCTTCGAATTCTAAATCCAAGTAATGCAAAAGCACTCATTCCAAAGTATTCATTGGATCTATCTTTGTTTTGTTTTAAGTTTGCTTCATAATCATGATAGAAATTTCCATAAAAATGAAAAGGACAAATGTAATTTGACCTTGATAATTCTATATGTGATAACATCCGCCGCAACCCCCTCGCCAACCCCATCTCGCTCAAATGCCTCGCCTCACTGTGGTATAAAGAACCACCAAAATGGTTATTGCCTTTAAAATAATTTGACACATTTCCGCTTATTTTGCAGATAGAAGATTTGAGCTTCTCGAATTCTAACCTAGTAACGCAGCGGCCTCCATTCCAAAGACGCATTGACTATCTTTGTTTCGCTTTTAAGTTTGCTTCATAATCATGATAGAAATTTCCATAAAATGAAAAGGACAATGTAATTTTGACCTTGATAATTGATGTATATGATAACATCTCAGCCAAGAATCCCCCGCCGACCTATCCGGCTCAAATTCATCAGTGGTATAAGAACCACCGAAATGGTTATTGCCTTTAAAAATAATTTGACATTATTTCGCTTTTTTTTCGCTTCTCTAGGAAACACGATCGCGAACCTCGACATGCGTGATGTGCAACTTTAGCAAGACATGTGCACCATGTGATACTTTAGCCGCATATGAACCATTTTTGAAGTGATACCACATTTGACAATTAAATTTAAGTTACGAATGACAATCATGGCTTTGGACATCAATTTTGTAGCATATAATCCTACCGCTCTAAGGCTTTTGATATAAATTCCCAATTAACACAAATTGGCATGTCTACAATAATGCTTGGCACATTATTATATCTAGGAAAACATATTACCCACAATTGAAAAGAAAGAGGAATCGTGCATATTGACTCGCTACATTCATCATACGCATGCTCTACACTTTGCACTCCTCTTCCCTATGGAATCATGGTTGGCACAGATCCAAATGTAAACAAACTGCAAGCATGAATCTATCTTACAGCTCTATAAATATCATCTACAGTATCGCGAAGTGGCATGGATGGACCTACTGTATACTTCAGTGAGATTGTTCCATGATTCATACCCTGAACTTGAAAAACTCTACGCCAAGGGCAATAGTTCATGTGCATCATAGGGATGGTGAGGTGGAGACGGTTAGTTCTAAATAACAACAATTGCTTATATTCTTCTTAATACAGGTTTTTTATCATCTTACCTATGAGTTTATCAATGCATTTCTCCTATCTTACTTTGGAATGATATCTTATTATTGTAGGGAGTTATGTTGTTGATAACACCCATGGCTTGTTGGTTGTTAGAGTAAAAGGTTCCCCTCGGCACACATGCAGGGAACTTGCTTCTCAAATGAGGCATCACACACATTGGCTATGATGGGAGATTTGCTCAAGGGTTGGGCATCGATCCCACGCGGATGCAGCTTGGTGATTATGAGCTCCCTTCTAACCAAGTATAACATTGTTGTTGACCCGGTCACTGGGCGTGAGACATGATATCGAGCATGTTTACATATTCATGTTCTCGCCACCATAGGCACAACGAGGAGTTTATACCTATCACAAAATGAGCTTCACATTGAGCCTACGTAATGCTCCTAGAGTTCTTTGGGGATGTGTTCTTCATGATGTGGATCCATTGAACCGATGGACATAACTCTATTTGCACCAAAAAATATTTTGTGTTTGTATTTATTTGTTTATGATTTATTTCTTCGAACTTCATATTACGTGGTACACTTTAAAGCTTGCTTTCCTTTCAATACGTAATCTATTGCACCTATACATATATTGCCTTATGCATTGCGACGTCACATTAATTTACAATCGACTAACGACGAATGCCACCACACGCCCACGACAATGCACCGCGATCACGCACACGCTTCTAGTAGTATGTTTTGAGATGCCAAAAATAACCCCTTTTCTAACAAATTGTCCCTTCTAGAAAACATATATAGTCTTGAAATTAGTCTCTTTGGATTTTGATTGCCATCCTTATTAATGTAGAGACTCTCAAGTTGATTTCCACGTTTAAAATATTTATATTCTTAAGGGGGCTAAATTTAATCATAAATAAACTATTCCTAATTAAATGGAGTGATTCTTGCAAGATATACATACGGCTCTGCATTATTTTGCTGTGCATTATTATAAGCCAAGCCCCAAATGGTATGCATGGTATAGACAAGAAAGAACACCATAGAATTTGGGTGATGAGCAAAATTTGTCGGGTAAATCCAAGTTTCTTCATTTTTTAGCCCAGGTCAATGCGAAGTGGTGTTTCTATGTCATAGCAAGAATATGGGTGCACATGCACTATCTTTGTTTCATGCTGTATATGACAAGGAGCAAGTTGTCCGTGTGCTTGTAAAATGTAATAAGGAAATGCAAAATGCATTACATTTACGTGACAGTTAAGGGATTATAGGTTGACATAATCTTGTAGAAAGTCCTTATTTATTGGGTTCATATAGTGTTCGAAGTTGTTGTAGAGTGTTACTTAGAAGAATGTTGAAAGGAACTTGACCGACATACCTACAATGCTCATGTAAAATAAGTGTTTTAAGTAACAAGGTCACATGCAATGATGTAGAATGGGAGGCAGAGTGCATTACCTCGCCTTTTCGGAGTGGAAGGGAACTAGGCTGAGTTTCTCTTTTTTTTTTTTCTTTTTGGGTGGTATAGATTTTCGGGTGACGAAAAATTCTAGTAGCAAATCTGAATCCTATGTTATATGAAACCCTCTTAATTTTACATAGGTGGTAAATGATTTGGTAAATCTTATAGAGTTTTTCGAAACATGGGTCGGATGGGTGTAGAGGTAGAATAGTGAACAAAATCTCATATTCACAAAATGTGAGCAGAATAAGAACCTTCCCCTCGTCTTTGTGGGGCAGAATGAGAAACTGATGGCCTCGCCTTTGCGGGGCAGAATGGCCACCAAACAGTGCCGTTTGAATAAATGCGGGAAACGACAAGGACGTCAAACCGTCAACTGCTTTTAACTGTTCCCTCCGACTATTCAACAGATGGCTAAGACCTACGACACTTTCTAGATCCAACGGCCTACGCTGCCAGCAATCAATTCCACGCTCGATCCCAGCCGTACATCCTCGGAAAACCATAGCACGTTATAGCTTTGCGGCGGCAAGCTATCGGCTATGGCGTGTAAGAATTAAGAAACAGAGGAAGGAAAAACGCACGGCCAGGCTCTAGAACAAAAGCTGCAGAAGCGCAGAGATTAGCTTCCGGCAGATTGGCAGCATTGCAGAATGGCATGCATCAAAAATCGCGCTTTACCCAAGCACTATTCAACCCCTTTTTCCTTTTCATCTTTCCACCCACTGCTAGATCTACCACTCCAAATAATAATTCCCCAAAACAATTCCAGCTCCGGCCCAGATCGTGGAAAGCATTATAAAAAACCCAACACAGATCGTGCTACAGGGCCCAAGCATAGGACCGGAAGATGGTCGGCTTAATGATTCAAACCCAAAAGAAAGAGGGCCGTCTCGGGAAAAAAAACAGAGCATTCCGGGCATGTGCCTGCTGCGAAAACTGTCGGTGGTAAATTGGTTGAAACCTTCTTGTAGGTCAATAAATTATGCTGTATAAGAAAACATGGAGGGTGGGCTATGGCAGAAGATTTAGGTTAGGTTATGGAGTAAAAAAATATTTCGGGGGTCTGATTTCGCCAGAGAGCCCACCATGGTGGTCCCTTCTCGGTCCATGATTTTCGTTATCACGGATAACTAGATTCATAGGTTATACCCTTGTTTCTGTTGATGATGATACCTTTTTATTGTTTGGTGCTGTCATTAATTTTGCTTGCCTTTCCACTCCTCGACAAAAACTCTGCGCCTGCAGTTGCTACGTTACTTCTCCTTTTAAGGACCCATTTCTCTGCTCATAAGAAGAGCCCTTCTCTGCCCTGTGTCTTCAAGCTCTAGTTTCGGGCTTCAGCACAGCTTTTTTGGTCTTTTACATCCAAGTGCTGCTTCTGAGCCACATTTCCTCTGCAATGTCTTAACACAGTGTCCTTTCTAGTGCCAATCCAATTTTCGCCTCATCTTCTGCACTAGATGATACATTCATTCAGCATTGCTTTCAACATGGAACTAAGATTTGCTGCATTTAAGACCCTCTTCATATTCATTGCTTCATTTCTGGCTAAAGGCTGCAATGCTGGATTTGATTATGGTGATGCATTAGGCAAGGGCATTCTGTTCTATGAGGGACAGAGATCTGGTCCATTGCCATCATCTCAGAGAGTGACATGGAGGTCTGATTCAGGCTTACAAGATGGCAAATCCGTTGGGGTATGTCTAATCATACAAACGCTCTAGTTTCAGCTTTTCCATGGTCTGCAGATCTGCAGGGTCTTTTTTTATAGTCTAAAATACTGATAAATTTGTCTTGGAATTGAAGGTGGACCTGCGAGGAGGATACTATGATGCAGGAGACAATGTCAAGTTTGGATTGCCTATGGCATTCACCATAACAATGCTTTCATGGAGTGTGATTGAATATAGAAATCAACTTGAAAGCTCAGGCCAATTACAACATGCTCTGGAAGCCATCAAATGGGGAACAGACTATCTTATGAAAGCTCATCCCGAGCCGAATGTGTTATGGGGAGAGGTTAGCACATACTTTTGTCCAATTTGACACATATTTTGAACTTAGATTTGCATTGTTATTCACTGTTTTGTTGGGTCCCTTTTCAGGTTGGAGATGGAAACACTGATCATAACTGTTGGCAAAGGCCGGAAGATATGACCACCTCGCGCCAGGCATACAAAATTGATGCAAATAATCCTGGTTCAGATCTGGCAGGTGAAACAGCTGCTGCTATGGCAGCTGCTTCTTTGGCTCTCAAGTCGCAGACTGATTATTCCAATTTGCTTCTGACGCATTCTAGACAGGTGACACTCTGATCCGAAAAACAAAAAGCATGTAAATTCTAAAGCAAACGATTGATCGTGATTGATATTAAGCTTCTGTTTTCTCTCTCCAGCTCTTTTCTTTTGCTGATAGATACAGAGGAAAGTATGTAAACAGTATCCAAATAGCTCAGAAGTATTATGATTCGAAAAGTGGCTATGCTGTGAGTCATTTTTTGAACTCTGGACTGACATTTAGGAAGGATTTGATTGTTTGAGTGCTAAAAGTGTGGCTTGTGTTGTTTTGTAGGATGAGTTATTGTGGGCTGCCATGTGGCTGCATGAGGCTACAGGAGAAGCCCAGTACCTCAAATATGTAGCTGATAATGCTGGGCCGTTAGGAGGCACCGGATGGGCCATAACAGAATTCAGCTGGGATGTGAAGTATGCTGGTGTTCAAGTCCTTGCTTCTAAGGTAACCTTCTGTTTCTGTTGCATTGTGCATTTCCGCAGTGGCCGGATCTGGAGTATTAATCTTTTTTGCCCTGTAGGTCCTTATGGAAGGCAGGGGTGGAGCTTATACATCAGTCCTCCAGGATTACCAATCCAAGGCACAATATTTCCTCTGTGCATGCCTTCAGAAGAATAATGGTCCTCAAGTACGGCGAACTCCTGGTATGGTATCTTCTCAAGTCCAAATGCACATTTATTAATAGGCTACAATTTTGTATTGTAAATGTCTTGACTCTTGAATGGTTTTTGATGAAGGGTTCTATTTTTTCATTCCAGGTGGCTTGATGTACATCAGGTCTTGGAACAATATGCAATATGTCACTTCTGGCTCTTTTTTGATGACAGTATATTCCGACTACCTCACAAACTGGGGTCAGAATCTCAAGTGTGGCGCAGGGGCAGTAAACCCTTCAGAGCTTTTCTCCTTTGCCAAATCCCAGGTAAACATAGTAATGTCTTTGACATCTGATATTGGGAGGTCTTTAAGCTTCTCTTTCTGATGATGTTATTTTTTTTTCAGATAGACTATATTCTTGGAGACAACCCCAGGGCTACAAGCTACATGGTTGGCTATGGCTCAAATTTTCCCCAGCAAATTCACCACAGAGCATCTTCAATAGTGTCTATCAAGGTTGATCCTTCCTTTGTGAGCTGCAGAGGAGGGTATCAAACATGGTACTCGCGAAGACAGGCAGATCCCAATGTTCTTGTTGGTGCACTTGTTGGAGGCCCTGATCAAAATGACAACTTTGGTGACGAAAGAGATAACTGGGAACAAACTGAACCAGCAACTTATAATAACGGTCCCCTTGTTGGGGTCTTAGCCAGACTTCATGGTGGGGGATCTACAGGTACTTTTTCCTTTATTTCTAACCAACTGATTCCTCCCATTTGCTTATATACTTGTTTGATGTTGACATCTCAACTTAAATTGGTTTCTTTTCCAGCAGATCCAAGTGCATCTCCAATGAAGACTGTTGCAACTCCTAGTAAGTCACTGATCTTTTACAATCTACCTTTTAGTTTACAAGTCCCTTTTGGTGGCTATTCTAATCCCATGTCTCATGCTATCCCTGACATAAGACCCCACTTTGAGACATAGAATGTACCATAGATAAGATTCAACGTCTTTTATATTAGGAAGTCATTCATTTTTCTTCCACTTTGTATAAGAAAATGGTTCTTGTGAGGTAATCTACAGTAGAAAGTTGATAGTGTGGTTCACAAGTCATAACTTTTTAACCGCCTTGTCGGATAAATTTCTGACCGATTATCTTGTCTCTAATCTTCTAATCCTTCCGATTGTACTGTCAACAGGTGCTGTAGTACACAAATCTGGTGAAGTGGCTGTTTCACAAAAGGTTGCCTCGTCTTGGATTTACAGAGGCCAGACCTACTACAAGTATGCAGTAACCGTGATTAACAACTCTAAGAATACACTGAAACAGCTGAAGCTTTCTATTGATGAGCTCAAGGGTCCTGTATGGGGAGTTTCCAGAATAGATGGCAGCAGCAATTCTTACACCTTCCCTAGTTGGATGCAGTCTCTTGCATCGGGCGCAAGTTTCGACTTCGTGTACATACATGCTTCTTCTCAAGCTACAGTCTCTGTCTCAGATTACTTGCTCAACTAGAGGCCAGTCCAGGGGAAGCAATCAATTACTCTATTATCCAGTCAAAGAGAGACACTCTACAAGACAAATAGACCACCCAAAAAAAAAGGATAAGACCCTGGTTGTGTATAGTTGAGAAAGAATCATGTACATCTATTTTGTAACATTTTGTTTAGGAACTGTAGTACAGAAGGAAGACAAAAGCACATGGATTAGCCAAGCTGCTTGGTGGAAATCACATGGAGCAGCTGTTGTGTTGCATCTAAACCTGATATGTAAAGTTTACCTGCTATTCTGAGGCTTTTTATCTCAGAAATGGCCATGGTAACTCTCAGGTGTACCTTTATCCCATATTTGAATAAAAAAATCTTTGGTCTTGAAGATAGTCTTCGGCATCAAGTATTTGAAATTAAATTCTTGACTTTCTTTTACACCATCTATATGGCGTGCTCAAAATTTGAATGATTTAAGGGGTGGTTGTCTTTTTTGGATAAAGAAAGCTTCAATGAAGTTAAAATATGTGGGACCAGATAGTTTTAAATGGCACTCGCAATCTTTTTGCATGTTCTTCCCACCTATTCTTGCATGCAACAAGGGCTATGGTTCAATAATAGAGAATTAATGTGAGTACCTACCTGTGAAAAAGTAGTATGGAGTGGACTTACGGAAGCTTTCTATTCATACAAGTTGTTAGAACACGACAACTCTAGCCCACAACGTGGATGTATACAAGTATCTGTTCTGATAGTTTAATTATTTATATTTTTGCTAATGTCAGTCCACCCAAAAGGTACCTTAGCTTGTCCAACATAACAAATAATCTACAACAAACACTTCAATGCTTTAAAAAAAAAAAATCATGAAAGGCCATGCACTTTGAATAACCATAAATGTTGCAAAGACCACGAGGGGGTAAGAGAGTAAGTGCGTGTGGGACATACTGTAGCTACATGGACTAGCCATGATTATGCAACTTAAGTCACAAATGAGTTGAATTGCAAAGGCATCTAAGAAAAGTTATAGTTACAAGAAATTTATTGCGGCGCGAACATTTCTCTTCTCCGACTTACTCCTGCAAAGGGGGATTTGTATGTCTATGGAATGGTGTGAAACCCAATAGAAGAAAGAAAAATATATCATATTGTTTCCACATGCATACACCGAAATAAATGTCTGCAATGAGCACGTATCCTCTACCATCCCCAATTGCTATGTTGCCTTCCTAGAACATGTCAATATCAGTTTTTGTCTGTTCTAGATTGAAGTATGAACACGTCTATATAGTTTTCTGTTTGATTTGTTAGGGAAACAAACATGATAAAATATAGCGATAGTAAGCAGTGACATGCTGTTCTTATGGCCTAGGCCACTTGAAACGGGACTGCGATGCTAGAGTTCCCGACAAATTTATCCTGGCCTTACACAATCCGATCTTGTCAACTACAGATATCTTGTCACACCCAATATCTTCCATCAATATTAAGATCAAAAGAATACCCTATTATCCTGGGCGAAATTCTACAGTGAAATTCTGGGCAACAGGGCAGTGGAATTCTGGGCAACAGGTTGGGCGGAATTCTACAGTGGAAGTTTGGGCAATGGTGCGGTGGAATTCTTCGATGGAATTCTTCGAAGGAGAATTTTTTTCATGGATTGGTAGCAACATTTCAGCCAGCCTAGTGATATAGTTCTTCAAAATTCATTATCTGAGCTCTAGCTAGTAGGTAATTAATTGGAATACATAGAAGAATGTCAACAAATATTAGGGAAGCCATAAAGATAATCTACATACCATAAACAAGTTCAACCAGTTAGTCTTATGACTTTAGATAATTTAAAGTTTCTCTGCATACTGTATCAGTATCAAATAAGTAAAATGCTTTCTAGAGCCTCCTCTTTCAAAGCAAGCAGGAGAGAACAACTTGTTTGGCAAGAATCGATGCACAAACGATCAAGGTGGATGGTTTTTTTATTTGAATGCAATAATTTTGCAAAAATAGCAAGCAGGCTTTTGTAAAATGATTTTGACATTTTTGAGTTTTAATGCTCCCTACTTGCTCTGATAATTAACTATGCAAAGTGCTGCTCAAAATGAAACGCTAGAACTTACTTAAAATAATTGATGACTTTAAACTTATGACAGTTTGATCTAAAATGTTTGATTTGCTCAGAGAGTAGTGTGTGATGCAATCTTATTGAGATATGTTATGCTTGATTATTTACTTTTTCAAATATCACTTTTACCTTCACACTTTACCTCATCTGCAATGTTGAGTGCAAGTTGAACATAATTTTTATGCCAAGGGTTGGATTTTCATTCATAAGAATATCATACAGTCAATCAAAAGATTCCCAAGCTCTGATGTCTTGGGCACAGGATCAAAAAGCTTCATAATTAAGCAGTTTGCTTCAAGTAATCCATGGATTTATGAAGCAAAGAAGGCGATTCGCTACCGCCACTAAACCGGGTCTCAAATTGAGGATACCGACAATTTCATACGCCCTAAAAATTTTCCTAACATGATTCCTTCTTAATTCCCCCTGCTTCGGGCTCGTTTGGAAAATCCAGCCCATAACCTTGTCTTTTAGTTTCGTTTAGAAGTTCTTGGTTTAGATTAGGTAGACTCGGAAGTGTTTTGCCATGATTAGATAGTTAAATCAGGAGAAAAGGCAGGATCTTGATATGATAGAATTTTATTCTTGAGAATTTTGAACAATATCTACGCATTTTCGAGCGTCAAGTAACTCCTGCATAAAAAGACCTAATCCAACGGGTTTATAACAATTATGCGTTTGCCTCCCCGCGGATAAACCGGCTCACATGCCCGTGAGGCACCACGCGGGTACCCAAGACTGATGGATGAGTGACTTGGGGGGTGATGGAACATTTATTTTGTTTTTTTAAACGAATTCCAAGAACTCAAAAAAGAAGGTCAAAATGAGGCCTTTTTCAAAAATTCTTTTTTTTCACAAGGAATCTTTTTTGATGCTCTACAAGATGGGAGAATCTTTTTTCAAAAAAGAGCATTTGACTTTTTGGCTCAAAATGGAGGTCAAATTTGATGATATGGCTAGTTGGCAGGGTGATTTGGCAAGTGAGTGATGAGATGGCATTATGGGGTGATGATGTGTCAAGCAAAGTGGCAAAATGACTTTTTTCTAGTCAAAACTTTTTCTGAAGTGAAGGTGATGTGGATGACATGTGTGTGATGATGTGGAGACACTTAAGGATGATGTGGCACCATGAAGTGATGACATGTCACCTAGGGTATCAAAATGACTTTACTTAGGTCAAAAATATTGAAAGAAAGAATTTTGTGATAGGTGACATGTGTATGATGACATGGACATGCTTGAGTGATGATGTGGATGATACTTGGCATTTTGGATGATGTGGACAATTTGGCACTTTTGATGATGATGTGGACAATTTGGCACTAGTGCACATAATCATGGATCCTTTTACTTCTCCGTGCTTGTTTGAAAATGTGCACTTTCTCTCTCTAACTTAGCTTTTAGAGAGAGAAGATGATCTTAGACCATAGAAATGGCCGAATTGGGTGGAATCTTTTGCTTTTTTGAAGATGGTGGATGTATGATGGATGTGTGATGGATGTGTGATGTATGAATGGTGTGTTTTGACTAGAAAAAAGACTCTTTGCCAACTCTGGCTAGGAAAAAAGATGGTGAGGCAAGAGAACATGAATTATGGAGCATGTGTGATGTTCATGGATGGAATTGAGATGCTGAGGTCGTGTAAGAAGCCTTGTGAAATAGATCTAATGCCAAAATGATTTGAAACTAGCCACATACCAAGTAATCTTGAGGGGTCTTCCAAACTTCATCCTTGAGGGGTCTTCCAATCTTCAAAGTCTACTATGCTTGCTTGAATCTTCTCCTCCTTGCTATGCTTGCATGACATCCAATGAATGTCCTTCCCTTGGTTCTTCAACAATGTGTCTACTTTGTGATCTTCAAGGATGTGAGTCTTTATATTTCTAGCACCTACACACATGTTTTAGACAATAGTTAGACAAAGATGTGTAGATTGTGTGCATAGCTCTTCTATGCTGTCAAAATGTGGCAGCATCATGCCAAACAAAGAAGGATAGGCTGGTCCCCAAATTCTAGTTGTGCATAAGAGTTGCCCAAAGCCTTTTGATGTTTGCCAATGTGGAAATGGGTCAAACATATGCTTCAAGTAAGAGATGAGAGAAGTAAAGGTAGCAAGCCAAATGAAGTGATATCAGAGAGTGCTGAAACTAATAAACCCACATGACAAGTGAATGTGTGATTAGTTGAAAATGTAGCCTATATGGAGGTGTGATGGCAAAATTGATGAATATGATAGGAGTGGTGAGATAGAAGAGGTTTATATGGGATCATAAGCAACTCTTGAGCAGCATTATCATGTGATGGATGTGGAAGGAGAGGATCCCCGTGACAAAAAAATGTTAGCAAAAGATCATGTAGAGGTGTGTGAAGAAAATAAGATGTGTCTATGAGAATGAGGTGTATGAATTAGTTTTTCATGCTTCTATGGAAATCAATCATTTTATAAATGACAACTCAAAAATGTTACCTTGTATGAGCTCGAACTCAGAGCGCATCTCACTATTTTGCATTACCTCAAGAAGAAATCACCAAAGCATGAAAAAACTAAAACCTTGAATTTACTTTCTCATTGTGCAAATACCTAAAACTAATTCTTAACCCTCTTGAACTTATTTTTGTCTTTCTTTTTCGTTTTTAGATTTTGCCAAATATGATCAAAGAACTCAAAAGCAAACTTTGCCAACATATTTGTAAAACACTATCTAATTTTAACTAATGAAACTTAAGGCAACATGTTGTTGCTAATACCTCTTCAAATGCAAGATATTAATGGATTTGGCAAATTCTCTTCCACCGCATTTCAAATCCAAGAGTCTTTTTCTTGTTGTTCAATCACTTCCAAAAGGGCCTTCCCATAGATTCTCAAATTTAGTCGCTACATCTTCCCTTGCTTTGTTCCACTTGAGCACTAACGTGCCTTGAGTTGTGAGATGTACTCTTGAATGCTTGTTCTGCTTCTTGATAAGAATTTACTAGCCTCAACCTGTTCTTCCAAATTGCCAATCTCACACCTTCTTTTAGTGCATCCTCCATTTCTAAATTGATTTGATAAGCCAATCCTGAGGAGGTAATCTCAAGTTCAAGAAATGTTTTGACTCCGAGCATCATATAAAAGGCTAAAGGGTGTATGCTTTGTGGATGCCTTAATGGTGGTCCTATATGCCCACAAGGCATCATGCAATTTCATATGCCAATTCTTTTTAGAAATACTAATAGTCTTTTTAAGAATTGACTTTAGAACTTTGTTTGTTGACTCAACTTGACCATTACCTTGAGGATAGTAGGATGAGCTTTTGGTATGTTTGACTTTGAGAGTAGCTAGTAATGAGGCAATAGCTTGGTTTATAAATTGAGTTCCCCTATTCGATATGCCGTTGAAAGGAATTCCAAATCTAGCACAAATGTTTTCATGGAGAAACCTTGCAGTAGTAAATGCACTCTTTAAGTGGAACTGCTTCAGCTCATTTTGTGAAATAATCAGTGGCTACAAGGATGAATTGATGTTGAGCTGATGAAGGGGGGTCTACTTGAAATAGACCTGGAGAGGTTATGGCAGTGAGGGGAGCTGGCTGCAACAATGTTTTGCCAAACATTTGTTGTGAGAACATTTTATAACATTATAGCAATCTTTAAAGAGGGTAGGGATCTTAATATCTTCTTACCTCGCTAGGTTAGGCAAAGAAAATGGCTCTCCATGCATGCCTTCTATTTAATGATCATCTTGGTATCCTCTCTAATCCACGACCTTAGCAAAAGATTCCTTCTTTGTCAATTTTGCACAAAACTTCTCCTATCAGCCTTAAACTTTGCATTTTTCTTTTGAACTTCTTTCTTGGTCATGGTCGATCCTTAGGGGTGCTTAATTGTTCTCCAAATACCCTACGTCAAGCTGCTAATCCAATGCTTTCTCACATTAAGGCTGAATTATGTGACCAGTCTCCTCATAGTGGGATCTCTTTAAACAAAGTTAGGGATCGCATTAATGAGGTGCAATCTAGCAGTGAATTCAATTGGGATGTTGCAGACGGAACAGATAATGACGAAGAACAAATGTGGACAACATATATCACTTCAACGGATTGATGTCGGCCTATCTAAGCCATCTCCAAATTCGGCCCCACATCACTCTTCTTCTTCCTTCATGATTGGTAACCTGTGATTAGGTAAGCTGGCCATATAAATCCTCCAAATTTCATGCACAATTGCTATTGGATACAACCGTCCTTAATATGTGATGGTTGTAACTCCACTCAACGTTTAGACCTTGATAGTTGAGGCGAGGTTCTCCATGCTGCCTAGAAGAGGATATCTAAAGAACCTCAGTCTTGGCCAAGTTGACTTGCATTTTAGTGCTCTAACAAAAATTATTGAGTGCCTCCAGATGTTGCTGCATATTTGCAAGATCAGAAGTCAAAAGGTCTATGATCATCTCAGATATATCAATCAATAATGATGTGGATGCTAAAGGCATCTTCTATTTCCATATCGAGCAAGCCAGTCCTTGAGCTGCTCAATATAGTCCAAATAGTATGGGAGAAAATAGACATCCTTGGTGCACTCATGTTTTAGACTAGCTCTTGATGGTAGCATTCAGATTGGGACTATTTCATACATTATGTAGATTTCATTTCACAACTCCTTAGGGACACCTAGACGCCCCCCACCGCCCCATCAGACTTATTGGCTATGGTGGCCCCCCTGTGAGTCGTAGTAATAATTTCGAAAGCAAGTATTCCCTTTAGCATTGACCGGGCCATGTCCTCTGCTTGTCTTTTCCATTCATGTGATTCTACGTGGGTCCATTAACCATTTGTTTCATCTATGTTTTTCATTTTGTGCTTGTTCCCCGGCCTCGTCTGCATTTAGATCTCCTATTGATTGTACCCATGCCGCTACTCTTGTTATTCATTAACTTAAAGGCATAAATCTGCCAACAAGGAATTGACCATAATTGTGCAAAGAATCAAAAAGGCAAAAGAGGACACCAATAAAGGTAGATTAGGACCACTCTAATCTATGTCCAATGTGTAAGCCGAACCCCCGGGCTAGGGGCAACTGAGCTCTAGCCTACTTCAATATTATATGGATACCCTTTAGGTCTGCAACCTTGCCATTAATGAGGCGATGCCAGGCATTGCAAGCCTTGAGTAACATATGCCTTCGTTATAGTCAATGTGGGACCTATCTGTATTGGCACGATATATGAGATATTACTAGGATCATAAAGCTAAACCAAGTATTGCACCCGTAGATATTGCCATGAGGTTGCATGGGTTTATGTAATACTCTTCTCAGAAAAGTTCTCAGTGGAAATTTGGGAGGAAAAACATATCCTTTTGATGCTGTGCAATGTACTAGATCTTCTTCCCCTTGAGAAAAGCTCTGTATTATTTGATGGCTTGTAGATGGAGAGTAGGGTCAAGTACCAGCCTAAGATGTCATTTAAGCACTTTGATTCATCATCAAACTATGCATTTCGAGAAAAGAATGATGTGCTGAAGGTCTATTATGTCTTCTCCCAAAATTGTCATGAACCTACATGAAACAAGGGCAAGATGATCAGATTCCTGGCATCTGTTTGCAGCTGCACATCTGTAAGAAGATGAAGTTCTTGCTCGACCACGAGCACATAATCTATCATGCTAGATCCTCCACCCCGATTCTCTATTCCACAGGTGTAGAAGGAGGAGGATGGCTATTGTGTGAGGCCATTGCAGATAATCATGTAAAAAATATTGCATATTTGAAGGAGTTGTCTTTCAAAACGTGTGATAGAATGGTTTCGATTAGTTGATGTGCGTGGCCAAAGAAACTTTGCAGCTTGATGTTGTAATCCAAAGGATTGAACCCTGTCAATTATGCTACAATTATACGTGCGTTGAAAGTTCCAACTACCCCAATTGCGTGTACTGCTGAATATCATTATATAGATCAACATATGGAGACATTTGGATGCTTGTGTGAATAAATTGAATCTTCTAACAATCCATATCACCCATGTTGGGAGATATCGTGACCTAGTATATCCATTAATGCGACTTACCCTTTAAGTTATCACACGTGTAACGATAAATTATTATCCCTTTCTATGACTTTGGCCCTCTCTATAATTAGCTCTCATTCGTTGCTTTCATCTTTAACTCCTCCTATCTCGAATCGCGCGCCTCATTTCCAATACCTTTGCCTTGGACTTCAACCATACTGCCATCATTTGACCTCCAAGCTCTTGGCTGTGGACACTACATGGTTAGTCTAGACCTCTCCATAGTAATTTACTAGCTTAGCATGTCTTATTTTGGATATGTAGATTGTTCCTTGATCTTAATGCATGATATTTATAGTATATTTTATTCTATGGGTGATCTAAATGGACGACCTAGCTGTTAAGCTTGCAATTGCTGCATATCATAGAAAAGTACTATATCTTATAGTTATATTCTTGGCCTAGAAGACTAGTATGCATTTGTTAGTATGGTCCTAGTCTAGAGGCTTTGAACCTTATTCAGCTCCAAGCGCACCTGTGATCTTCCTGGACCAACCAGAGGATTGCCAACGAGCCGAGTAGAATGCAGGGCATAATCTAGTTCAACTTAACATCGATGTGGCTGCGGACGCAAGTTGGAGATGGCAAGAAATCAAGGATGGATATTCCCCTGACGAGGAATAACTGGAAGGATAATCGTCATCTTTGTCCCTTGGAAATCATGTCTGGGATTCAGTTCCATTGACAAGGATCTATGATTCTGCTCGAGAACACTTGGGTCACTACTTAGTTGTGTCTTGAGGTGTATGATTTAGTGAGCCACTGGATTATTAGAACTAGTACTATAGACTCTGCGATGAAGCACAATTTCATGAAATTGGGCAAAATTACCAAAGAGCTCGAGCAATTCTAAATTCTTCATTAGAGTGGAAAAGATAACTATAATCATGTGCTTTTTTCTCAATCTTAAACAATTCAAATCTTCCAGAATAAGTCAAGGGGGATTCACCTTTGGGTGCCATACAATGTGCCTGAGTGACTCGCAGGGAGTTTTTTTTGACCCATTTCCACATGTACACGTACGAGTTAGGGGGGTTGTTGGCCACTACCTAGGGTAAATTTTGTATGAAAAGGGCCGAATTTGCATTTCAAAAAATTGTATAGGACGGTGTTTTAGGCCATCCTCTACATGCACATGGCATACTCCCTTTTGCGCAGGTGCATCCCTAGGGAAGAAGTATAAAGATCCTTTTTCTAATCCTTCAGAGAATCCTAATTTAAAAGTGATGGCAGATAGTTTTCTCTCTTTCTTGATTAATCCTGCTCCCATAAATGATAACATTGCCAATCTTTCTAGTAAAAATGAAGTCTTCTCTCCCATCAAGAAGTTTAGCAAGGATTAGTCTCCTATCCCTGATGGTTTTCCTCTTGAGTTTTATCTCCCTTATCTCCACTTTTGAGATACTGCCAAGATTGATTTTATGAAATTTATTCATGGATTTTGGGTCATAAGTCGTCTTCATGTCTCTATTTCTCATGAGTCTCATTTCTCTTATTCCAGAGGTGGATTATCCCAGTCATTTTGCTACTTGGAGGCCAAATCATCTTTGCAATTCTTCTTATAAGATTTGTGCAAAGATTATTGTGATGTGTACTAAGCCTAATTTGCAGGCTAATATTAGCTCGAAATAATCTGTTTTTTTTATCCAATAGATTTATCTTGGATAACTACATTGCTCTGATGGAAGGGTTTCATTAGAACAATGGTAAGCAACCAAAACTATGTTCTTGGTAAGTTGGATTTTAGAGGGCACTTAATACTATTAGTTCAAAATTCATTGACTTTGCTATGACTAAAATGGAGCTCCCTATTCAGTTATTCTCATCAATGGTTCTCCTTCTACCTTCTTTTATATTCGAAGAGGAGTTAAGCAAGTTTGCCCTCTTGCATCTTATATCTTTCTAATGGCGGCATATTTGCTCACTAAGGCTATTCTTTTTCATCAACATCAAGGAAATATTGCTGCTCTCAAGCTCCCATAAAATGTTAATTCTCTATCTATTCTTCAATGTTCTGATTATACCTTTTGCTTTCTTAAAGCTGATATTTCTAATAAAACTTTCTTCATTGATATTTTATATAAGTTTTCAGTTGCCGCTGGGTTCTATTTGAATACTCAAAAGCGTATCATTATTGATGTTTGGATTGTTCTTCTTTGGCTAGTATAGGTGTTATTGGGACTAATTCTTTGTCTAATTGTTTGGTATGCCGTTATCCTTTTATTCTAACATAAAGGATCTTTGGTCTCCCATTATTGATAAAATTAGAAGGAAGTTGAATCAATATAAGGGTGGCTTAAGTTTGCTAGTAGATGCGTTATTGCCAATTATATTGTTTCTAGCACTCATATCTTTTATTTTTCTGCTCTTGTTGCACCTGTAGAAATTGAAATAGCTATTAGAAGGTTTATATGGGATGGTTCTCACAATGTCAATTGGAAGACAATGCATTAGATAGGAAGAAAGGTGGGATTGCTTGCAAAGATCTTCATATAAACAAGCTTTGGCTCTTGGGGGCAAATATATTTGGAAGACTCTTGTTAATCCTGGAACTCTTGCTTCAACATTTATTCTTTATTAGTTAAGTAAGAGTCATGTTGAAGTATGTCCAGCAAGATGGAGATAGTTAAAGGCAGAGTAATCTCCATTCTTAATTTTATTCCCATTACTGATCTTCATCTTCATATGCCTCTTTTTTGGAATCCTTTGTTGTAAAATCATCAATCTCTTTGCCTTGCCTTGAAGCATCCTAGAATTTATAAGAAATGGCCTGAAAAGGATGTTACCAAAATTGGTCATTTATGGAGAAATATTAGATTGGTTACTTGGACTGCGATGAAAAGAAATAGAGGTGGTACCTCTTCTGATAAAGCTATCCTTGTTCATATTAAAGGCATTGTCTCTAATTTGATACCAAAAAATGTCCCTTCTTAATATAAAGGGTAAATCGTTTTACAAGGTGAGAGAAATTTATCATTTTTTTTAATGATTCTAATGTTTCTGCAAAAGTTGCTCTCAA
This sequence comes from Isoetes taiwanensis, assembly GCA_021234155.1. NCBI lineage: Eukaryota > Viridiplantae > Streptophyta > Lycopodiopsida > Isoetales > Isoetaceae > Isoetes > Isoetes taiwanensis. The sequence goes on along the minus strand of JAJEKV010000002.1, from coordinate 29,954,411 downwards.
ATGGAATTTTCCTCAATAATGTATTCATAAGCTTTTTAATAATATTTGGAATTCCTAATATCCCCCAAAGGTGAGTTATTTTATGTGGATATTGGGTAACTACAGTGCCCCTAATCTTATCTATGTCACTATCGCCTCTGCACCTTCTCTTTCAGCCTTGAGGAGAGTATGGATCACATTTTTTATTGTCCAAAAATTATTCCTTTTTGGAGTTGGATAGAATCTAATTTCAACATCAATCTTATGCACTGTCTTTTACAAAGCATTCAAAATGATGATACTTTTAATAATCTTCTTGGCTCTTTGGAAAATTTGCAAAAGTAGAAACCGTGTCTTATATGGCCACATTTTATGTTCTACAAAAAAAAAAAAGTTGTTTCATATTCCATGATCCATTTTTTAAGCAGTTCCATTGCATCATTTTACTTACAATGGAGTCCACCTTTACAAAACAACTCCTAGATCCTGAAGGGGCCAATTTGTTTTTTTACCCATGCATAGCCCATTATATATTTAAATAATATTAATATTATTTTTTACGCCGAACATGACATCCCACATACCAGGGCATTGAACAATTGAATACCCCTAGACCTCCCAATTGTTTTTGTTGAGATTCGTGCATGGTGTGTAGCAGTTCTCGAGGAGCTCCAGACGTATATGCTTGTATATGTGTACCGTACATGCATACAATGCGCTTCACAACCTTTGTTTTAATTCCATATTTGAAACTAATAGTTAACTAAAACTTGCTAAAAAATGAGCCGCGCTTGAAGATGGCCAAGATCGCCCAAAATTGACATCTAATAGTCTGAGCCTAACACTGGATGCCATGTATCAAATATCAACAAAAACAGCTGGAGGGTCTGGAAGGTATTCTCTTAATAATTTTAGGTGGTCCTGCTCGCCCTTGAGCAAGCTTCTTGCAATTTTTGATGCTACTCTCTCAGAGATCTATGTCTATCTGCTAGACTCCTCTGGCGAGTCCTCGCTAGTAGGAGATAACCTCAAACCTCTTCAGCGAGCTGTTAAATATCTATTAAAATAGCAGGTGAAAGAACTCCACTTTGGACAGAGGATTGTGTCATGTATCACGAGTTAGGCATTGATAGCCATAATTAATCATAAAGGGAGACATCCTCAATAACTTTTACATTGTACTATTGTGTGAACTCCCCTAAATAGAATAGATCGATCAAAAAAAGAATCTTAGAAGCCGGAAGTGATTGTGAAGAGAGGTGGTCCCATTCTTCCTTGACTTCTTAATAAACAGTGCATTATAACCATAATGTTGTTACGAGCAGCTGCAATAGCATGTATACAATAGCTTTCTCAGCAATCTGTTCTGGAATAACAGAAAATCCATAGCAAAGAATGACGCAAATAGCAGTATGAGGATGAGATGGAGGCCAAGAACTGTTCTAGATTAGGATGATCAAGAGCAAGAGGGTTCCATAAGTGTATGCCAAACCCTTGTTAACATCATATAAGTCCCTAAATCTTATGAACTGCCTATCTATCGCACAATAAATTTTTGCCATTGAATCTCTTTCTGCCAATCTATTTCATGCCAGTTAACATCATGTCCATATCCCTCAATCTATTATTAAGAGACTTATTCTTTTCAATGTTGCACAATGTAGCCTCCTATTCACTGAATTAAGTTCTAAATTTTCCCCTTGCACTTGCACACTTGAAGATACTCTACCATTAGAAAATTAATATTAGAACCCACCACTTTAAGACAAGGCTTATATAAATTAAATGAACCATCAAAAGATCCATATGAGTCCCACTTTTTATCATATTTCATCAGATTTTCCTCATGATGAGAGCTGTCAACATCATACTCCCCGTTTCTAATCCTCATGTTAAGCAAGATCACAAGCAATTGACTATAATAGCTTTCCTCGGCTTTTTTGAAGAAACGGCAGTGGTATTATATTACATGCTAATACATAGTAATACAAAAGAACAGGGAGACCCTAGGGAGTCACTGCTATATAGGCCATGACTTAGTCAAAACTGGCCTTGCACTCCTAAGGAGGAAATATTATCAAAATTAAAACACTGTTTTAAAAGTTTTAAAGCAAAGGAAGTTGATAACATAACTATAAGAAAAACATTTAAGGATATGTTGCTTCTAGATGTTGATATCCTTCCATACTCTACACACTGGCACCTTCAGATCCCTTCTCCTGACTGGCAGCATATGTGGAGCTAGGTTGGGGATAGTTTTTTGCACCTAAAGATGGTTGTATTTTGGTGGCAAATTCTTCATAGATGCCTTCGGGTTAATGTGTTTGTTCATAGGATCGACCCAGGTAAAAGCATGCTATGGTGTATCAAAAACGCGTATTTTGGCGCCACATTTTGTACCTTCTTTGTGGTAGAATCAGGTGGTCCATAAAGAAGTGGATATTGCGGGAATGCGAAATAATGAGTGTCAGTTATTTTGAATTTTATGCCACGTCATTGTCCCTCTTCTCGAATTAGGAAAATACTCATCTCTTCTTTTGTTTTTTTGCCGCTTCTTGCCGATTGAACCCTGATGGAGTCAGAATTGAATGCCACTAGTTACACGATGATATCTCTCCTCAAATAAGAGATTGTGTCCCATGAAGATCTAAAGAAGCTTTGGGGTGACAAAGTTCTAAATAAATCTGGCTACATGTATTTTCCCCTAAATGTTTGTTTTTAACTGAAAACTTAAGGCATATGTTTTCTTGTATAGGTTGAAGAATCTGAGCAATGAATAATATAAGGAGTTCATGTAAATTTAAAAGAATTACAGGGAAATCATATACATGGGGTGGAATGGCTCCTGGAACTTGGGCAGTAGCTTATTATCTGCATATAAAGAGGGAGGCCGCGAATTGAAGAGCTTTGATTATTATAAAATTCTCGGCGAAAGTGAGGCCAGCTTCTTTAGACCCAAGACAAAGCATAGGCAAACTAACTGAAAGGTGGAGAAATCAAGAAAAGTGGATGTGGATGAAGAAGATGATGGAAAACCAAGTCAGAAACCTCTAGACCACACATTCAATCTGAATTCAAAATCAAACGGAAAAGCAGAGTAAATGTTCCAGACCAAAATATGTCGCTAAGTTCGTGATGTTCAACTATTAGTTGTATTACATTAGAAAAGAATCTCAAGCTTGACCTAGATTGTTTCTCATCAACACAGTAAAAGGTAACTCCCAAATCCAGCTCAAGAATCGTGCATGTCTACTACCATTTTGGTAAAGGCAAGCTTTAGGTTTGCTTTTATGTTGGTCAGATTTTGATGTTGTGCCTGTGATGCCCATGTATGCCTGTAAGCACGGTGGGGCATTTCGTGCAATGGCCGGGCCAAGCAATGATAGATGATGTATGTGTAAATCGCGAGCCGGCGAATTGTTGGCATGTTGTTTGTGGTCTAGTGGGATGAGAATGATGCTAGTATTTGTGGTGTGATGTGTCTGGCCGTGATCGAGTGGGATGTTTTGTTGCTACGATGGTAATAGTGCCGCTACATTGTGGTGGCGGTATATGTGGGGTGACAGTATCAGCAAGGAGGTGTGATGTACCAAAGGTGGTGTGATGTAGGTTATTACTACCGGGCCAATAGTGGTGATAGTGCCTTTATGTTGTGTGGTGGCGCAGTGTTTCGTGATGGTGTACCGCTGCTATGCTATGCTAAGGGCTATGCTGGTGTGTGATATGTTGGTGGTTATTGTGTCAGCCAATAGTGATGTGATAAGGCAAAATTATGTTATATGGTGTATGCATGTGTGGTGTGTACTATGTTGTATGGTGTGGTGTAGGTTATTGTGCCGCCAATACTGGTGATAGTGCAATCTATGTTGTGTGGTATGTGCCACATGTTGTGTGGTGTATATTGTGTTGTATGGTGTGTGGTGTGGTGTGATGTGTTGGGCTGCCCCGAGTGTTGCTATTTTGAGCTGTGTGATATGGTATAGCCTGTTGTGCTGCCAATTATGGTGACAATGGTATCATGTGGTGTGGTATGTGTACTATTGTGGTGGTGTAGGGTGTTGTGTTGCTGGTTGCGAAACCACTTTGTATTGGATAAAGTGGTGTAGGATGATTCTTCCTGCTAGTAGTGGTGACAATGGTGGCATGTGGTGTGTGGTGCATGTTATATTACTGTGGTGCGGTGGAGGGTGATGTGTTGCCAAAGGTGTTGCCACTATGTGCTGGGAGTACCTTGTGTTGTGTGGTGTGTGATTGTGGTCTCCCATCAATGTGTGGCTTATAATGTTAGGAGACTAACATATATAGAGTGTTTTGTTTTGCAGACTATGGCAGACTGGTAAAGGAATGGTTGGCTACAACATCAGCTAGGTTTGATACACTATAACCCCAAATTTGGCTCTATGTGTAGTTTTGTGCTATCGTTTTTGCCAAAAAAAAAAAAACACCAAGACCACCCATAGTATTGTTCAAAATGCTGGGAAATAAATATGTAGTTTTTGTCTAAAAGTCTATGCATAGAAATTTACCTTTTAATAATATTCAATGTGATGTTTTTTGTGTTGTTTTGTGTTGTTTTTACTAAAAATAACGTACGCTTTAACAAAATATCTACATGTAGTTTTTTAAAGTAGTAGTTATTTTAAATGTTATTTTACAAAAAAACATGTGGTTTCAAAGAATATTCACGGATAGTAGTTGTTTTTAAGTGTTGTTTTTACTAAATAATAACATGTGGTTTAACCAAATATCCACATGTGATTTTTTAAAATAGTTTTTAAATGTGATGATTCCTCAAACGATGGTCCTAAAGAATATCTACATGTGGTTTTCGCATATACCAAAATAAAAATAAAAAATAAAAAGCATTACCAATTACATATCAACACATGGCATCTTTTTTTAAATAACAAAAGCATATTTTTCTTGTATTTATTTTTCTTTTAAGATAGCCTTTTGGGAACCTAACCCAAACAAATCCATTAGGCATAATATTATTAAATTGCAAATATAATCTAACATTAGATTAAACATTAGATTAAAACATAACGCTCAAAATATTACCTAGGTTTTACTTCTAAAGTTCAAAACATCAAATTAGTTTTATTTCAATGCGAAAATATTTCAGATTCAAACATTAAGGTCTCAAATATTTTTCTTAATATTCAAAACACTAGACGCTCATGATATTTGTTTGAACAGCTCGCCACAAGTTCCGTACCTGTGACATTTGAAAAGTCAAGAAGGGGAGTACCATGGCATTATCCTTACATGCTTGATTAGCGCCTTCACCTCTAAACTCCTCGGCCTCAAAAATAGGGGAATGGTCGGCTTTTACATTCAAAAGTTCACTTTGCAAGAATTCATCATAAATAAGATTTAGCATATCGGCCTTACTTTTTGGGCTAGCAAAAACATCGAAAAAGAAAGGCGTAAAGATTTTGATTTTGGGTTAGGAAGAACTTAGTCACATGATACGCTAGAAAATGCCGAAACTCATTGTCTCCGTCTCGAACTTGAGTTCGTGAGTTTCTTTTGTCAAATGGTCGCGTAGCCTCAAATTTTAATCAAAGCAGCTTTTGGCATGACTTGGTGGTTTGTTTACCTCGCTTAGGTTTTAGGAGTACCTCTTCATGGCTTTTCGACAAGATTGATAAATACTCGCCGCCTTACCGCAGCCAAAACCTGTGATTTGACAGAGTAATGGCGCTTTCCCGGGATTCCTAAGGTTCTCACAAGCAGTTTATTCCCTCGCTTAGGAACAAAACACGCCTGCATCTAAAAACAAGGAAGAATAATCACTTTTACTTGTTTTACAAGATCTCAAGAAAACACAAATAATGTAGTAAAGCGCAGTTAGAATCCGCATGTGCCTTGTGTGATTTGAGATCCACCATTTCCGCAACTCCATACTCGGCATGTTTTCGGCCCAAAGAAATGTACCAAAGAAAATAGTCGCAAGATAAGAAGCCACGCCATAGCTAGAGCATAGGGAAAGCAGATTTCAAGTATAGATATTAAAAGACCGCTGGCTTCATCTTTCAATCGGATTTGCTATCGGCCATTTTCTAGCCACAATAATAATCGCTAAGCTCGTAAAACCAAGATGCATGTGGGTTATCCTCGGCACCTAAGCTTCTGCACCATCGCATCGCCATAGCAGAGCCCTTAGCAAAGCTGGAGCAAAAGCAGGAGCCCTAGCAAAGCCGCCAAGGCGCAGATACGTATAAAAAGGGAAACGTAGTCGCTTAGACCAACTAATTGAATGAAGGACATGGATCTAAATCCGGGCCATTGATCTTGCCCCATCTCTCGCTCATAAGCCAAAATGCCCTTACATTTCCCATATTTTCAAATTATGCTCTAGAATCATAAAATTTCAAAAATACCTTTCGTGAATCTGGATAACCGGATAGTGCAAAACCGGCTGTTATAAGAAAATATATTGTTACGAAAATAACTCCAAAATTTGATTCGTATCGCATGAGCGAAATCGATGACGATTTATCTAAATGCATTGAATCACAATTCTACTGCGAAAAATCACCATTGAATCGATGTTTCATAAAACCCTTCATCTTGATGTGTAGCAAGGAATATGAATGGGTATTTGTAGAGAAAACCCAAAAGCATCTACCAAAGAAACATGTGTTGCAAAATTTCAAATTCTCGGCTCTTTTCAAGTCTAATATGCCGCACTAAATGTCAAGAAGTAGCCTTATGTAAATGCAACATATCGGGATTTAAAGCCTAAATCACGACCCAATGGAGAAGAAGTAGACTTTGGGTCTAATCGAATCAGAGTCCATCTTCTATACATATATCCGTCGGCCATGATCGCTTCTATTCCATAAATGCATCAGATTATCAAATAGTTAAATAAAAATAGTTGCCAGGGTAATTTTGGAATTTTGAAAATATATGACATATAGAGAAATAAGGGAAATGTAGGGGCATATTAGGAATTTTCCTTATAAAATCTAATACGGCTACATATTGGCTCTTATGGACTCTATGGGTGATTCCCTATAGGTTTTTCAGATCATTGCATCCCAAGTATATTTTCTTGAATATGCCAAATCAAGGGGTGGAGGAACGTATTCACACCCTTCATACGCCAATAAAACCATTGGCCAAAACCACATTAAATGTTGTGGATCAACAAGAGGCTCCGATTTAATAAAATATAACCATTCGATAGACAAGTATAATACAAGGTAAACTTAGGGCTATGATATGATCAATCCTTTTGTAATTTAAAACAATTTTGGATAACCCTTTAAAACATTCTTTACAAAGTCAGGTCCACAAACCCATGGGAAATAAATATTAGAGGTATATTGGGATCTTGATGTCGCTATTAATTCTATGAGCATAAGCAAAGAGCATGGAAAAGATGATGTGGCCCTCCAATTGGTGACATGGCATGCCAAGGAAGCAAAGGGTACTAGGCCATTAATGAAAAGATGTATATTCATGGGGTGGCGCTAAAATTTGGGGTGACATAAGCAATCTAGAGCAAATACGCCAAGGTGGTCAAATACGCCACCTTGGCGCCAACATACTAAGGTGACCGCGACTTAATATTCAGTGGTCGCTGAAGTACCAAATTGAAGATCTCCAGAATCTTGACAAACCATTTAAAAGCCTCGCTGGTTGACCACGAAAACCGTCAGCTTTGTCGCCGCAGTTATTGCCCGAATGGAGATTTACCGCCAGTTGAGTCCGAACGGCTTAAATTGTTTATGGACTGTTGGCGACGGCCATTTTTGGTAACGAAGAGACGGCATATGGTAAGAGGCCTCTCGCAGTCGCTTAGACCAATTGGATCATTTAATCTAGGGATAAATGCTGCTATCAAACTTGGTCTCGTGGTAATGTGCTATGCTTTGAATATCAGTGTAGTCGGGCCACGCTCCTGAGTGGGGAAAGCGCCCGGCCCATGGCCAGGGTTCTTTAGAGAGACCTTTGGGATCTAACTCTCCTAAAGGTTTTAAAGGTCCAAATTTTCCGGGCGCCAACACCCTCCCTCTACGTGATGATATTGTGCAAGATTTGGTCGACCGACTAGGATATAGCCTCTCAAACGCAGGTTGCTAGGTTATTGAAGGGTTTACGTTATGGGGGTCGAAGTTTTAGTCGGTTGCACTTGGGACATGGTTGGAGAAGCCGTAATTGAAAACATGAAGCAATAGGAACCGGCGGAATGGGCTTGAAGCGTCCTCCTCCCAGGCAATTAGAAGCCAAGAGCCTTTGCAAAGAGGCAAAATTGTTTGGGATCATTCGATGGCCAATAGATCCAAACTCAAGTATTTCGCTGCCATGGCTCAATGTGCTTAGCAGCATGATCTAGCTATCCAAGAAAACGACCATGTTTTGGCCTCGTAAAACGCAAACCATGTGTGTTGCTAGGTTATTGTAGGGGTTTACGCTTCGAGGCCAAAACGCGGGGTCGCTTTCTTGATAGCTAGGTGCACCTTTGCTAAACACACATGCGTGAGCCATGGTAACCTAAAATCACAGAAGTTTGGATCTATTGGCCATCCCGACGATTCCAAACAATTTTGCTAATGCGAAATGTGCTCTTGACTTAATTGCCACACCGGAGGAAGATAAATCCAAATCCCATTCCCTCGCCCGCTTCACATTTTCAATCGCAAATTTTCTCGACCATGTTCCAATTACACCGACCAAAACTCTAATTCTCCATAACGCAAACCTTTCAATAACCTAGCAACACACGTGGCTTTACATTTCTGCGTCGTGATCCCAGTCGATTCAACCAGATCTTGCACAATGTCATCAAGTGTAGAGGGAGGGTGTTGATGCCACAAGACGGACCTTAAAACCTTCCTGGGCGCCGCTTCAAAAGTCCTCCGGCCCTCGCCACGGAGGGCAATTCCCCACTCCAAAATCGCGGAATCACCGCTAATGGACTCAAAATGTCGACTTTATCCTCGGGACCAAGTTTCGTAAGGTAAGACCACTTTCCAAGAAGCACCAAAGTAGCTCGCGTCCAACACGCTCAGAGTCAATTGGCCTAGGAGGCCGCTGAATACCGCTATGTGTAGGGTCCGTGTTTCTTTCTGCTGGTCTAAAATGACCGCGTAACTGTCCTCGGTAATTTCGCCATTCTACTACATGCATGGGTTGAATTCCATTCCGCAGCCTTTGTACTCCACTCTAATCCATTAAAAATACTTGGTTTTCTACGCCGTCAACCCGCTAGATGCTTCCTGTGGTTTGATAAGTTCTCCTGACGGATCTTGATTTTTGAGCCCCGCCGGGCAAAAGTTACTTGAATGATCTGATTCAATGGTCGGATAGAAAATTCGAGCTCCGGAGGGGGGGGAATTAAGTATCATTAATCGATAGAAAGGCTTCCCATAACCTTCTCAGGTCCATCTCCTGGGGTCAGCCTCTCCTTTGGTGAGAAAAAGTCGCTAAAAGTCCCGCCCGATTTGGGGAAGGGTGTCACGCTTTAAGTTCTTCAAGATCCTCTATCTATCCCTACCCCTACAAAAATTTCAAAGGTTATCATACTTGCATAAAGTTCCTCGTCATCATATCCATGTCACCATAATTCAGCCATACCAAAAATTTACAACATCACCCAATGAAAAGCATCTCAAAGATGGACATCTTTTCATTTTTGGCCTAGTCAAAACTTGACCTTGCTTGGTTTGGCATGCCATGTCAACATACTTGGGGTGCCTAGGTGGTGGCTGCTTGAGCCTAGGTGGCATCCTAAGCCACCTTTGGCATGCTGGAGCCCCACAAGGGCATGCTGGCTTCACCTTGGCATGTTTGAGCCACCTTGGTATGTTGGTTTCCAGGTGGCATGTTTGAGCTTACCTTTGGTATATTGGTTTCAGGTGGCATGTTTGAGCCACCTTGGCATGTTTGGAGCCTAGGTGGTACGTTGGAGCCCGCATGGCCTCGCTCGGTTTCACCTTCGCATCGTTGGAGCCTAGGGTGGCAAGTTGAGCCACTTGGCATGTTTGAGCCACCTGGCATGTTGGAGCTAGGTGGTATGTTACCGTGATGGCATATTTGGAGTTTACCTTGGCATGTTTGGAGCCTAGTGGCATGTTGAAGCCACCTGGCATGTAGGAGGCTAGATGGCATGCTGGAGCCACCTTGGCATGTTTGAGCCACCTTGGCATGTTGGAGCCTAGGTGGCATGTTGAGACCACATGGCATGTTTGAACCACCTTGGCATGTTGGAGCCTAGGTTGCATGCCGGAGCCCACCTTGGCATGCTTGAGCCACCTTGGCATGTTGGAGCCTAGGTGGTATGTTTGAGCCACCTTGGCATACCGAGCCCAAGTGGAATGTTGAGCCACCTTAAGATAAGTTCGGTTTCACCTTGGCATGTTGGAGCCTAGGTGGCATGTTGGAGCCGCTGGTTTGAGCCACCTTGGTACGTTGGTTTCCGTGGCATGCTGAAAGGTATACTTCCTCTCTTGTTACTTTAGAGAGAGAATATGGTTTTGAGACTTTAGAAATGGCTAAATTCGAATGGAATTTTAGCAAATTTTCATAAGGCGATGGATAAATAGTGTTCTTTGACTAGGAAAATAGTCTTGCTAACTTTGGTCTTCAAACCGTGTATGAAAGGAAATGATGTATAAGAGATGATGTTTGGGTGGAATGATGGTAGTAAAGCCTTGAAATAGCAAATCATGCCTTAAGAAGTAACATCATGGCAAAAAGCTTGAATCATGCAAAAGTACCCCTCGCTATTATGCTATATATTGAATTCTCGAAAGCAGCCTTCCAATTAACTTTGGGTCTTCAACCTTGACTTCAAGTGTTTAAGATGCTTAGGTGCTCAAATGTCCTTCAAGAAATGCCCATATGACGCCAAACTATCCTTCTTGGTTCTTCATATCAACTTCTACAAGTTGCAATGGATGTCTTCAATTTTCACGCCTACAAGCTCACACAACACATGTATGAAGTCAAAATTAGTGAAGTGTGTCAACATATATAACTCTTTGTATGCTTCCCCATTTTGTAGGTAGTAATGGCACATGTGGACAACTTGATCATACATGAATTATTAGAAAACCTTAAAACCACACCTTAAAAAAAAACACTCACCTTTTAAAAAACAACACCCTAAAAACATCCCTTCAAAACCATATCAGCCTCGAGAAAACAACATCCTTAAAAAAGAGACTACACCTCCCTTTAGAAACCACCCATTATTTAAAAAACAACCACGTGATCCTAAGAAAAACTACAAGATATCCTGGAAAACCACACCCCCATATAACCACGTGCTCTTTCACCAAAAAGACAATGATTTTATTTTTGCATCAGTTGTTTTCTACCGTGGACCAAAATGTTGGGGTTGTAGTGATAGATGCACACAAACAAGGATAGCAAAAGTGATATCAATAGAAAGATTGAGTCGATGGAGCATAAAGCATCGTGAATTAGAGTCGACGGTACGTGCAACCTAAAAGCGCTAAAGGGATGTTCTAAGTTGTGTTTAACCAAGGATAAAGAGCTAAAATGGCATGCATTACTCAGGCCGAAATAATTGAAGAAGGAACTAGCGTAACCGAATCGAAGCTAAGGGCATGTGAAGCCTCATCACTGAGCTATAACCTGAATGCAAAGATTTGAGATTTTTTTCCGGGGCCGTAGTGGCCATGACACTACTTTAGATCCCCGCGGCCTAATGCTTCCTCGGTGTAAGAAAAGCGGCTTATGAAGGTATATTGTAGACCTGCGGTTTGAAATGGGAGTGGTAATTACCAGATAGCGTAATGCGCCACCAAAGATCATTCCATGTTTGTCACAATTCATTTGAGGTAACATTATCATCCTGCGAACCTCGCTCACGCATTTTATTGATATTGATTTACTTTTATGTGACACTCGAACTGGGCCAGTCTTCAAATAGCTCGTGATCATGTTCCGAGACATGGCTTTTGGCTTTTTGGTGTTCGAAAGTGGTACCACAAGAACCAATAAACACAAGTAAGTACCTTAACTAATATTTATCGATGTCGCTGTGTCTACCACTTAGCATTTGCGCACTGTAGAAATTTGAGACCAAGGATATCCAAATGTGACAATCCATATCCTGGACAAATATGAGACCGTAAGATACCATCCAAGTAATACCTAGAATTCAATTCTGCATTATATACGTCAGCTTAATTTCTAATCACTTTGGACAAATGGAGAATCCAAAACGTAAATTTGATATGAACTCAATGCAACAGGTCGGGCAAGTACCAATGGCGTATGACATGATTTTTTCTTGATTTCTCTTTGGTCTTCATCTAATTATGTTACGTAGATAAATGCTAATGCAGTTATCACAAAGAGATTCCAATGCATCTCGTTGTAGAAGGGAAAAATTAATTCCTCGAGATTCATTCTCGCTGGGATCCTACATCGACAAAAGTTTGCCAACATGAGTCACGCGGATGCAGTGATGAAGCTGACAAAGAAACCCGTGATCCCCGAACAACATGCACCGCCTATCAAGTTCCATACCTCATCAACCAAGAAAACAAGATAAGAATCAAATTCTCCTTGTCAAGTGGATTTTAATGGGGTTTTGGGCAAGTTTCATGACTTGAAAAGAGGATCCCTCGTGATCACCTTTACTCAAAAGTGACCTAATAGAAATTGAACCTTCAAAAGCAAAGAAGCCAGGATCGATTATAGGAGTTCTTAGAATGATGTTTTCAAAAATTCATTGTATTGTGGTCCAAAGATGGCTAGAGTACGTCGATTGTCGGGTGAGAAAGTTAATAAGTAGGAATATAAGGGCACACCACAAAATTAAAAGTTGTTAATAAGCCAATTTTCCTTAAGGATTTGTCCAAAGTGTACCAGAACTATTGAAAATACCAAGTGAAAGACACATTGTTGATAGATGACAGCAGATATAAGGGTTCTGCCAACCAACCAAACACTATGATATGTCCAAATAGTTTTGTTTCATGTATTAGATTCCAATTTGCTTTGGAGCAATTCAAACCATGGTCGAAGGACTGACCTAAACAAAAAGCGTTTGCTTATGTGAAGGATAATCAAATGTGGAATATGTGGGATTTTGAAGAGTCGTGCAACGATATGAAAATACTCGACAAGTATTTTCAGAGATGAATCTTGTAAAACTCTTTGAAAGTCAATATAAGTAAAAAAAAAAAAAAATATGATATGTTGTGTTATACTTTTTCAATTTAAAATATTTGAATGGATTGTGAGCAAATGTTCTCGTATGTGTTTAGAATAGAGCTTCAACAGTCCCTGTTCATCTAAAACCACATACACATTTGGAAGTGTTGCTGAATGGAACTGAAACTGTCATGATTAGCTCCACCAAAATTAAAATTTTAGAAGCTGATATGCAGTGGTTCAATGATCAATTAATCCTCCTTTTCTCAAGGTGATACTTTCATCTTATTTGTGATCATCAAGATTGTGCCATCATATGCATATGTTTGTAGATACATGAAATATGACTTGATGCTCCAAGGAGCGAGCCATTCCTTTTATTTCTTTGACTATCTTTCTCACTCGACATTGTCCAAGAACACAAATAGTTGCTTGGACACGTTAATTTCAGCTTTACAACTTTAGATGTGGAAATTTCCAGAACGCCTCCTCAAACTGATGGTCATTCTTGTAGCCCTGGCATATGTTCGTTTATGCACAAATTTGTGAGAGGGTACTTGAAAGGAGTGAATATATTCTTGCCTAATCTAGTAAGTTATCTCAAATTCGGCAGGCAAACCAAACTCTGTTATTGATAAATTGTGGTTAACTACAGGTTGTAGACATTTCAGGTCAAGATCTAGTTGATGTAAGAGTGTTTATGCTTAAAATTTTAAGATTAAAAGCAACAAAGATTGGAACTGAGAGGAACATATGTATTAGGAAGCATGTAGGTGAATGAGTCACCTCATACTTTCAAATCACTGTTAATCTTTCTTATGTACATAATTGTTATTGTAACCTCGATTCATTTGAATGAAAATTCATATTCAATTATATGTTCTTTGTCACCAAATAAGGCATCAAGTGTTCAAAAGAATTCAAATCTTCAAAAGAAATCAAGACAAACTCATTTCACAGCTGAAGCACAGAACTTGAGATGAGTTCTGAAAATTACAGAATTACAGGTTTTATATTTCATCGTTATCAGAAAGAACTTTGGGTAATTTCTGTAAAACTCTATCCTCATCTAAAGTATCCAGCCTATATACAGTCCTGTTCTGATGTTTAGTTGGTGGCATGTGAAGTCTAATTGCACAGATCTATGTTGTGAATACTATGCCCTTAGCGTCTTTATTGCAAAGATCATAGCTGACAGTTGATCTCGCACCCTTCTTGTAATACGTACCTTTTACGACACTATCACCGGTGAGATATCATGTTCCATTGAGTTGGAAGTCTTTCTCCACTATCCATTTTAGTTTTATGCATACCAGGATCCAAAATTCAGCACCTTCATCATTGCCTTTGGGAGCAACGACAACAAAATTATCACCAAAACTAAGTGCCTCTGCTAACATTATGGGATTGGAGGAGAACAAGGACCTGCTGGATTTACAGTCCTCCTCAATGTCAACATGCATATTGGAGGATGGTACAATAACTTGAGGTTTCCAATCATCAACATAGTCCTTGTTCGCAGAACTGTCCCACATTACAGAAGCATGAAAGTTCCCTCGTATGCAACTGCAATGGAGATTCAAGATTGAATGCACGTCCCTGATAATAATTACATACCTTTCCTAATCTTAAAAGATCTACTTCTTTACTACTCACTAAATCCCATCCCTGCACTAGATTTTTAGCATTTCTCTCTCAAGCTTCTGTTCCAAGCTAATTCTAGCAACGATGTTAACATGTTCAAAGACGACAATGGCGTTGCTAAAGTGGACAAGAAGGGCCTGAGATATACTTTAACTAAGGCCCATGACCTGTCTCTGAAGGCGGATATGCCAAAAGCCACCTTCTTTGCTGATTTTGAAGGCATGTTGCCTGCGTTCAACAGAGTAGATACTGGGCCATGCCATCAATGGCTATTTTTGGGGCCGGAATGACAGAAAGAGAGCTGAAAGACAAGGTCTCTAATCTTATGATGCATGCAGCTACAAAGAGAGAAATAGAACATGGCTTAATAGACACTTCAAAATTCTGAATCGGCAACAGCGTGACCTATTGGCAGGGATGGTTGCACACCACGAGGGAATGCAGGAAGCTATGGAAAACCTGATTCTATGCACTTCTGGCATGACAACATAAAGCTTGGATGCTTTAGTGCAGAAAATTGTCATTTTGGATGCACCACCATTGGAACCAGTAATACCAGCTCCTCCTGCTGCTCAGGAAATGCATGGGTAAAAAGTCTTAGGTTTGGTATGTACAGAGTTAGAGCTTTTGAAAAGCCAAATTTTGTAATGTAGTACTTTTTTTAAATATTATAAATACTTTTGGACGGAGAATGTGTACTTTCAACTGACATATATCTGTATTTGAATAATTCAACTAATCTTTTAGGATCAGTTATCTGTCATTTTCTATCTATTCATCTGAAATTGCATCAAATCTTTTAGCCCTTTTATAAGAAATCCTCTCTGCCCTCTTTTTCTTTGACTTTGCAGGTTTCTTGGGTGAACACCTAATACCTTTCCAAGATCCCTCCGGCTATTTTTGTCACTTGTTTCTGAATTTGCACGGCGTGGTACAGACATTGCAAGACAGCTATTCTTGGCTGCTAGACAATCATTGCTGGCAGAAAGTTTCACAGTATGCATAGAGTCCTAGGTGCTCCTAATGACAATGCTTTTGGCTTCCAAATCCTTTAATTCTTCACCTATAAATTTTTCCAATGTTTTATCCCTTAAAAACTCAAGTAAAATTTCGTTTTTCATGCTATCCTCAATTCTTTTGGTCTGTTTATGGAAAGATGTTAGTAAATTAAAGGACAATACGACATTTAATGCTTGCACTTCTTGATGAACCGGATCCTTCTGCCAATTCTGCAAGCTCCAATCTTTCCTTTCTTCTTCTTTTCCTCTGTCGTCTTTTCTTCAGCATTTCTTCTTCCTTGGTTCTTCTTTGTTTCCTTCTATTTGAAATGTCAGTTTATGGACGAATTACCTCGTTGATATCCATATCCACATTGGATTGGAGCTTGCAGCAGGGAGGCAAAGAACATGATGGAGGAAAAGAACAGGAAGGGGCCGAAGAATAGGAATTTTAGTTTTAGTTTTGAAATTAGAATTTCTCCCATAAATTGGGATTCCATTTTTAAATAACGGTAGTTGGACGGTGCCATAATTATTGTTTCATACCACAAAAGTGGCAGATGCTCGACCACATTTTGGGGGACAGGGGGACAACCGAATTGGGACACCACTGCGTGCTTTTACCCACCCTCACATATCTCAACTATATCCTTTGTGCAAGCAACGAGTCAAGAACATTGACTATTATTTCTTCTTATGTGTTCACACTCAGCTAGCTTGGCCAATGGCTTCTATCTCTCCCAAGTGACATCATTCACAAATCAGTAGGTGCTTTTGGCTATTTATTCAAAGGTCTATCCAGAGTGTCTTTCATTAGGTTTCGGGGCTGATTACTATGGTTAATTCAAAAGTGAGATTTTTTATTTTTAAAAGGCCTAGATATTCCTGATGATTCTATCCTATATGAAAATTTTTACAAAGGCTTATCGCTGCTCTATGTTTGCCCCTACCAAACATCACCTACTTTTTGATGTTCATGTGCAAGTCTCTACTTATGCATAGGTGGGTTGTTACATTCAGTGGGTTATGATCATCTTCTGAGCTTTTCTTTCTACCTTTGCTCATGTATCCATTTCCATTATGGTATTTTAATACAATCTGTCGCCTTCCAAAAAGAAAAAAAAAATTCCATTATATGCAATATAAGATGTGGCCAACCCATAAATATTGAATTCCAGAGAAAGGCATTAGAATGTTTAAGGAGGATGAGAACAATGAGCCAATGTTACCAATAGGAGTGCCTAAAAACATCCCTCCAAGGATCACATTGAATGATATCTTTGTCCTGAAGAATAGCATCATCACTTACATCTCATACATCTCATTATGGAAGGATATCTGCAAAGATTAAGAAGGTAATGTGTTTGCAAAATAGTACAAAATAATTATAGAATATTAGATTTCATTGTCTAGAAGATACCTTTCCAGGACGTCCTCAAACTAATAACCTTTGGCTACATAAAAAGCAAGAACCTCTACAAACTGTTTTTTACTCCAAAGATCTATGAAGCATCCATAGTTGTAAGACCCTTACCTTTATTGTGGGTCAATGGATATCCAGTTATGTATATGGATGAGTTCGACCCTCATGCACATGTCATGAAAGGTATATTTGTTTTAGTCCAACCTGGGGATGATGATGATGATAATAATTATAATTATAATAATAATAATATTAATTAATTAATTAATTAATAATGCCATAATACTCCAACATGGTTGGGCTATACAAAAGAAGATGCCATTTTAGATTCAGAGTCTATCAATTATAGACATTTATGTTTTACAGTGATGCTTATTGGTCGTTATTATATAGGTTGTTTAACTAAACGTTGGTGACCCAATGCATTAGATCTTGCAAGGTATGAGAAGTTAGATGACAACCATTATCCTTGGGATTTTAATAGCAAAAGACGAGATACTGTGACATGTGGGAAGACATAGCAT
Source organism: Isoetes taiwanensis (assembly GCA_021234155.1). Classification (NCBI taxonomy): domain Eukaryota; kingdom Viridiplantae; phylum Streptophyta; class Lycopodiopsida; order Isoetales; family Isoetaceae; genus Isoetes; species Isoetes taiwanensis. The sequence goes on along the minus strand of JAJEKV010000002.1, from coordinate 29,936,697 downwards.
CTGCTAAAGGCTCTTAACCTTAGTCATTTTCTTGATTATTTAAGTATCTTCAGCATGTGTAAGTATGATACCATGTTCATACATTTGATAAGGTAATGTATCATCTAACTATCTTAGATGTATGTGTATTTTTATATTATAATGTTTTAGCATGTTGTATCAAGCCTTAATTTGAATGGTTGAGATCATTTGAGTACATCCAAAGCCGAGATTTATCGCACAGCTTCCCACCCCGTGTATCGTCAAGGTTTAATCTCTTACGGGGAAAGGGGAAAAGAAAAGGAGACAAAGGAAAAGGGAGAAGAAGAAGGAAAGGGGAAATGTGAATGGCAAAAAGGCAAGGGGAAAAAACAAAAAAGGGAAAAGGGCATGGGAAAAAGGGAATGAGGGAAGGGTGAGAAAAGGGAAAAATGAAGGGAAAAATGGCATGGAAAAAGGGAAAAGAAAAGAGAAATGAAAAAGGGAGGGGGGAACGGGGAGGAAAAAAGGGCATGGGGAAAAGACAAAGAGGGAAAAGATGGGGAAAGGAGGAAAAGGGAAGGGAAGAAGGGGAATAGAAAAAGGGTGGGGAGAAGAGAAGCGAAAAAGGGCATGGGAAAAGGAAAAGGAAAGAGATAAGGGGACGAGAAAAGGGGGAAAGGGAACCTGGGAAAAAGGCCATGAGGAAAAGGGGAGAGAGAAAGGAAAAAAAAGGAAGGGGGAAACAGCGTATAAAAAGGGGGAAGACGAAAGGGGAGGGAAAAAAGAGCATGGAAAAAAAGAAGAAGATGGAAAGGGTAAGGAAAGGGGAAAAGGGAAGGAAAAAACGACATGCGAAACGAAAAAAGAAAAAGAAAAAGTAAAGAGAAAAAAAATAGGGGAAAAGGAAGGGAAATGGGCACTGTAAAAGAGGAAGAGAAAAGGATGGAGAGAGGAGAAAAGGGAAGGGAAGAAGGAGAACATAAAAAGAATGAGGAGAAAGGAAGGGAAAAAAGGGATTAGGAAAAGGTCAGAAAGAAGGGAAGGGAAAAATGGCATGGGAAAAAGGAAAGGGAAAGGCAAAAGAAAAGGGGAGACGAGAAGGGTGATTGGAATCCAAGAAAAAGGGACGAGGAAACGGGAAAGAGGGAAACGGGAAAAGGGAAGGAGGAAAGGGCACGGAGAAGAGGGAATCGGAAAAAGGGAAGGAGGAAAGGGCACGGGGAAAAGGGGGGAGGGAAAAGGTAAAGGAAAGGGTAAAGGAGCAAAAAAAGAGTATGGAAAAAGGGAAAGGGAAAAAGGAAGGCAGAAGGGGGAAAGTGTGCGGAAAAGAGGAAAAGAGTACATGGAAAAGGAGGAGAGGAAGATGTGTTGAAAAGGGCATGGGAAAGGGAAAAGTAAAAAAGAAATGAAGGGGGAAGGGGGGAAGAAAGGGAAAAAAGCACGCCAAAAATGGAAAGAGGAAAAAAGTGGGAAACGAAGGGAAAAGGGAAAGAAAAAAGTTCATCAGGAAAAATGAAAGTGAAAAATAGAAAGAAGGAAAAGGAAATGTTTAAGAAAAACAAGAAAAAAGGAAAAGGAAAATAGGGAAAAGGAGGAAGAAAAAAGGATGAAAGTGAGGTAGAGCAAATGGCAGAGGGAAAGAGAAATGGCGTCGAAGACTTTAACGATGGAGTACTTTTGGGTTATTCATGCGCTCTTCTCTCATTACTACAGTGTATCATTTACAGGTTCTCAACTTATGCCCAGCAACGCTGGCCATCGTCAATATGTTTGTAAAACTTCATGTATCATACAAAAATATGTGATACTTAATTCCTCACATTCAAGGTATATATTTTGCAAATTTGTTATTGTGGAAGTTTGGGTTGTTTAGTATTAAATGAACATTATCTTTTTATTTATTCTCGTTGATGAATGTATATTGTTTTGCACTTTGAACTATTGATTAGGTGCAAATCAAAATTCTATTGAAGTAGAGATATCTATAGATACCAATCCAGGAATACGAGGCAATATTAATGCAGGTCTGTTTATATCTCATGCATCATGGAAACATGAAGCAATAGTAAGCTCAAATTTTGCGTGTTCTCGAATTGATACACATTTGTTGCTACACATAATCCCAGCTAGTAAGCGAGTTGAAAGAGAATAAGGGGTGGGGAAAGAGAAATGTTCGGGGGGGCCTTGGGTGTCACAATTAAATCCTTGTATTCATTAATTATATAAATGCAACACTATTAATAAATATGAAATCTTTCCATAGAAGGAAGTTAAAAATAGCAGAAGCGAAATTAATCTTGTAGCGGAAAACGGTGACGGACCAGGCGCTGGCGATGGCGGGAGAACAGTGTTGCTTGCCCTAAACCATGAAATTTTTCACGATCTTGATTCAAGGGGAGAGATTCTCCTGTGGATGGCTCGAGGGTGAGAGTGCCCGGCTGTGGGAAAGCCTGGTGTACTACAGATTCTTTCCAGAAGAATTATTTACCCCCATCTTTTCTACGGTTCCTCAGTCAAAGGTGGAGCTTCTTGAATCATGGTTGGGTGAGTTTGTGGGTGACAGACAGCAGGCATTTTTCATTCGCATTGCTCGTGGGTTGACAACAGGATTGTAGTGAAAGTTTACAGTTAAGAACTTTGTATGTTACAGTTGTTAGTAGTGGTACGCTGTTAGCTAGTAGAAAGATTGGAAAAAATAATAAAAAAATCAGTTTAGGTGGGACAGAGTGAAGGAATGTCTGGGAAAATACAGCCATCAGGTCAGATGGGACAACCATTGGGAAGTGTGCAAGCAGGGCCAGATTTGGGGGAAAAGGAAATAATAGGGTCAGAAGAGAATAATGCCAAGTTTGAGGACTTGAAAGATTTGGCCCGTACTCTTAGCGAAAAGGGTTATAGGCAAATCCAGGAGATCACTGCTCACTTGGCTGCATTGGAGAAGGGAGAGAAGGTGAAGGACTTTGTTGCCTTTGGAGATTTTCTCACCTCGCTATCAGACATGGTGAACACCAGGCGGTCTTCTGGAGTAGGAACTCTGCAGCGACAGAAGGAAGCTGTGAACCAAATCCTGGAGTATGCAAATCAGATCCAGGAGGACGTACGGAAGGAAGCTGGTAACTGAAAAAGTCCCGGCGTTTGTTGGTAAACCTCTCAGAAACGCAGCCGTAGAGAGTAAACTCAAATTTCTTAAGTCTCGGGGTCTCATAGGATATGTCCGACATGAGGGGGTCCGATTACAGTATATAAAAGGAGAGCTTGAGAGGATGGAGCAAGGGGTAGTGACCAGTAGTATATATTGGATAGAATTCCCGTTCTTCATGGTTGAATGTGGAAATAATCAGACTGCTACCCTTCTCCTTAAACAGGGTACCATTTCCAAAGCCAATACCCAATTCTTCTTTCAGAAATGGTATCCTTCCTTTGACCCTCAAAATTACTCTGAGCTGTATCATCTGGTATACTTCCCTGCAAGGACTAAACCCTATATACTGGAAATGTAATAAGCTGGGAGGTTTCCCAAGATAAAGCCCCGAGAGTTTGGGCACAGATAGACTTGCTAAAACCAATTCCGGGAGAAATTAAGTTTGTGGATTATTTCGGCAATCTAAAGACTCTGAAGCTAGCATGGCAGGGACTTCCCCAGCCATGTCCAACTTGTGGTATCAGACTACATGGGGGGAAAGTTTGTAAGGGAGGAGGAGGGACCAAGGAAAATTCACATGGACAAAATTTAGGGAATCTGCAGAATGTAGGGAAACAGGGTGAAGGTGTGTGGATTACACCAAATAAGGGGAAGCAGGAAAGGCAAAGACAAAATAAGAATGGTAGTGAAAAAAGGAAAAGAAGAAGGCAAAAAATCAGGGAAGATAAGGAAAAAGAAAAAACAAGATTGGAGTTAGGAAAGAGCCTGAAGAAAAAATCGAGGACAGAGTGGAAGAAAAAAGTCCAATTTCTTGAAGATTCAGCTAAGGTCAAGGTCCTCAACAATCCCCATTCAAAAGGAAAAGATGTCTCGGAGGGAGATGGACCCCAAGATATCTCTGAGGTAGTCAGGTTCATGGCCCTAACAATAAGAGAACCAGATTTGTCCCATGGTAAATCTTACTCCTCGGAAGATTCTTCGGGGGGTAAAGATAGAGGGGGACCCAGCTCACTTAAGCTTTTTCCTATGGTAACTCCAAATATAGATTCACCTTTTCCAATTATGGAGCTTTTTCCTAAAAACTCAAGGAAAATAGACTCGGGGCAAGGAATGGAGGTAAACCAGTCCAATCTCGGAAGAGATAAGGTACAAACTGAGCAGGATTCTACCAATGTTGGGGAACCAGCATTGGAGCTTCTTGCAGATAACTTAAAGAGGACCAACTTTGAGCGAGATCAGGCACCAGCTGAGCAGGTGGATTTTCAGCTGAAAGCTCAACAAGATACTGCAATGGTTGGGGAGCCTAATGAACTACAGAGATCTCAACAGAGGGTGATAACAGAGGAAGATTCGAATACTCCTGTAACAGATGGAACCTTGTCTGTTAGGGAGGGAGATATATTCAAGACCCCAGCTACTCAGTTGAGGGAATTGAAAGATCCTTCATCTGTCTTGTCAGGAAAATTTTGGGATGATGAAGATGGAAGTGATGAGGAGAAAGAGATTTCCAATGAGCAATCCTTTGTAACTCCTCTTCCTCAAATCAAGAAGAGACAGAAAAAGGTCTATACTCCAAGTGAACATGGGCCTGTCACTCGAAGCTCCAAACTTAAATGAGGATAGTTTCATGGAATTTGAGAGGCATTAACGATCCCCTGAAGAGGAAAAGGGCTCTGATTGCTCTTAAGGAAGTAAAAGCAGATATAGTCCTGCTCCAGGAACACAGGCTTCCTGCCTTTGAAGCTTCCAATTTAGGGAATTGGATTTTCCCTAATGGGGAGTCCATTTGGGCCCCTGCTAATGGCACCAAAGGAGGTATTTGTATTGCTTGGAGTGGCCCAAAAAGAGTTGGCTCTTTTTCTCATCCTTCAGGGAGATGGCAGGTTGTATTCTTGGAAATAGAGAAAGAACAGATGGGCATCATAAATGTATATGCATCTACCTCCCCTGAGGAGAGAGAGGAGCAATGGAAAAGTATGTCAGATTGGCTACAGGGGCAGAATATTAGTAATTGGATTTTAAGTGGTGTCTTCAACAACACTCCTTCATGGGAACAGAAAGCAGGCAAGAAGATCAATATGTCAAAGGGGAAAAGATGTCAGTGGGATAAGTTAATTCATAGTTTTCTTTATCATGCCCCATCCTCTTCCAATGCATACTCCTGGAGTAACAAAAGGAAAGGAGCAGATAGAGTGTATTGCCTATTGGATAGGTACTACACCAACATCTCTACTATTGATGGCTGGGATAATCTGACTGTAATTAATCACTGTAGCAACTCCATATCAGATCACTACCCCCAGATCTTGGATACGGGCATTCTTCCTGAAAAAAGACTTGTTGAAACTCCATTCAAATTCAATGTCAGCCTACTAAATAATAAAACCTTTTGTGACGATTTCACTAGGTTTTATTCTTCCTTGGTGGCTGTGAATGCAAGTGGATCTATGAAGTAATTCATATATAGAAGTAAGCAGATCAAAAATTGGATTAAATAGTGGGGCAGGGAATGGAGTAAGAAAAGAAGACAGGAAAAGAATGAAGTTTACATGGAGATGAAAACTGTTAGGCAAAATCTGTTCACAGATAAAGATAATAAATATGATGCTGCAACAGAGAGAGGAAACTCTAGAAAGAAAGGTAAAATTGATTGAAGAACATGAGGCAAAGAGTCTGGCAATCAAAAGCAGGAGTTATATATCAACCATATGGATGATTGCAACTCTAAATTCTTCTTTAGAGCTGCTAAAAGCAGACTAATGAACAATGGGATTATCCCTGTCAAAGATGATAATCATCAGGACTTATCTAAACAGGAGGATATCCAGGATATATTCTACAACAAATATAAAGATCTTTTTGCTGCTAGACAAATAGACAATAGCAAAATGCTGGAATTTTTTTATTATCTGGATCCCAAATATCAGCATATTGAAGATAGTCAACTTTTGGCAGCACCAATGGAGGATGAGATCTTGAGAACCATTAAAAGTATGGCTCATGGGAAAAGCCCTGGGCCTGATGGTTTACCCCCAGAATTTTATGAGCAGTTTTGGACTGTAATTGGCAAAGGTCTCACCACATTCATTCAGGGTGCATGGCAGGCAGAGAAGTTACATCCAGCTATCAATGCTGGCCTAATTGCCTTAGTTCCTAAGGTAGAGAAGCCTGCCACTTTCTCGGACTGGAGGCCAATTTCGCTGACAAATGTTACATACAAAATTTTGGCCAAGATTTTTGCTAATAGGCTTAAAAGGATCCTACAGGAGAAGATTAGTAATGTCCAATCAGGCTTTCTTCCCGGGAATTCTTGGTAACTTCATTGGGGCTTATGAAGGTCTTCACTGGAACAGATTTACTAATCAAGGATGTGTGCTGCTCAAACTGGATTTCAAAAGAGCTTATGATACCATTGATTGGAACTTTCTCAATAGGGCCATGCTGCAACTTGGATTCTCAAAAGAAGTTTTAAACAAGGTAACAGGTTTCAATGCTACAGGATGCTCAGCAGTTTTAGTAAATGGTTCCCCTTCTTCTTTCTTTGAATGCAAAAGAGGAGTTAGGCAGGGTTGCCCTCTGGCCCCTTACCTTTTCCTCATAGTAGCTGAGATTATCTTGAAAATGCAGCAAAAGGGAAAAATCAGTTGCCTCAAATTACCTGTTGCAAATGAGTCCTTGTCAGTAATGCAATATGCAAATGACACATTTGTCTTCCTAAAAGAGTAAAGAAATAGCATCCCAAACTTTCTTGCTGCTATGCATCTGTTTGGGAAAGCATCCGGGGTTTTCTTAAACAAAGATAAGTGTGCAATCATTTCTGACAGTCCAAAAAATAGTATTGAAGGAATTAAGGTTTGTGGTCATCATTCTGCCACAAAGTTATTGGGTTTGCCCCTAGCATTAAACATGAGTCTTCATGGCTTATGGGAATCCATAGTTGCTAAAATAAAGAAGAAGTTGCACGTTTATCCTAAAACTCTTTCTCTAGCAGGAAGAGTAGAGATTATTAACAGTGTTATTGCGAGCTCACATGTCTTCTTCTCATCAGCAATAATTGCAGATAAGAAGTCTTATCAAGAATTGGAAATTATTATGGAGGAATTTATTTGGCAGGGTTCACACATGGTAGGTTGACAGCACCTAACCCTCCCAAAGAAAAAAGGAGGACTAGGGTGTAAAGATCTGTTCCTTCAAGCACAGGCCTTGGCAGCTAAATTGGTATGGAGGTCAATATTTTTCCAATCGAAATCTCCTGCCCTGCTCCTAACAAATTTTTGGATTGGTAAAACTTCCTTGCTAGGTAGTCCTTCTACTCCACATCATCTCCCAGATTCTGCCTTTTATCAACTTGATCCTTGTTCAAGCACATCTCCTATCATGAAAAGGATCATACAAGCTTGGAACAGAGTTCCTGTCTGTTTTAAAGCTCATCCTATAGATAACGTTTCAGATGACTTTAACTTTTTCTGGCATCAGGGACTAACATATGAGGATTATAGATGCTTAGCCTTGAAACACCCAAGGAAATATAAGGAGTGGAAACTTAAAGGGCTCTGCACAATTGGCAGTATGTCAAATGGGACAGTTTGGAAAACCTGGCAGGAAGTCTCCAGCTTGGTAAGGGATTCTGTTTGCGACAGGAATATCTACAATGCTTTAACTCATCATCATAGAGGAGCAGGAGATGAGGCAAAGGAATGTAATTGGGCTCTTGATGACAAAGGTTACAATGTAGCTAAGATATATTCCCCCCTGTTGAACTCCCAAGGGACAAAAGTATCTAATCAATGGGGTTGCTCGGAATCTGATGCTATCCGTGTCATTCGGAAAGGTTGGAAGTTGCAAAGTGCTAAGAAAACTATCTTGTTCAGATGGCTCCTCTTGAATAAAAGCCTCAAATTTAATGCCTTTCGAGCCAAATTTAACAGACAAATTTCAGATAGGTGCCCTCTAGGGTGTGGCCAAGCTGAATCTTCTACTCATATTTTCATTTGCCCTTGGCTAACCCCTTTCTGGAATTGGATAGGTACATACATTGGGTTTGTCCCAAACAACGAGCCTGAGTTGTTTGACTTCCTTTCATCCGGCTCTGCCTTTTTGTGCACAGTCAGGACTCTTTGTCTATGGACAATTTGGAAACACAGAAATGGAGTGGCCATTAATCACTCTGCTCCAGATCTGAATTTTCTTAAAACTACTCTTCAATTGGAGCTAGCTGATACAGCCATGGCACATAGATTGCTCAAGGGTGCTAATTATGATAAAAATTGGGATGCCTTGGGCTCCTATCAGGGGTTTTACTCATTCTTTTCTTTATATTTTAACAATCTTTCTGATGTGGCTCACAGATTATTTGGTCAAGAAACACCATGAAGGCGGGCATGTTGGGGAGGTCCCGGAAGGAACGAAGCCTCTTTCTCATAAGGAAGTTCTTGAAGCACTTTTGTGGGTTAAAACAGAAATTATCATGGTCAGAACTTTGAAGCGTGTACTGGATGATGAAGACATCTGGCAGTTCAAACATGAGCTTAAGCATTATTTTGAGGAGAAGCTCGGCATCTGCGAATCGTGCCGGGACTCATGGATCCTCCACATTCTGGATTCTTCTGCGTATGGGGCTGTTGAACTGGACTACCTTCTATTCAAGTATACAGATCAGGCATTCGCTATCATTACCTTAGATGGTGTGATTGATGAATGAAGTTGCAGATGCAGAGAACTTTGTTCACCAGCTGCCACTCTATATCTCGATCACAAATAAGCCAAATATGCACATCCACAGATTGGACATCAACTTGTGATAAAGTAGCAGCACGTTTTGCCAAATAGTCTTGTCCCATCGAGATATCAAGAACTTAATCTGAAAGGCCTCCTATATTAATAAGTAGCCAGACTTATATCAAGCCTCAATCATCTGAATTCCTACAAACTTCTACCGTCACTAAGCCAAAGGATGGCACCATGCACAAAGTGGAAGCTGATTCTCTAGAAGAATCCACCAACATGGAGCAGTCATCTAAACAAATGCAAGAGAATTGATATGGAGTAGGAACCCTCTGCCAAGGCTCCAACACCCTCCTCGAAAAAAGAGAAGCATTAAGAAGGGGACATAGCAGAAAAAAAGGCTCCAAGGTAAGAGAGATCTAAGTGCGACCTTTTCAAAAGGGACATAATGCGCAAGTGCTTGCTTGATTAACCTTAGTTCAGGTGAGGCAAGAGAACTCGTGAGAATTCTCCATATAAACTTAGAGATCAAAACCTGATTTTGTAAGCGGTAATCAACCATGCCTAAGCCACTAGTAAACTTCAGTTTAAGACATTTAGACCAAGAAACTTCCACCACATCATGCTCTTCATTACCATGCCAAATGCAGTTGCGAACAATTGCAATAATATGCTAAAATTTTGATTGAGAGGCAAGAAGCGCAAATGCCATATAAACGAAATCATTTTTTGAATAATAATATTTCTGTATGGCTAATATGCATTGGTCCTTATCGAGGATATATCCTTTAACAAAACCTTTCCAATTCGAAACTTCATCCACAAAATATGGAATAGGAGAATTTGCATTGCATTTGCTGAACAAATAAAGCAACTCCAGGAAACTTAAAGCACCTATTAATGTAAAAAAAAATTACCAAACAATGCATCAATAGAATCATGAGTATTCCCAATCATCATGAAGCCAACTTTGATCTCATCAAAACCTTAAAGCATGTCAGGTAAGAGAGAAAAGAACACATCCTTTTTTTTTTTTTGATCAGATGCATTATCTAACTTCAAATAGAGATTTTGAGAAAGAGGATTGAAGCCCTCTAATGTGGTACTAGAAGATGCGGGCACCAGCACTACCTCTTGCGTTTGTACTAACTTATGCCGCAGGGTGGGGTATCCTTTACTGCTTACATTACTTTGCAATTCGTAGTCTGGTGCCATGCTCATCTCTAACTCTATAATACAAGCCCCCCAAACGTATAATATGAGACCCATAAAAACATAATAAATCAGTATAAAAGCAAATTACCTGCCTTACCCATTTTTTCGTAGCTAATTTTGTTTGAGGCTTTTTCTTTATCCTTCCTATACTTTGGTGTGGTCTCATTTCTAATGCTCTAAAAGGCCTAGTAGGTGTATCAACTGGGAATTTGAACCAAATCCTTAAGAATTTTTTATTTCATGATTCAATTTTTCCCAAGGATTAATCTTTGAGCCTCTTCACCCTAATAGTGAAGTGCCCATTTTCCTTATAAACCCAAATCATCCACATCTTAAAATTTCTCATTATATTCGTCAAAACCTAATGTTATTCTAATGCATATGGTTAGGATTAGAATCTTATGTCACATGCTAACAAGTTGTATTATTGAGCAGGTGGAGGTTGGACATTCATTTTGTAGCTCTAGAGTATCCTCCTTTCATTTGGAAGTATCGTGAAACAAATATACTTAATTATCTGACAGTAATGTGAAACGAATGTAACTATTATTTAACAGTGGCAAGGAGCAAGTTTATTTGGGTATATACACTGATCACAACTGTAGTACAATAATAAGTATATATAAAGATAAGATAAGATAAGATAAGATAAGATAAGATAAGATAAGATAAGATGAATTTTTACGTCCACGGGAACCCAACGGATTATGGGACGGCACATGCAAGGGCAACAACCCATCCAAATATTAAAAGACTACCAAGAAGAAGATAATGCTAATGCTAGTGGTAATTTTGTGCTTCTAAAATTATCTAGACGTAGTCAGTCCAAGGATTGGAAGGCCATTGGTCTAGAATAATTGCTGCAATAATTGCTGCACCTCCCCTATATACTGCCCATTTCTTTTACAGGCCCTCACCTTGTAGAGCTCCTCCTTATGGTTACACAATTGAAGGGGGGAGAGATCCTCCTGTACTGAGAAACTAGTCCCTCTGAGATGGTTTCCATGCTGAAGAACATGTAAGCGACTAACAGTGTCTTGAAACTGAACCAAAAGATGGCGAGGACGATCAGGTCTTGCCGCTCCCACCCTAGTAGCGGAGACAACTCCACCAACCTTCACATGCATGACATCAGTGAAAAAATGCAAAGCCGCATCCACATCAGAATGGGGATCATCTTCTGCATCTGCAACCCCTATAATACGCAAGTTCAGGCTCCTGGTAACAGAAGATACTGAGGCAGCCTACTCCTTTCTGCTAGCTCGACACTGCGACTCCTGGTCCCCTTGGGATTGTGGAGATGTCTGTACTTCCACCTCAACATGTTCCCTTTCCAATGTCTGCACTCTCGCTTCAACACAATGTTTCTTCTGTGGCTGTAATTCTGTATCTAGTGTCTGTACTGAGGCATCACTTGTACCCACATACTGGGCTTTAGGGTCTGGAATGTAGGCATGTATTAACTGTAATAAGTGTGTCCATCTCTCAATAGATACGATCATAGATGTAGCCATCATTCCTCCCTTAGAATGAATGAGTCGTACCTGGTCATGAAGTGTAGGCAGCAAACACTGAACTTGCAGGTCTAGAGCACTTTGGAGATCCTCTCGATCTTGGAAGGTAAATGTACCAGAACTGCTTGTGCCGATATGAAGAGGCCGCTAGAGACCAAAAAGAGAAGATGGCAAATCCATTGTTACACTGGAATTAGCTTGTCCCTGACCATGGGGCTATATGCTAGACCGAGCACTTGTGGGACGAGGGACCTCCTGTGTGAACAATAATTCCTGAGTAGGAGGCTTTTTCTTTTCTCTGGCCATCCTTACACCAAATCTCTCCTTATTACTGGCCCTTTCTGACATGGTGAAGCTCTCTAAATGAAATCCAAGCGGGTATATACAAAAGTTAAATCAAAGCGGACTAGAGGAAACCAAATCAATTTGTGAAGCCTTAATCTAAAAGATCTGAGGCAATATCCAATACTGCAAACCCTACCAAAGCTGGCCGGAGCATGACTGTTTTGACACATAAAACGTAACTAAACATGGGCATCTTATAAACCATCTAAAAGATCCCGAAGAGAGCTTTCCAACGCAATAAGCCTCACCTGAAACGGAGTCCCGGATCAAAAGTTATGCTAGAAACTGTGTTGCCGGCGAAAAGTTGCGCTACATGGCGCCTATGGTTTGAGCCATAAAATCAATGCGAAAATAAAATCACATTCCGTTTCTTAATTGAAGAAAGAACCAAGAAGATTTCATGCCTGGGAAATGTATTATATTTGGTCCTCATAGTAAATTTCTTGTATGTGATAAATATTATTCAATAAATAGAATTCTCCTCCTTCAAACGAGTATATTAAGGCTTTATGCTTGATTATAATTCCTAAACTTACAAAAACAATTTAAAATTTATTAAAACAAAGGGCATCCCCATCTCACACGATGATGACAATGAGATGCAACATAAAAACATGACAAACAAATAAAAGAACATTCTTATATTGATAACATTATACTATGTGCTATTCATAATGATTGCATCATTGAAGATGACGCATAAAGTCTAGTAATCTTACTAGCTTTATACTTGAGGTATGACTCTTATGAGAGCTTGAAGCTAGTGCAGATGGTCGATATGATGGGTGACTTCTTGGTCCGGGAGTTGGTTGAGGGGCATGTGATGGTGGCATACTCGGAGGCTGGGAATGAGGTGGTGGACCACATGGTGGATGACTTCTTGGTCCTGGAGTTGGTTGGGGAGCATGTGATGGTGGCATACTTGGAGGTAGGGAATGGGGATGTGGTGATGGTGCATATGGAGGCACGGGAGGACAAGATGGTATGCATGGGATTATATAACAGTATGGCTGTGGAATTGCACATGGTTGTGGGCATACAGACTCGCAAGGGGGAGTGGGTCGTGGGCATGGAGGTTTGCATTCTTCTGGTGGTTGTGGCTTTGAACCAGGTTGTGTACATTTGGATTCGCATCCCACTGGATATTGTGGACGTCCTGATATTTTTATGCTAATAGTCCTGCAAAAAACAACCAAATATGAAATTGAAGATGAGCAACAAAAACAATAATAGCAATAGCAGTAGCAGCAACAACAACATACCATGTTATGCCACCTACATTTGTGGGACATTGTGGCATGTCATTAGTTGTTTCATTAGCAACATGATGAGCTTGTGACAATGGTCCAAGAGCCAAGAATGCAAACACAAGAACTAAATTCCTAATGGTAAACATGTTTTTTTTTTTTTTAATAGTAGAACGAGAGTGTTTTTATATAGCCATGAAGCTTCACATCCCAAGCATGAGATTCCTCTTTGGAGGAAGGTACATTCCTCATGCAATTGTTATTTTATTCGTCGAAGTCAACTTATTTTTGGAAGTCTAATATTCCACACACAAAATTGACTTTATTCCAAATAAGATTTTTAGATTTTATGCTAATGGACAAACAACATAACACAACAAACCATAACATGTGGCATTTTCCACTAGATATAATGATGCAATCAATGATGATAAATTACGTATAGCGGAATTGAATAGGGAAGGTCGAGGGTTCGATTCTCTTGACCTTCAAAAAAGTTATTTTGAATTTACGAAAACTTTCAAAATTCTTTTTAAGATTATAAGATTAAGAAGCTTATACTAAGCTAAAATAACTTTGAAGGTTATTTAAGATGCCTAAGGAAGACAAGCCACGGGGTGCCAACGCGCTCCCCGTATCCTTTAAAAGAATCTAGTACCACTCCAGGGGTGGGGGCAACCCCCCCTAGAGACCCACCCAAAGATAACGATCCTAAGCCAGAGGCAAGCACTTCAGTTCCTCTTGATACGGAAATGCGTCAGGATGTTAAACTTGAAGACGGTAACTACGAGAAACACGAGGACTCTAAACATGGGGATCGCTTGGACGTGGATTTGGAGGAGAGGACTTCGACATCGGGGACCCTCTCCAAGAGGAGATGCATGACCTGCGTGCGCAACTTCATACTATGGCTGCCCAACTCGCTGAGTTATGAAGTGAAGGGAGTCGTAGGCGCATGTCTGATGAGGATTCCGATGAAGACGAAGAGAAGGAAGATAGACAAAAAGGCAAAAAGGAACCCAACGACTTCTCTCCAGAGGTTAAACAATTATACCACCTTTTAAAAAGAGATAAGAAATCTTATGTTCCTCCTTTGCCTAAACCATATAATGGGGCTAGAAATAAAACGATCCTCTCAGATTGGATTTTTAAAATGGAAAAATATTTTCAATCTGCTGAAACCCCAAACTCAGAGAAGGTCCTTTGTGCCTCAGACTCCTTAGAAAAGGATGCCTTGTCATGGTGGCGACGCCATACCAAGGCTGTCCAACTAGGGCAGGCACATAAGATTGAAACATGGCCCAAGTTTATTAAGAAATTACGGAACTATTTCATACCTTCTAATGCCGAGCTCAAATTGAGGGATAAGTTACATGAATTACGCCAAACAGGAAGCATTGCTTCCTATGTGCAAGATTTTACATCCTGTGTTTTGGAGATTGAGGATCTTAATGGAGAAAACGAAGCTGCATCAATTTCTTTGGGGACTAAAGAAGTATGTAAGAAGGGAAGTTGAGAAATCATCTCCTGAAGATCTTCAAGATGCGATTGAACTCGTTGAGGCAGTAGCAAACTTCATATCTGATCTTGATAAAAAAGGTATTGATCGAAATGCTTCAATTTGAATTTCCTCTAATAATAAAGATCCTCACCAAAGTTCTTTTAAGAATAATGATAATAAACCTGTCTTCAAGAAACTTAATGATCGACAAAAGACAGAGTACAGACAAAAAGGCTTATGTTATATATGTGGAAAAGGTGGGCATATATTTTACCAATGTCCCCATAAGAAACCTACAGGATCTAACAATGTGGTATTTGTGGGGGTCGCCCAAGTGAAAGACAGCCTATTTTTACCAAATGACACTTTTAAGATCAAGGGGTCCTTAAGGGGTCAGGAGTTTATTATTCTAGTAGACTCAAGGTGTTCTCATAATTTTATTTCACGCATCATGGCCTCTAAGTTAAGACTCCCAACCAGTCCCCACGACCAGCCACTTGATGTCCAAGTCGCAGATGGGAGTTCTCAAATCTCCTCTGATAAGGTGGGGGACATCACCTACCGAATTCAGACTTTTCATGCACGAGATTCTTTTGCTGTCATGGAATTGACCCATATTGATATGATCGTCGGTCAAGAGTGGTTGTGGAAGTATAATCCGTTCATCAGCTTTCGACGACACATTATGAAACTTCAGGTGGACGGAAAAAGATATGAATTGCAAGGAGAGCATGATTTACCATCGACTCTATTACTCTCGGCCATTCAAATTAAGAAGTTGGTACATAAACAACAAGCTCAATTGTTTACCTTACTTGTACATGATAAAGCATATGAAAATGAGGAAACTAAGAAGGGTGTTGACTTTTTCGTCTTTCCACCTACATTTCCTCTTCATGAATTTAAGACCTTTCTGATGCAGGACTCCAGTCCAGAGCTACCTCCACGAAGGAGTGTGGACCATGCGATTGACATTGCTCCGGGGTCTGCTCCTCGATCTCGAGCTCCATATCGAGTCTCGCATCAAGAATCTTTGGAGATCGAGTGTCAGCTTGCCGATCTTCTTGAGCGAGGTTATATCCGCCCAAGTCGTAGTCCTTACGGTGCACCTGTGTTATTGATAAAGAAAAACGACAAGAGCATGCGGCTTTGTGTGGATTATCGTGCGCTCAACAAGATAACCATCAAGAATCGATACCCGCTGCCACGTATTGATGATCTTTTAGATCGTCTTCAAGGTAGCAAATATTTTTCTAAAATTGATTTGAAAAGCGGATATCATCAGATAAGGATTAAAGAAGGTCATGAACATAAGACGGCCTTTAGAGCACACTTTGATCACTATGAATATATGGTTATGCCTTTTGGTTTAACTAATGCTCCTGCCACATTTATGGCAGCTATGAATGATCTATTTCGTGACCATCTTCAGAAGGGTGTTATTGTGTATCTTGATGACATTCTTGTGTATTCTAAGAGCCTAGAAGAATATGAGGAGTTGGTAAAAGTTGTTTTGACCCTATTGCAAAAATATGACTATTTTATTAATCCTAAGAAAAGTTTCTTCTTTAGAGATCATATTGAATACTTGGGACATTTTATCTCTGCCCAGGAAATTTCAGTTGATCCACAAAAGTTTATGGCAATACGCACATGGCATGTACCAAAGAACCAACATGATGTAAGATCCTTTCTTGGTCTTGCAAGTTTTTATCGTAAGTTTGTTAAGAATTTCCCTCTAGAAGCAACACCTTTAACTAATTTGTTGCGTAAGAATGTTCCATTTCGATGGACTCAACAAGTTGAACGAAGCTTTACGAACCTTAAGAATGCATTAACAATGGCTCCTATTTTGACCATCGCAGATCCTCACAAGCCTTATGATGTTATGACGGATGCAAATGATTATGGGATCGGAGCTATATTAATGCAAGAGGAAAAAGTTATTGCTTATGAAAGTCACAAGTTTTCTAGTGCAGAAGCTAATTATTTTGTTTATGATAAAGAATTTCTAGCTATGATTTATGCTCTCTAGAAATGGAAGCATTACTTAATGAATGCTCATTTCTGTGTTAAAACTGACCGTCAAGCTTTACGCTATTATTCTACACAACCTGTTATGAATAAACGACAAGCAAGATGGCTCGCATTCATAGCCAACTTCCAACCCTTTGAGATCATTTACATTCCTGGAAGTAAGAATGTAGTGGCAGATGCTCTAAGTCGAAGAGCACATGTTAATGCAATTTCAGTGGTAACCACTGACTTTGCTAGCCAGTTTCCATCACTTTATAAGCATGATCATGAATTTAAGCAGGTTTTCTCTAGCTTGACTAGGAAAGAACGGAGTCAAGCCGAGATTTCTCTCTATAAAGATTATTCTCTTCAAGGAAATCTTCTTTATTTTAAGAATCGTTTATGTGTAATTGTAAACCATCTCGTTCTCTTATAATTAGGGAAGCCCATGAGAAACCATATGTTGCACATCCCGGTTTCTCTAAGACTTATGAACACGTGGCTTCTGTGTATTATTGGCCACGCATGAAAACTGATATTGAACGTTTTGTCCAAGGATGTTTGGTGTGTCAACGCATGAAGCTTGATACTCACCATCCTGCTGGGCTCTTACATCCATTAGATATCCCAAAGGAGATGGAAATCAATATCTATGGATTTCATCACAGGACTCCCAAGAACCTTACGAAAGAATGATGCAATCTTGGTCATTGTTGACCGATTGACTAAGTTGGCACATTTTTTGCCATGTAAGAAAGCCATTACAGGCAGCCAGGTAGCTCAACTATTTATTAAAGATGTTTTTAAGCTACATGGTCTCCCTAAGTCGATTGTGTCTGATCGAGATTCTAAATTTACTGGTCATTTTTGGACAAGTTTATTTGAGTCTCTTGGAACAGAACTTAAGTTTAGTTCATCTTATCATCCTGAAATGGATGGTCAAACAGAAAGGACTAATCGAACTCTCGAAGCTATGTTACGAAGCTATACTACAAATAAACCTACATTATGGGAAGATTATCTTCCACTAATAGAGTTTGCTTATAATAGCCCATTGCATGCTTCTACAGGTGTTACTCCTTTCCATGCAGCATATGATGGCTTTACTCCTCGGACACCTGCTAATTGGTTGGCGAATTCTCGAGTAGAAATGGCTAATCAAGTTGTCGAGGAGATGGGTGGTATTATTACTGCCATAAGAGATAAGTTAAGTCATGCACAACTCCAACAAAAGAAGTTTGCTGATCGTCATCGAAGACATTTAGAATTTTCGGTGGGAGAGAAGGTGTTGGTGTACATTGCACCACACCGTTATGCTTCTGTGAACAAGAAGTATCCAAAGTTACGACTTTGGACCTTATGAAATATTGTGCAAGTTCAATGATGTAAGTTATGAACTTAAGCTTCCCGTCACGTGGAAGAAAATCCATCCAGTATTTCACGTTTCACTCTTGAAACCTTTCATTGAAAGTGAAACAACTCAGTTGGAACCTGAGGATGCACCGCCACCTCAGTTTGTTGAAGGCAATAAGGTTCTAGTGGAACCTCTTAAGATCTTGGATACAAAAGAGAGAGTTCTGACCCGTCGAACAACGGTATTGGAATACTTGGTCCAATAGAAGAGTTTGCCTATCGAAGATGCAACATGGGAATCATCTTCCTTTGTCGCTGATTATCCTGAGATTCTGAAAGAATACTTGGGACTTCGACAATGAGGACATTGTCTTCTTTAAGTCGAAGAGAATGTAAAAAACTATGATCATGGTAGAAAGACATAATATACTGTATTTATACTTTTGTACGTCTTTTGAGACATGACTTTTCATTTTGGGACTTATGTCCTCTTTTGTACCATTTTTGAATTACGTAATATAAGACAGAAGTATTAGATAGTATTTTTGGGCATTCTCTCTCCTGGGTTCCTTTCACATACTCATACCAAGAACGTTAGCACATCTCCTTTTGGATAACTGCATTGATAAATTTAGCATCTCCTTGTGTAATCTTAGCTTCACGGACTCAACTCTGGTGCAAATAGCGTCATGGCTGCAACACCGTTAGTTGCCGCTAGTCACAGATCCATGTGCTTTGAATGCATTGGCATCATTGAATTCTATAGGTTTATCAACTAGCTCCAATGTTGCTGACTCTAACCTTATTCCACAGAGGGATTAAAAAAATGATAGCAAGAAGGAAAAAGACAAAGAAGGTTTCGACATAATAGAAATACGTAATTGTGATAATGGACATAGCAATATACGCCTTCAGTTAATAGAATATGGTCTCACAGGAGTAATCAAATTCATGAGAACCAGCATTTAACATGTTATGAAATACAAAACCTGATTCATACCTTAAATCTACTGTCAGAACCACCTAGTCATTACCAACTAAAAATAAAATTGAAGCAAAGGAAAAGCTCTAAAGAATACATTCCCTGAAATCTGTTTCTGGTGCCTACATGCAAACAACTCAGTGGGAACCAAAGGAATCCGTTTTCTGGTATGATGGCGAGAATGTGACCAGCAGAGCACAGTATTCTTGTCTTTCATTACTTCGAAGACAACACCTTCCTACACCTCCTGCATTGCATCACATAATCATTTCCATCACAACTTTGAATCTCAGCAACAAAATACAACTATCAAGATCTACTATAATCTAATGCAATAGCCTGCACCTGCACGTTACCTATGGTTCTCATAACATAACATGACATAAATTTCTTTCAAACATCGAATGCCTTTGGATAATACGCCAAAAGGATTTATTCCCTTTCCTCAACCTATGATTAAAAATACAAATCAAATGTGCTCCTAAGGTCTCTATTATTATCGGTCATGTACAATCATTATTCAACTTGTTACAGTCTTAGATTGTGCTTGTCATCTGCATGGAATTCTGCCAGGGAAACCACTTTGCACCAATAATGTTTTTGTCCTCGAGACTCGGGTACCCTGGCACCAAATCTCATGTTTGCTATTTGCCTAACATTGATGCTCTTCCTCCATGGGAAGGCAAATGCAAAGCTATCCCTGTTCTATGACTGATTTTTTTAGATGAGCAAAAGTGACAATATTGTGATAATAGAACCAACTATACTTGTTATGGTGCATTCAATTCCTAAATGTGCAGATATGACAAATTCATTATTGAATTCCTTGTTTCTTCTCATTGAAAACTATGATCATTTTAAGAAAGACCTTATATGCCGTAGGGTTTGTTGCCTCCATGGATATTCTTGTTGGAAAGTTCAAACCACTGTTCAAACCCAAGGCTCAGTTCATGTATTTTAAATGCCATTTTCAGCCATACAACGACTACTAAAAGAAAAGATTGCATTTGCTTCCTCAGTTACCTTGCCCACCAAAATATTTCATATCTTTCATGAATATTGGCTTAACCTTGAAAGATGAGAATTGCTCAAGAGCCTAGCATCAAACCCTGAAATGAAAAAATCGAGCATCAGGTTTAGATATCTAAAATCCAGAAAACATTAAATGGACAGAGATTCGAGGAAGCTAAACTAATAAGAAGGGTGCTTTGAATTTGCAACTAGTACATCCCATCAGGAGATCACATAGGAGAATCTAGAAACTTACAACATTCAGAATGACATCCGAATAAAGAGCATCTGACAGCCCCTTTGGAAAAGACTGCAAAATAGAAGAGGAAGGAGCAACAACTAAGCTCCATAACTCTAAAGCCAGACAACGGATCGCTAAGATACTCTATAGCCATATAAAGAAAGCATATTTAATTTCCTTTCAAGTCCCTTACCAAGTCAGCAGATCCTTTGAGGCTTTCCCAAGGAAAAAAATATTGCGTTCTTAGTTATGGATACTAAACTCTAGCAAATAAAAAAAAATTTGCGGAGACACCTAGACATATTTGGAACTGTGAATGCTTTTAAGAGAGAGTTGCAGATATGGCTTCACAAATCCTACAAAACATACAGTCTTATACGTCAGTTAGTAACTTGTCCTTGATAGGGTTTTCTAATAAAGGTCATAAAACATGTGCAAGCTTGTAGCATTTTTTTTCCCTATCAATATAAATACTTGCTAAGGCAGATCACAAAGTTGTTGGCAGTTGAGTTAGAATCTCCTTAAAGTCTTAGCGCGTGATGAAATCTCACCTCAAGGGGTGGCGGTTGGAAAGACATGTGATAGGCTCCATCACATGTCTTGCAAGCAGACCTTCAAAACAAAGGTAAAACCTGCTTACAAACTCATCTCACTTAAAAAAAGAGAGGAAAAAACTAGTTACAATCTCATCGGATCAAGTGAGAAAAAATTGTGAGTAATCTCTGCCTTCCCTACCTTGCATGATCGGCATGAAGGACATCTCCAAGTTGCCCAATTAAACAAATCCGCAAAAGGTCGTTCAATTCATGAAAATTCTGCCTTACATAGAGGACAATCGAAATCAGCAAACAAATTAAAACCCTGTGAAAGTCATCACCTGATTTGGACCTGGAGACAAAAATGCAGTCTCCTCCACATGAAATTAACTACTACAAAACATGGTAGATGCAATATATCTAATGTCTAAAAATCCTGGTTGGAAACATTCTTCCTTGAACTGAACAATATGACATGAGTCATAGAATATGTAGCATAATAACAGGGGGTTTTTTTTGTATTTTTGTACGGTTTTTCCAATGGTTTTTATATGATTTGATGGGCGTATTACACAAGGCCTACTAATTAGTACATCTAGAGTGCCCATTGTATTTGCATACGCTTGAATTAATTTTAATGCCTCTTTTCAATGGTGTAGACCCATATATGTAGTATTTTTCAGTTAAGTTTTATTTTTCGTATTATATTTTATTTTGCTCGACATGCAAAGCTCGAGCAGCTCATTTTAGGGTTTTTTGCTGTAAGGGCGTGGTTATGTGGGTCGGATTCAAGCGGCATTGGATTTGGCGTAAGCTAACCGGTTCAATGAGAGAGCTACTACGAGTGCTTGAAGCGGATGCTTGCCAATCCATGAGCAGGCGAGATCCTTCCTTTTCTTCGTCTTCGATCCGACTTATACTCGGCTCCAAGCTCTTTTTATGCGCCGAATCATCAGATCGAGCTCGCAGCCTTCAATATGTTGATTTCGGACATTTCCCCCCTTTGATAAAGTGGTTTTGCGGCTTTGTGGCTTGGCCATTGGTTCCTTGATCTTTGCTTGAGTTTTAAAGCTTGCAAGATGGGGCTTCCTTGGCTGATTCGAATATATTTCCACCAAGCGGAAGCTTCTACAACATGAAATCGATTCATGTCCTGGTGATTCGGAAAGTTTTTAAGAGTGGGAATCGATTTCTCTAGTTATTTGCATTTGGCTGACCCAGCATGAAGCGGGCCTACAAACTCTGGTATCCTTTGAATGAAATCTTGTAACATCTTTTGCTTGATGAGACGCGTTTTTTATTTGTTCGTAAGGAAATGTATGTAGCCCCTTGACTTGGATCTCATGAGAGGAGTTTGTAGCACATACTTGGATGTCAACTGCCTCAAGATTGGCGAGAAAGTCCTCGTGGTACTTTTCGTTACTAGAGAAGAAGATCATAAAGTAAACATGTGGGCAATTGGAAAACCCAATGCGAAAGCAATATTTTCCTTTTATCCTTTCGGGTTACGTTGACAAACTGTCCAAATTTTATGACCTCGAAACTTTTGAGCTTATTGGATTATGCGGACCGGGAGGTAAGTAATATCATTTCTAGAGTTGGTTGAAGGCCGGTGTAACATGAGATACATGTCCCCGGTAAGTTTTTCTTTGCTTAGGTTCGGCTTACGTGCAATGTTGTTTGATCGATGGCAAGAAGTTTGCTGCGTGCGGACACATGAAAATCTCAAGGTTATTTCCTACTCGATATTCATTGCTATTGTAAATTTGGCTCGAAAAAGTTTAGAGTTCACATTATGCAATTCCATGAATCATGTATTTAATAATCATAGCTGCAATTGTCATGTGACCCTGTCTTTTGGCTGGCAGTATTTTCCTTCCTCATAATTAAACACACAAGCTCACTCTCTGCAGAGGCTTTTTTATCTGTCTCAGTTCGTGTCCTTTCCCTTGTGGGGTACTATCTTGGGAGCCATTAAGATACCACGATGTGGTTGATGTAAGCTGGTCCAAAATTGCCGACTTCAACGTTCATGAAGAAAAGCTTCTTGGTTGTTCTTACAACAAGAATTGTGTCAGTGTTTGGGTCAAATTCATTGTAAAGCCTTGAAATATAAATTCTCTTAGAAGCATCCCTCTGAGTATACCCTTTGTTTCAAATTTGGTTATCCTACTAGATTAGTTAATCTTCTCGGTTGAGCCTTTTAATGTTCAAGCTAATGTATTTGAAGAAGTTTCTAAAAGGTGAGCTTCTAAATATCTAGTACACTTCAAATATTAAATCCTTAGTGCATATTTCGATTCCAAGGTTCAAGATGCAACCCTACACTATCTTTATGTTTTAAATGTCTTTTATATTCTCACGTTTTTTTTTTTTTATGGCCCGAAGGGCCAAAATTTTTTTTTAGTATAATAACCAACACATAACTACCATTGACATTAATAAATATAACCATTGGATCCAACACATTTAAATTAAAATCCCCCTTAAACCCCTTTGGTTTGGGTGCATATTCACCACGGGGGTGACGTAGAGGGGCGAGAGCCCTCATAATTGTATTTTGCACGTACGAAATCAACACCATATAGTATTCCGGTTGAAATCTTATAGTAGTTTGCGAATCTTATTATACAGTATAGCAAATCTTGTACTTGCATACCCCACAAATGAGGAACTTTACGTACGGTGTAGATTAAGGAATAAGGGGCGAATATGCCAATCCGACAGACTCTCGATGCCGGAGTCACCCCGTGTGAATATGCACCCAAACCAAAGGGGGTTTAAGGGGATTTTATACGCTTTTGGCATGGTTTTCATATGATTTCATGGGCGTATTGCACGAGACATACTAATCAGTATATCTAGAGTGCACTCCGCATTTTATTGTCTAAATTCCATATCATCAATGGTTTACCCCCTTTTATTTTTATTCCTCTATTTCTTTTTAATAAGCCAAACATGCAAGCATCGAAATGTTTCACTTTAGGGTTTTTTAGGGTTATCTCAAGCATTCTCTCTCGCCTCGTCCCTGGTATGCGTGTCTTCGCGGGTTTTGGGTTTGCCATGATGGGTCGGATTTGTGTGGCATCCGGACTTTACGCAGTCTAAGGGCGGTCGGTTCAAGACCGGACCTTGCACTTGTGACATGTAGCGTAAATGTCAGATCGCATGATGCTTTACGGAGTTAATTGCACATTGTTATTTTTTAGGTTGATGCATGATTTGTCTTGAAAAGAAGGAACTTATAGAAACATGGCGTAAGATGGAGAAGCATCAATCTTGAAAATGCAAGGAATTGCTCTATAGCATGCCAGACTCTTTGGGTTGGTCCATGACCGCCATGAACAAAGTTGTTGGCAATTTCATCTCTAGGAAGAAAGTAGCAATGACAAAATCAATTTGTGAGGAGCCTCTTTCTGCGGGTGGGAGCAACCAATAGTTTGACATTGCATCTCTGCAAGTATAAGAGCCCTAGTAGGTGTGGCATCACAAGTTGCCCATGTCCGGTTTTATTCTTTCATTTTCTCTTCTCATGCAATCTTTTTCGTTTTTGTTCTCTATCGTTGCTCTCTTTAAGCTATGACGTTGCGGGGACATTTACCAGAAATATAATGGCTGCAAAGACTGTAATATATTGCAAGAGAAGGTTGGCAACCACGAAGTCGGTTCGTTGAATCATGGTTATTAGCATGTTGCCATCATATAAGTAAAACTTGACATTTACTGTTGCAATGCTTTTGTCGCTGCAGCACGCAGTATTCTCATTAATTGGTCAAGCAAATCTTTGCGACGGTTAGATTTGATCTCTTCCTTATCTTTCCTCTTTGGCCTTGGTTAGACATGGCATGAGGAATGAAGTGAATCGAAATAGCAACAAATGGGTGTCTCTCGGCGGATGGGCCGTAATTGAAAGCTCCAATAGGGTTTTTGTCGATTTCAAAAGAGTCCGGCCTCTTCAATGACGAAAATCTCACGGAGCCTCATGGACAATGGTTAGCGGAGTTGAATGATCGGGCAATGTTAAACAGTTGTCGTGGAGTTGCGGTTATGCTAGATATTGGTTGAAAGAGGTAGAATGTGTGCTGCTTCTATGAAGGGTTAAGGCATTTTCTTAAAATACTCCAGCAATGCTTGCTCGGTGACAAAGCATTGTGAGGCATTAACAAAGCATGCTGTGTTGCATGTGACACGCTTTGCAGTTGGGGATTCAAGCATATCCTCAAATGCTTTTTGAAGCCTTTGAGGTCACTGTTTGTTATTGGAATATTAGATAAGTTTTTCAACTCCACCAACTTGTAGGGTGGACATGACCGTGGTCTTCCTTTTCTTATCTTGACCAATGCATAAAGTGCGGGTCCATTCTTTGAATCGGTGTGAAGGAAAATTCGTAACAGGTATGTCGAAACTAATTTTATCATTAGACATTGTGAATTGTGAGAGATGCTATGATATAACGGTGTGGATGGAATAAACTAAACAAGTTAGGTGTTATTGGCTCTCCTCTTCTGCAACTTACTGAACATTAAATATAATTGTTTTTGTTATTGTTATGTGTAACTTATTTTGCTAGGTTAATTTGTTTTTTCCTTTCCTTGTATTCACTTGCTCTACTTACTGAAGCCAAAGAATGATGTCGTTTTATGCACTACTGCTCTATTAACTCTTACAAGGAAAACCATGAGCTGTATGCATATTCCAGATTATATATTCAAAAGCTTTATAAATGCACTAATCAAGCTGCAAATTTACATTTCATAACAACATGTTGGCCTATGGTCCTTACTTGTTATACCTTAAATAATGACATTGGCTGCTCATTTCTTTCTTCCTGTTATCGATTGTGGTTGCTTAGTTGGTATGGTTGTGACTTGACTTGGTTCGTTTAGTTATTTAAGCAAATGTTGGATTCTTCACGGGTCCATTTCCTATACAGATGTTTAGCATATGAAATGCTACTATATAGGGACGTTCCAAATATAAATGCATTTTCCTTGGCATTTTGCATGTAGGTTTCCCACATTGTATTCATCAATACAGGCTTTTCTTTTCTATCCTCATCACATTTATCCTTTTATCAATATTCCAAGGTTTCTTTTGTACTCTAATGTCACCCTCACAATGACTTTAATTTTTGGTCTACTTGCTTATTATAAATTTTATCATAGAAATGCCTATTTAAATATATCTACGACATCATTACAAACAACGCATATGACACATATATTATCATTATAAATGTTTTTAGTTCGTTTGTCAATTCTAAAGGCCCCGAAGGGGCCAAAAAAATTTTGGGTTAACACACAAACCATTACATCCAACACTCTAAAATTAAATCCCCCTTGAAACCCCCTTTGGTTTGGGTGCATATTCACACGGGGTGACGTAAGGGAGCGAGAGCCCCTAAAATTATGTTTGGCATGTACAAAATCAACACTATGTAGTATATTACCTCAAATCTTAGTGTATTTTGCAAATCTTGTTATACAGTATAGCAAATTGTGTACATGCATACCCCACAAATGAGGAACTTTATGTACGGTGTAGATTAAGGAATAAAGGGTGAATATGCCTATCCAACAGCTCTCGATGCCCGAAGTCACCCCCCGTGTGAATATGCACCCAAACCAAAGGGGGTTTCAAGGGGGATTTAATTTTAGAGTGTTGGATGTAATGGTTTATGCTGCATTTTTATGCAGCAACCCATTCAAATTATTATCACCTGAAGAAAACCAAAAGTTGCACTTAAGGTTCAAATGTAGACATAGAAAATGGAAACTTACAACCCATTCATTCAAATCTACTTATTTGGTATCAATCTTCATACTGGTCCATCTCTTCTTCTCATCATTCAGCCAAGGCTACTCTATCAGATCCCAAAAAGCAATCCAGGGTTTCCACTCTTCATGATGTTCACTATCACACCCAACAACCTTCTCAACAAGCTTTGTTAGAGTATGGGCAACATGTTGCTAGTTGTATTCTTCAATTGCAGAAATCTCAAGACAGGCTCATGAATGGTATCAAGGACCACCTTGACTCCTCTGATCCCCTAAAAGGGAAACTCCAAGATCTTCATACTCAGAAAGCTAATTTTGAACACCAGCTTCGACAAAAATCCAGTACACCCTTGGCCACCCGTGATGAACTAAAAAATGCTCAGGAGGCCACGGCTCAATTGGAGGCTTATCATGCTTCGCTACAGGCTCAGGTTCACACTCTCATGGACCAGCTCACAGCAAAGTACCAGCTCCTTTAGGATACCCTGGCCCTTTATCGAAGTCTTCAAGAGGAGTTTCAAATACGACAGTATGCCACCACTCAGCATCAACTCTGTATCACTGAACTGGAAGGCCTTGTAAATGCCGCACATATATAGGTCAAATCTCTGGAAACCTAGTTGCAAAATTCTGTTAAGCAGAAAATCATCTATCATATGAAAATTGCTGGTCTCCAGCTTCAAATCTCTTCTATGGGTGCTTCCCTCTGAGGGCACGCATGTACACAGGAAGATCAAAGAACTCAAGAGGTACTATATTCCATGGGAAGGAATTACCCCTGTATAATTCCATCCGATGGAATCACCTTACGATGATTCCAATGGACATGAAAACTTTTAAATTATTTTGGACGACTGCCATAAATGGGCATACACGGTACTCTGACAAAGGGTATGATTACAAAAATACTGACCTAATTTTATCTTCCACGTCAAGCATACAGCGTATACCCGATCTTTCTTATAACACATTTAAAATGCCATATCATAATCAATGAAGGAGTCATCAAGAACAAAGTGCTTCAGTTAAGTAAAGGTAAATAATGTTGCAGAACTAACCCCTCGGCTATTTCTATTGACCAGCAAGATAGTAATCAATATACAGGGTAGATGAATAGAACTCAGCAAATTTAACTCTGAATTATAGGTTTAGCAAAGAAGATGACCTAGTAAAAGTACCGTATACAACGATAAATTATCGATGCTTCATTCTTTCAATGCATGTGCAATTGATGAGCCACAAATACACATGAAATTAACACCAAGTGATACTTGCTGAAAGTGATAAGGCATTAATAATATGACAATGTTTTTACACTTTATCAACAAATAGTTAGTGACATCCAAGAACAAAGGTTTACCTTCTGAAACACAGACGTCAGTTTGAATCTAAGGTATAATCATGTTGTCAAAGACGACAAGAAGTTGCCATACTCTTTATTCGAAAAAAAAAAGCGGTATTGTACTGGTCCAGGTATAATCTCCCGATAAAGAATGGGATATAATAGAATAGAATAGGTTTTTAGCGTCCACTGAGACCAATTGGCCTATGGGACCCAAACAAAAAGAGAGCAGCAAGCATATTACTGACAGGATTAAAAAACCCCCGCCCCGAAGGGTTTTCGAGGGAAAAACCTTAGCAGTAATAAGCATGCTGGCACACTGTACAATTGCATAGGACAGTTCAATACCGTCCCGTATGACACAAACGAGTCCGTGCATCCATAACCTCTGGGAGGTACGACCCCAACAAACCCACTGACGCCGTAGTCAATAACTGATGCAATGGCTGGCCAGGCACTAGTAATCGAACATATCGCCTCTCTGATATGGGCAGATGTCGGGCAGATCCGAGGGCATGACATTCATCCTCAATCGCTACGGTGGCAACATCGGCAAAGCCTTTGCTCGTGGCTTCACGAGCCCAACGCCTTTGTTTCAATGCGGAGGCGATGTGCCCCCGCGCGTAATGGAAGCTATAAGTCTCATGATCTTCATGGGTAGCCGGGTGTACAAGTATCGGTGTGGGCCTCTTGTGAGCCTAGGATTGACTTGCTACCGATAGTGTGCCGCCTAACATGCGCGAAAGCCTCCGCATCCCGAAGCTTGCGAAGGAAAGTAGCATCAAGGTATAGTTTAAGTGCCCGGCGATCTTTCTTTGTCCCGACTGGGCGACTCTGTTTGCTCGCAGACACCCCGGTGAGAACCATCGAGCTTGCTTGTCTTTCCAGCAGATTTCAGGCGTTGGGGACCCATCGCCGCGGGCTAATGCAAGGTGGGGCAAGCGTGTATCAACCATAGCGACCACCTTTTGGAAGTAAACGATATGGCGTTCCAATGCCTCCCGTTGAAGGGGTAGAAAGCCTGCCTCGGAGTAGGATCTGGCACGGAACGTGGACTTCACCCCCGGGGCCCGTGCTAAGAAGGCCTTACGCACCGCCGAGGTCATTCCAGGTGTTGAGGGATATCATAGGACCCCACACTTCTGCCCCATACAAAAGGACCGCTCAACCAAGGCCCAAACAAATGTGACGGTGACCCCGGGCATACAACTCGCCTTTGTGGTCATTTGTTCCGCATGGCATATAGTGCTTTCCAACCCGCCGCGGACCCAAACCCCGATAGCCGCGATCCCAATGGGTGGTAGTTGAGAACTCAATCCCCAAGTACTTGTAGGTGGAGCCACCTCTACCTCTTGCCCCCGGTAAGTGAATGTGGGAAGCTTTGACCGACGGGATGATGCAACTAGCAGCAGACCTAGTTTTGGCCAAGTTAACGCCAAGCATGCCATTGAATTGGCAAAAAGTGTCAAGAGCATCAAGGTGACGTTGCATGTCCTCCTCGGAGTATAGGCCATGAGGTTGACATCAAAGATATAGGGGTGTGTTTATGCTTGATATGTGCCATTTTCCGCCCGTCAAGCAGTTTTTTAGCACTTTATTTTCGCTTTTTTACACGAAAGCAGTCCGTGACGGGCAAAGAACTTGACGAGCCGCCGCCATAAAGTTGAAGGGCGTTGATCACGGAGAAGGCCACCGGTCCGGGAAAGTTTTGGGCGCGAACTTTCTCGCAGCTAAATCTTTGAATCTATGATGAATCGCTGATTAATTCTCCTCGGGTTCTTTGAAATTAATGATTTCGGAATCGTCCGACCCATCGGTAAAAGAGATCTTCAATGAATTTGGAGATAATTCATGTTTTGAGTTAAGAAAACTCTGTTTTTTGATCTGAATTCCGCAGCTTGAAGCATGGCTACCAAAACCAATTCCGGCGAGGTACAAGCTCCTCTTGCATTTCTAAATTTTTTTTAAGGGACCAAGCTAAGAACTCGGTTTTGCAGGAGTTACTTTTTGCAAGAACACCCATTGAGTTTGCAAAGAATCGGAAACTTTCGATGGAGGGAAAGAATCCAAGAAGTATCAAATGGGGCGATGTTCCAAGTGCTGATTTTTTTTGAGGTTTGGGAAAAACCTATGCCTAAAACCGGCAAGATACACATCAAGTTAATCAAGCCCCAGTTCAAGACAACACTCTCTGATTTGATAGAGAGAGTTTATCGTAAACCGCCCAAATAATGAATTGAGAACCCTTTTGCAAGGGCTTTTGCACGGTCACATACCGCAAAGGCATTGCGAGAATCCCCGACGAAGTTTAAGGTTAATTGGGCAAGTCTTGCAGCAGATGCTTACATGATTGGCCAAGCTCAGCTGAACAAAGAACATGTGAATGCTTTCGAGAAGAACACACCACGACCGCTTTGAATCACATTAGGTCACTTTCCCATATGTATGAGGACAAAGAAGAAGGAATTGGTGTAAAACAAGCCGACTGCTGAGAATGGAAGGTTCCATCAAGAACTCCAATGCAAACTTCAAGGATCTAGAAGACTAGATAAAGGAGAAGAGGCGATGTGGATGGATTTGCGCTTGTTCACCCTCCTGAAGAAGATGGAATACAAGAGTTGCAAAGGGATGAGCAAGCTCTCCAAGCTTTTCTAGACAAGCGGATGTCGAAGGTGAACACTTCAGTTTGCGGGGAATTAAAGAAAGAAATTTCTATTCTCAATTCTGATATTGATAATTATGAAACTAACATGAAGTATTGGCATGCCAAGTGCAAGCATGTGGCTCACTTGCATCAAAATGAGAAATCCAAGAAGAGTCTCCCAAAACTGGGAATGGGAACTTATAATTTCCCAATGTCCAAAGGGGCAACCACATGTGAGGGTCGTGGCCCTTGCTGTAAGAATATGAATTGCATGTTAAGATTAATTCATGTGGTCATATTTACCATGTCATATGTTTCAAGTTGTTGTGCCGAAGGCATGCATTGCATTGCATCTGGCTGTGATGTTGAGGTTCCTCCAAGTATTCTTGATGAACTTGGTTTCAAGGAACTCAAGCTACCAGGTTCAGATGAAGAAGAATCAAGTGAAGAAACAGAAACAGAAGAAGTAGAAAAAACCAGCAGAAGGAAAAAACCAGCAGAAGAAGTAGAAAAAACCAGCAAGAATGGAAAAAAACAGAAGGAGGAGACACCCAAGAAGAGATTCAGAGAAGAAACTAGCTTGAGCACCTCTATGTTTAATGATCCACCAAGTTTAGATTTTCAGCCTGTCAGAATGGCAAAGAAAAGAATAACAAGGAGTGCCACTAAGTCATGTGGTCAAAAACCCATAGATCTAGGTACTTATTCAGTATTTTCTCAAGTTAGTTAAAGATTGCTTGAAGTTTGTTTATTCCTTGCAAATCCAATTGATGTGGACAAGGTTAGTCCAATGAAGTTTTCTCACTTAGCTCGTGAAGATAGTCCTCAGATAGGCAGTAAAACAGCAGGTAAAAAAATTTACATTGAGAGTTGAGTACAATTACTTAAGATTTTTTTTGCTGCAGACATTACCAGTGATGATGTTGTAGGTAACATTGTCCAGCATTATTTTGCAGTCATGATTTGTCTCCAAAAATGAAAGGTAAGCAACATTTCAACATATGTATCATTTACTCATGTGCATTTGACTTACAACAGCTTTTTAAATACAGAAAGAATTTCAAAAGTGGTTGGACAGGAAGGTGCTGTGGAAACTGAGGTTTCAGAGGAGGGCTTATCTGCAATGAACACTCCAGTTAAAAAAAGGTAAGCACTTTTTCAGCACATGTGTTCAATAGTTTTATTTTAGACTGACCTAACTTGTATTATGCAGATCCTCCAGTTCCAGTTGCAGTGGTTGAACAAATGCCAATTACCTTGAGCACTGTAAGTGTTATCTTGCACATTTTGTTTGCACAAATAAATTTCTTAACATTGACTTGTTTTGTTTGCAGGTCGAGAGTTGAGCACAGTGGTGATCTCACCAAGACGTGAGATATTGTCTCCAGCATAGAGGAAAGTGATGTTGTCTCCACAAAGCCCAGACAGCCCCATGGAGGATGATGTTACCATGGAGAAGTGGTTGGAGAAGAAGATGCATAAGAAGTTGCAGCGGTAATCCTCATGTTGACAATACTGCTTTAATCTTCATGTTGACAATACTGCTTTTTCATGTTGACAATACTGCTTTTACTGCACCAATTTTCCCCTTAGGTGCAGTAAGTTTTTGAAATATTTTGTGTAACACTTATATGAAATGACTTTTGTTCTGACTATCTTATGTATGAATGTTAGAAGTCTAATTTATACAAATTTCAATTCAAACACACTTCTAATTCATTTTCAATTCACACACAATTCAAAGACAATTCCAATTCAATTTCAAACACAATTCCAATTCAAACACAATTCCAATTCAATTTCAATTGACACACAATTCAATTTTAATCTCAATAAAAACAATGGTTAAAATTTCATTACAAATCAATGACCATACAATACAATGGTTAAAATTTCAATACAATGGTTTGTAGCAATAGTTACAATCATAGAATGGTATACAATGTACAATTTCAAAGAATTAGTCTGTTCTCTTCTTTTTCCCCGAGTTTCTTGTTCTTTTTGTTAACTTCAGCTCACTTGATGCAGGTTCATCTGAGTTTTGAGCTATCAATGCACTGTTCTGTGGCAAGCTGTCCAATATTTGGTTATGTGTATCTTCTGGCAGATCAAAACAGTTACCACTAATCTTGCTCAACTCAAAACAAACAGAAGTAACCAAATGACTACAAACATTACACTCTGGTGGGTCATTTACCAGTAACTCATATCTGCTGCCCCCTAAGAACTTGTAGAATAATCCAGTGACAACTACCTCATTTCTGGCCTTGGCCCCATGGATCTTTGAATGCCTTCTCCACCACATGTTTCACCTTTGTGCACTTCAGCACATAGAAGTTCACATTCTCCTTATTGTCCGCTCAAGAACTACGTAGAAAAATTATCTCCAACCGCAAGAATATCGACTTCCATTGAG
This sequence comes from Isoetes taiwanensis, assembly GCA_021234155.1. NCBI lineage: Eukaryota > Viridiplantae > Streptophyta > Lycopodiopsida > Isoetales > Isoetaceae > Isoetes > Isoetes taiwanensis. Next base: position 29,903,730 of record JAJEKV010000002.1, on the reverse strand, counting down.
GATCACCTTCAAAAAAACAGGGCCATCCACAACATCTTCCACATAATCAGACTGGTCTTAGTTTCGAGTATTGCCATGTGCCTATTCTACCTTTGTTAGGGCACTTGGCATGTTTGCCTAACCAACAATTATGACGTAAAACAATCAGAATCCATATGAGCAACTTGTGTAGGATCTCGTAGCTTGAATTGGCCCGATGGAATGGAACTTGTTTGAACCATAAAGTGTAGCACAATCATATCTTTTTCGACCTATCAACCTCGTCTACTCCAATTTCCCTAAAAACCTGTTTTAGGAAAAAAAAAAAGTATTTCCGCACACACAACAACAAAAAAAAGCAACTCTTTACACAAACAAACAACAATATAATAAATCCTAAATTACCCGGATCCTCTACATAAAAGATTTGTGTCATTCAAAGACAACTTCAAAGATGTGCTTCTTCACGTAAACATCCACCACCTTAGATGAAGTTTTTACATTCAATATCATTACAAAATTCAATTGGTTATTACAAAGACTAAACAAGCACTAACAACATACCTTCATATCGCTTTTCATGTTGAATATCCTCTCGTTTTGTTTCATCTTGGACATCGCAGGTTCGTCTTCTCCTATCAAGGCACAACAATTAAAAATTAAGTGTCCAGAAAGGCCAAGAACAAAGAAGCTTCCGCATACCTCTACCAGAATCATCTTGTCATCAAAATTTTGTTGAACTAAGGCAAAGACTCCATAAATCTTTCTGGATTGTCTGAAATTGTTGTAAGCCTGATAGAATTGTGCCAGGATCAAATTGCACTTGGTTCTTGGCCAAGGAAGACAGGAAGGGAATTCCAAATCCATAGTGGATGATAAATGAATTGCAATAAATTTTGCAAGAACAATGAGACAACACCGCCATTTCCCATTTCGAATTCCAAAATTCAGCTCCGGCGCCTAAACGATCCAACAAAGAATCTCCCTCCCGCCGGGAATTTTGCATGACTACCGAATGAAGGGCTTAAAAATTCCGCGGATGGTCGAGGACGGGCGTGGACGCCTCGGCATCGGGTTCAAAAAGTTTTCAAAGATGGGTGTCGCCCACATGCTTTTTTGCATATGTCAAGCAAAAACACACCCTATATGAGTTGCCGGATTGTATGATGCATGAGATGTGCGCCCACCTCCATGCTTGAGAGCCAATCTTCCAACCGATCAATGTATAGGCCAAAGAGTGTGGGGAGAGGGGCAACTCGACGCGACTCCAATGCTACCGGGTCAACGGATGTGTGCTGATGTGATACGACCTGAGCATGCCTCGCATAATATATCGCGATTCGCGCAAGTCCGTGGGGTGTCCACCGCCGCAACTGCTCCATAGCTTGTTGCGGGTAATCGTGGTCGAATGCCTTTGCAAAATCCACAAAACAACAAAGATGAGGTTCTACGGCGATTCCTCGCTATCCTCAATCAATGTGCGCCAGAATGAAGATATGATCAATGGTGGAATGTATGGGCCTAAAACCCGCCTGTAAGAGCTCGCGACCTCCGTTTCCTCCGCCCATATTGTCACATTTCAAGGATGCCCACCAACGCTTTGCAAAGAGAGAGCTGACCATAATAGTGCGGTAGTTGGTAGGGCATTGAGGGTCCCCGCTTTGTATATGGGCACTACTCTACTAGTGGTCCATTGCGTAGGGAAGCCTTCGCAATGCTTTATTGAACAATGCCGCGGAGAATCGGGCACCGTGGAGGCCCAGCCCATTTCGAAGTTCTCGCTTCGCATGCCATCTAAATCGGCTGCCTTCCCATTAGCTAGATGTTTGGCCCATGATGACATTCCCTCCTCGTGGATAATCCCGAGCCATGCCTATCTGTGGAGGGATGGTGCCGGCCCCGAGCCAGGGTCGCATAATTGCAAAGTATCGCACCCATTGCTCTGAGGTGATGTTCCATGTGGGCTGTGCAGGCTTGCTCAAGACCCTTCTCCAGAATGTCCTAGGGTGCCGGTCCAGGAGACCAAACATCTGTTGCTGATGCTCTGCGAGGTATCTGGCCTTCTTGTTCTTGAGAAAGGAGCGGTATTGACTGACGGCCTGTGGGCGGGAGATGGGATCAGTGAAAGCAATGAGATATACTCAATAAATGTCAATAATTGCGCTTGTCTCAGGAAACCATCAGGTCTTTAAATTCAAGTTCAACAACAATCAATCTTTAGAAATGTGCTACCAACCTGGCGACGGAAGTTACGACCTCGAAAGTTCTTATATGACAAAAGTACCACATTTAGCAATGTAACGATCCCTGTAGCTTGGTATTGTTTTGTAGTAATGATAGTTTAAACGATTAGAAACCCATTAGCTAAGGTTATTTAAACCTTTAATATATTTAACTTTAAAAGGTGAGCACCATAAAATAGGGGAACGAGGCTCGTGACCTGTGCCAAGGGATGCCATGCTAAATTCGGCATACCCTTTTGATTAGGAAGATGCCTAATCGAGCCTTAAGATGCCTTACAGTATGGTAGATTGCCAATTGTTATTTTTGCATTTAGCCAAGCTTAATCTAGACCAATGGGGTAATGCCAAATGGCTTTGCCCATGTGGCTAAAGGTATATAAGGAAATCAGCTGGATAAGAACGGAAGAAGCTGGAAGCAAAGCCAAGGACGGAGGAACACAAGGCACCCAAAATTAAAACGCTACATGGTTTTCCCCATGGTTAAGACTAGAAAGCTATTCTACAAAACCAATGGGTGTTTGGGGGTTAATTTCATTAAAAAACATATGTGCCTAAACTAATGGGTTCTCTTGCAAGTTTTGTTAGGGTGGTATTGTAGCATGGTAATTGCAAATTGCTTCTTTGTAGAGTTTGTCAAAATGGTAATACATGTTGGTAAATGGATGTGGTATATTTATAGTGTTTTAAGGGTACGGTTTGTCCATGTGGTATAACACGATGGTTGTGAATGTGGATTCATATAGTGCTCTATTCATGTGATAGTGGTTGGTTATTGTGGTAAACTTGCAGGCTAAATATCATGGTAAATGCAGGCTAAATATCATGGTAAATGCATGCTAAATATCATGGTAAATGCATGTGTTAGATACACATTAGTACTATTGTTATCAATCCTATAGATGTAATTATTTGTCCTAATTGAACTTCATGGTTATCATTTATAAATCAGTAATGTTTTGTTTGAAGCATTTCAAGTTTAGTAAACAAAAACTATTAGTAATGTTTTGTTGTTTGAAGCATTTCAAGTTTCATGGACAAGAACTATTTGCTTCATGCCTATCATTTAAAAACCAGTAATGTTCTCTTCATGCTTATCATTTAAAAACCAGTAATGTTCTATTTTTTGAAGCATTTCAAGTTTAGTAGATAAAAACTATTACGGACTGTTGATGGTTTCTTAGAGAACAAGGGGATTTGAACCCCAACCATGTCCAAAACTCATAACAATGATAAACCATTTCCAATGATCAAAGATGCAATTCCAATGGCATCCTGCACAAATGCTGGCAGCATTTTACCTGTACACAATATGGAAGTCACATGAATGAGCAGCGACCACTTTCTCTATGATACATGTATCTGCACAAGCTGATCCTGTATTGCATTGTTTCAAAACAAAGTTTAAGCTTCAAAATCAAAGCCATCATTTTTTTTCTATTTCTTCCCGTTCATCATGTATTCATTGCCATGATGCGAGCTTCATTTATAAAGCTAACAACTAAATTGAAGACGCTCGTAAGAAATCACATCCCTTTTATTCTTGATAATTCTGCAAAGCATGAAAGCAACTAAAGTAAGATATACAGCATTTACTAATCAGACTCAGCAAGCATTTACAAAATCATACCTGCTCATTTATGCCAATCTCATCGCTTCAACGTGGTCCAGCATGCATTGAAACAGACAAAAGCAACCCCTAATAATAAATGCAAAAAACAGTTGGTTTTGCTACCGACTTGTATCTTAGAAACCATAGGGTAAGACATAATAGCTTACCCATGCTTTGGCTTCATTTGTATATGTCAACTCCTCCACGAAAATAAGCGCCCTAATGAAGACATTTGCATTACCTATCATAGTTCCCGCTGGCCCTGAGCTCTTCAACCAGAACCTACATGGCAATACGGATTGGTTTGAAAATGGGTGACATGGTCTTAATAGAAGAAAAGCCAGATATTTACCTTCTAAAACTTTTTATTTCCACATTTGGTGCCACAGATTGCATGGTCCTTTGCATGATACTCTGAAAAAATAAAAGCCAATTAGCAATGACTTTGCAAGTCACCTGCTTATGGGATATAGCTAGGTCCATAAGTAACCTTATTTGTGATAAAATCCTGCATATTTCCCAATCCCATGCAGATACAACTGATTCTCGCTTTGTCGCATGGAAGAAGCACATCTGAAATATCACTGCACTTGGTTTCCAGGAGAAGCTGATCGTTGCTGGACTGATCAATGCAAATTCCAGAGGTAGCAATCACCACTTTCTTTACCAAATGAGGAGCCAAGTAAGCCATGTGGAAGGTTACAAATCCACCATAGCTCGTACCCATTACAGTTACTTCCTGCAAGCCTTCCAGTTCCAGGACCTGTAGCAAGCACTGGGCTTGAAATACTTTTGATCTTTCTTTATTTTTAGTATAGGACTCTCCAAAAAAGAGCAGGTCAGGGATGTAAAGAGCAAAATCCTTGATGAGATAGGGGATCTGATACCACCAGCTCAAAGTACCATCTCCCTCAAATCCATGGATCAGGAGCAGATTTGGCTTATGAGAATGTCTGGATCCTTCTGGAACCCAGCAACGTATGCTGCTTCCATTCTCCAGCTCTATTAACTTGGATTTTAAATCCATTGCATGGAATTTCCAGTTACTAAGATGGCTTAAGATGCCATTCAGGTTGATTCCAATGCAGCCCATCTCTCCTTAATACAATGCAACTGAAATATACAAGTAATGATTTTTTCTTTTGCTGGAGACTTATTGGATGAAGCTCATATATATGCACATAGAAGGGTTTGCCATCATTTTAAAATCCAAAAAGGATTTTTGTCTTGCATGTACCTAGGATATTCTGGTAGTATCTATAGCCTGGCATCTAGGAGCTATCCATGATGCCAAGTTTCTTCATCCCTTCTAATCATAGCCCCATTAGTCTAAGCTTATTTTATGCGAGATGCAAGCTTGCAGCATCAGGACATGCAAGTTGACATAAAAACAAGTTCGACATAGCAAAGCAAAGGTTCCTAGATTCTGATAATTTTTCTTCCCAAAAAAAACAAGAAGTTACGTTTGCAGAGACAAAGGGCAGGTAGCATTTCCTAACAGTTTAGACTAAATTTTATACTATAAATTGATGTCTATGGGATAAAGACTACTGATTAACATCACAACAAACAACTTATTGTAAGAATATGGCCTGCTCAACACAAAAGATTCTTTTTCTGCGGCCCCACAAGATTCTGCTCTGCTAAAGTCCATCAGCCTTCCCTGCAACTCTATTTTCTCTTCCTGGGTTACCATTAATGTACGTTAAAATTTATGCAGCTAATTCTGAATCTCGGCAAGTATACCTGAAACACCTACAAGAAGATAAAAGTATGATCAGATCCATGCTAAAATAACTAAGATCATGCAAAAACCAATTAAGTTTGGCTATAGTTATCAGATTATGCTTGCCTGCAAATTATATACTATGTAGAAAACAAACCTCTTGCCATGAATCACATTACAAAGACCTTAAAAACCTCTCTTTTATGCAATGCAAAAACAAAGGGTACCCACAGAGCAGTCGCATGGCAAGAAAACTTCTGGAGCCGAGGATCTCTGCTAACGCCAAGACAGAGCTTTTTAAACCTAAAGCCGAAAACCCTAAAAAGCAAAAATAAAGATTACCCTAAACAGAAAAACGAAATTGGATATTCGTATATTTTTTCCTAAAAAGTCAAATTTTTTGTCGGACATTTTTTAACATGAAATTTTTAAAGTTTTAGCCTGAGGTTGGTTATTATTCAAGGGAATTTCTCTATCAACATCAAGCAATAATTGCATTGTCATACCGTAATGACCAGTAGGCTTAAATTATGGCATTATTTCGTTAAAATTATATGACATAATTCAGTCATTGCTGCTTCTCACATTCATCTAAGAGGTGTAATCTAAGAAGCTAAAGGAGCATCTATCAGGTGTAAACTAAAATACCTATCTAATATGGATCATGGAAACTCAAGGTTCTTCTACAGTGTTGCTAAGTCTAGGCTTATGAAAAGTCAAATTATCTCAGTCAAGGATGGAAATGATAACACCATTACTGATCAAAAAGAAATTTCCAACTTCTTCTGCTCGAACTATGCTAATATTTTCTCCCAACCCACAGACAATCATGTCCAGATTGCAGAAGCTAAATCTTTCACTGATTTGATTGAAACTAATGGTTTACAAAGTAACATTGCCATGACCCCTGCAATGGAGGCTATTCCAAATGTTGAAGAGATTTTCTCCACCCTAAAAAGTCTTGCAAAAGGTAAAAGTCCAGGTCCTGATGGGTTACCCCTTAATTTTTATTAGATTTTGGGAAATTCTTAAAGATGACTTTGTGCATATGATCAAAGGCTTCTGGAACTCAAACCACCTTCATCCTTCTCTTTCATCTGGCCTTATTACTCTAATTCCCAAGGTTGACAATCCTCAATCCTTCTCTGACTGGAGGCCTATCTCTCTGACAAACTCCACCTATAAGGTTTGTGCCAAAATCATAGCCAACAGGATCAAATCTCATCTCCAAGAGGTTATTAGCTTGAATCAATCTGCCTTCCTCCCCAACAGATTCATCCTGGATAACTACATTGCAGCCATGGAGGGAATGCACTGGAATAATCTTACTAAGCAAAACTGCATTCTGCTCAAGCTAGATTTCTCAAAAGCTTTTGACACTGTTAGGTGGAACTTTTTAGAATTTTCTCTTCAAAAGCTTGGCTTCAGTGAAAAGATTATTAAGCTTATTTTGGGCCTAAATTCTAGATCTCAATCAACTGTCCTTGTCAATGGTTCCCTAGGCTATTTTTTCCCTCTTGCTCGAGGTGTGAGACAGGGATGTCCCCTAGCACCTTATCTCTTTCTGGCTGTAGCAGAGATGTTAACTAGAGTGGTCAATTACCATCAATCTATGGGGAATATTGTTGGACTTAATCTTCCTGACAATACAACCAATCTGTCTATTCTCCAATATGCAGATGACTCGTTCAGCTTTCTCAAAAATGATTCTAGCATCATTGCCAATTTCCTCCACATCATTCACATCTTTGGAGCCGCGCATCGGCAAATTTGAATCTAAATAAATGTACTATCATTGGAGACATGAACACTGATAGTATTGCTGGTATCAAATGCATTAGATCAACTGAGACAACAAGCCTTTTAGGTATGCCTCTGTCACTCAATCCCAGTTTAAAAGAGTTATGGTCTCCTATAGTTGCAAAAATTAGAAAGAAATTAGGCAACTATGGCAATTGTCTCTCTCTGGCAGGGAGAACAATAATTGCTAATTGGGTCATTCTTTGCTTCTCACATTTATTATTCCTCAGCTCTCTTGGCTCCCAAAGGCATTTATCAGCAAATTGAGAGAATTGTAAGAAATTTTATCTGGAAGAATCATCACATGGTTAACTGGAACACTATCACCAGAAGCAAGATACATGGTGGCCTTGGCTGCAAAAATTTGACCCTTCAGGGTTTTGCATTAGCTGGAAAATACATTTGGAAATCATTATTCAATCATAACAACCCAGCCATGGTCTTGCAGTCACCCAAAGGGCATCCTTCGATCAGCCATAGTTTACCTTTCTCAGCTTTCACAACTTTGAAACCTGCCCCTAATACTTCCCCTCTAATGAGAAGTTTCATTCTGGCTTGGAACAAGGTTCACAAAACCTTTGATAATTACGCTATTGAGAACGGGTCACTCTAACACAAGTTTATTCCGAATCCCAATTTCTCCGGGGATAATTCCCTCCTTTGGCCATAAACCACCCAAAGCTATATAAAAAGTGGATGTCCTATGGAATATTACATCTTGGTGATCTCTGGGATCACACAAGGTGGATCTCATGGACCAATCTGAAAAATCAAATCAGAGGCAGTTCTTCAGACAAAATTATGTACAGATTCATCATGCAAAGAGTTGGCAATGTCAACATCCAACACAATCCTATCCTTTGCCCAATGGACTCGTGGTGGTAAATCCAAATTTACAAGGTATCCAAGGTTTATACTTGTTTAAATAAGCCTAATATTCCTTCCAAATCTAAGCTCTATTGGGATCTTTCAGATGACACTGAATTTAGATTATTTAAAAATATTTGGCTTTCCTACTTGCCCCCCAAAATTTCTTATTTTGCGTGGTTAATTGCAAATAAGAGTGTGCCATGTCTGGAAACTATCTCAAGGCACTCCAATTGCGCAGAACCAATTCGGTTAATCCCTATTGCCCTCTTGGATGCGGATATATGTTGAATCTATGGAGCACATATTTGGCTGTGTAAAGCTTACTACTTTTTGGGCATGGTTTGAAGATACCTTTCATATAAATTGTCCTGCTACTTTACTGGAATTTTTGATGAATGATGATGCTTATAAGAATACTTTATGTTGCATTGCATTATGGAATGTTTGGAAGCATAGAAACAGATGCCAGTATGGAGGAAAACAAGTATCTATGTTCTGGATCAAATCACAAGTTATATATGACATTGAGATGGTTGCCACCAGTCAAAAACACTTGCACAAAGATGACTTGGATACAAAATGGTTAAATATAGGTCAATTCATAGGAGCTCATAGATTGTTCAAACTAAATTGTCATGATTTACTTACTGACACTCATTGTACTTCTCCTAGATTACATGGGGAGCCTTAGCAGAGATTTTGGCACTTCAGTGGAGCCTGCAGAATACAGACTTTTCCCAGGGCAGAGGCTGGTACATGACATACAATACACATATGATATGTGGACAGGCACAGTTAGAGGCATCACAAATATAGACATAATTAGCATACCTGATGAAGAATTAGACTGGGCTATGGAGTTCTGCAGAAGCACATACCTAATGCACGAGATCTGGTGGTTCATGGAGAGTAACAGTAGAAGAATGACAAATCAGCAGTTTGAGTATTACAGGGAATGCTACTACCATCATAGGGGACTGGCAGATGCATATGGCACTCTAATAATTCTGATGTCAACTACCAATGCTGACAGGCTAATCACTGAGCTAAACTGGGGAAATGGCAGAACCCTTATACTTCAACCAAACTTTCAAGCTCATTATGACTTCCTACACACATATCATTTCCACACAAACCATCCTACCCTTCCAAATCAGTGACCAGCATCCACCTGGCTTGAAACAGACTTGCATATAACTTCTACAGCTTATTGACATTTACTTTTTCTCTGCAGGAATTGTTCACTTATGCTGCCTATACACTTAGAGGCAGCACAGCATATTTCCCATCTTCTTTTTCAGTTCACTACTGTTTTTGTTACTATTTTACACAAACCATTACATTCTACATTTAAAAATAAAATTCCCCCTTAAACCCCCTTTGGTTTGGGTGCATGTGACGTTCCAGCACAGTATACGCTCCCAGGACGTATATTGTACTGCCACGTCACGCGTACACGCCACCCCGACTGACATGTACGCCAACGTGTAGCCAAGTGGGTAGCCCCTAGGGGGCAACTTGCTAAGAATGTGCATTAGTATTAATGTGCACATTTCCCAATGTACACATTAATGTGGGCACACATTTCCATGTGGCCACTTGATGCCAAGTGGGCCATACCCATAGGTGCAATTAATGTGCACATTTTCCAATGTACACATTCATTAATGTGCACACATTTCCATGTGAGCACATTTGGGTGCACACATTTCCATGTGGGCACATTTGGCCACCTAGCCATTAAAGGCAAGTGGGCCCATTCCCAATTATCCCACAAGCGGGAATTGAACTTTGCTCTTGGTCTCCAGTGCTTTGCTCTTGGTCTCCAAGAACATTGCTCTGATACCACTGTGACGTCCCCTACTCGTATACGGTGCCTCACCGTACACAAACAGGAGTTCATCCCCCATACCAGCTCCATGCTAATACAGGGCCCTCCACATGACACTGCAACCGTGACGGGTTCCAGTGGGAAGAGTGGAAGGGTCATTGCACCCCGTCTCCCTCAGGGCCTACCTAGCTGCGGAAGCGTAAACATACATGTCAGTAGCACATACATCAACATCATATGACCATCACGAAGGATGGTCCTCCACATATCTGCAGATAGACAAAGATCAAAGACATCACATAGGGAATCCTACCCAAGGCTCGACTCAAAGGGATGGTCGACGGGCTTGGGTCTCCAGAGTTGAAGCGGGGATGAATTCATGGCAATGGATTTGCCGGGCATAAGAACATGGCATAGGGTTGTCCCTCCATCCGCCCCTCATGTGCACACTTTGCGAGTAGGTGAAAAGTGTTGGGACCGACCGTAGCCAGCCGGGATGCATAGCCAAGGGGCTATATCCCGGGTTGCATCTCCCCAGTTCCGATGGGGCGGTAGGGATCACTCCCTCGAGAGATCTCCATGTTTGACTCAAGGTGACTAGAGGGCCACCGCCGTGATTCGACTTGAACTCAATGGAAGGTCATATTCACCACCTCACGCAGTGTCGAGCCCATGCCTTGCCCACACGCAGGTGGCAAGCCATTAGACCTAGTCACAATGATCCCCGGTAGCACTAACACACCATAGGGATCGTTCAAGAGTCGAACACGAACCTCCTTATAAGCCGGTCTCGGCCCCTTCACCCACAACCGGTGTGGCTCTTGTGCCACCAGGCCGCATGTATAGTGTGCTAGAGAGGCTAATCTAGAGCATCTACTACCAAGCTTTAGGTCTCTACCCCCTTCCCAATACAAGGAGTTCCAGAGATACATCATCCATATACATCACGAGGAAGAACTAAAGAACAAGATCTAATCTATATCATAGAGTTAGGTTCTTTAGTTAGAATCGCTATCTAGAGTTCTAGAGGGCTGCTATGGGCAATTTAAGAGGCTAAACCTCTTTGATTCGATGGGCTGAAATGGGGTTTAGACTACTAAATTGCCTAAATACCGATCCTTGAGTTCCTCCTCGACTGAACTCGACCATCCCTTTGAAATGCTCGAATCAAGGAAAACTAATGATGCAGTTCTCTCGACAGAGTTCAGGAGGCGGTTTTGGCTCTTGAGGCAGCCAAAACGAGCTCTAAAACCCTAGAAACGAAAATGGGCAAGTTAGGGTTCTCCTACTTAAATAGACAAGGGGGTGGCTAGGGTTTCCAATTATCCCCCTTTAGGCATGTGGGATAATTGGGAATGGGCCCACTTGCCTTTAATGGCTAGGTGGCCAAATGTGCCCACATGGAAATGTGTGCACCCAAATGTGCTCACATGGAAATGTGTGCACATTAATGAATGTGTACATTGGAAAATGTGCATTAATTGCACCTATGGGTATGGCCCACTTGGCATCAAGTGGCCACATGGAAATGTGTGCCCACATTAATGTGTACATTGGGAAATGTGCACATTAATACTAATGCACATTCTTAGCAAGTTGCCCCCTAGGGGCTACCCACTTGGCTACACGTTGGCATTACACGCGTCCGGGTCGGTCGGGTGGCGTAATGCGGCGTGGCAGCATACAATACGCGTCGGAGGCGATATCTTTGTGCTGGAACGATCCGCGATGCATATTCACACGGAGGGTGACTCCGGGCAACGAGAGCTGTTAGATAGGCATATTCACCCCTTATTCCTCGATCTACACCGTACATAAAGATCCTCATTTGTGGGGTATGCATGTATAAGTTTTGGTATACTGTATAACACAGTTTGCAAAATACTATAAGATTTGAGGCAATGTACTATATGGTGTTGATTTTATACATGTATAATATAATTTCAGGGCTCTCGCTGCCCTACGTCACCCCCCGTGTGAATATGCACCCAAACCAAAGGGGGTTTAAGGGGGAATTTTATTTTTAAATGTAGAATGTAATGGTTTGTGTTATACCTAAAAAAAAATTTGGCCCCTTCGGGGCCTTCAACAAACCAAAGGGCCCGAATATAATGAATTGTATTTATTTTTAAAAAAATTGGGTCTGGATTGCTTATTATAGACCAAGTCGTTGGCATATCTTTTTCAACATGCACGCAACATGGTTTGTATCCTAGGACCTCTTCAACACATTGTACAATATGATACAAGCACCTCTTATATACATTTACAAATATCATACAAACAGTAAAGATCTCCTGGGAATCGAACCTGGAGAATCGAACCTGGAGTAACTTAACTGATGATTCATGTTGCTTCTAGCTCTAGATTTTGGCCAACAAACCTACAGTATATTACCTTGCACATATGTTATCCAGTTGCGCACAAAAATTATATGTAAATAGCATGTGGCATATTCCTCTCAGTATGTGTCAAACCCCCCGAAAAATCTGTTCTAGCCACTCTTTTATCATCATCCCTCTTTAAAAGATTCAAAAGCTGTTCCTTTACTCTGCAAGTTTATGGGGATCTTTAACAGGCCCACCTGTTACTTCATCTGTGATGTAAAGTACGCATGCCACATGCATGTGTGTCCAAACTTCTGGAGCTACAACATTGCAGAGCAAGTCTTTTAAGACACCTGAAATTTCCGAAAGCAGACCAGGTCTGTCTCCTGCAGTAACTTCAATACCTGTACGATGAGCATTTGTATGTGCGCCTACAGTTCGGCCTAAACAGGTCTGAACTTGCGATGCTGGCGAACACTTTAAATCTTGTGTTGCCTAATACAGCACTAGACCCTTAGTCCAGAAACTAATCCATGCATGCAAAATGGAAAGAAAGGGAGCAAAGGGTACAATTTGGTTTACCTGTTGAATATATCATGTAACTGTTTTCTGACAAGCCCCCAACTACAAGCAAACACTTGCATTTCTCTCCTCCTTGTAACGATCTCAGTTGATTGCGAATAAGAGAAATGGTATTTTGCGCTTCAGTGTCAAAAAATTGTTGCACAACTTGTGGAGTTAGATCCAGCTCTTCGTATTCATCGTCCTGTTTGAAGATCAGCTTTGATCGATCGGATGCTTTCCAAGCAGATGCAAGCTTGCAGGGTACGTCCCAACCAATTCCGTCATCTGAGCTGGGGCCTGTCAATTTCTCAATCAAGGTACTGGAAAAAGTTAGCGTCCACAAAAGTGCCACCGCACATTGCTCCAAGGCTAATCGCCACTTCCTGAACTTGGCAAAGCTTAGGATTTACTGATTCGTGCAGAACTAGGTCAATGGTGCCTCCGCCTATATCCACAACCATAAACTTATCACCAGATTTTAAAGGAACTTCATGCAATCTTCCCTGGCAATACATAGAAGCGGCTTCTGGTTCAAGAACTATGCGCATCGGATGTGGGCTGGAGCCAATGTCGCTACAGTATTTGCCATGGACCATTCCAGCCATTTCGCAGCAGAGTTTCATTCTGTGCTTAGCCTTTTAATCCCACATTGCAGGCACAGTTACACATCACTGAACATTCAGATGATTCCCATACCTGTCCTTGAGATTATCCATGGCAAATTCAGACATGCATCTTAGGTAGTCAGAGATGAGTTTCTCTGCAGATAATCCACAAGGAAGATTTTGCGCATCATAATCAGGCGCTAGCATGAGCTTGAACTTGGTAACAAAATAGCCCACATCGTTTTCCTTCTCAGTGATCTGCACAGCGTTGACGAAATCATCTTGCCTCGTCTCCCGACTAGAGATTTTGTAGGTTGCAGATTGGTCCGGTTTGATGTGCTGCAGCACCTTCGTCTACTTGACCAAAGCAGGCCATCCCCATCCTTGGAGCTCCAAAGAGCTCCCAGATCCGGCCGCAAAATCCTCAAGCCTGAAGGGTCACGCGTCTCGAATTGTGTTGCAAAACTTTTACTGCGGCCTATAATCCAAGCTCCAGCTTCATCCAAGTCCGCCATAAAATCCTCAACTTCATCATCCTTCCTACACGCCCTAAACAAACCCTAAAGCCCTAAAGTTTTTGTAGCCCTAAAGTTTTTGTAGCTTTAGATTTTTTTTAAGGGTGGAAATCAAAAGAGAAACAACAGTCTCGCAAATCAACGGTTAAAAATTGATGCACTCTACAAATACTATTTAGTATGCACACCCGAATACAGCAACAAAATCATAGAAAAACCATATAGAAAAGCGTATAAAATATCAAAAGTTAACCCCCTGTTATAATGCTACATATTACATTATTATGTGCTTACAGCAGCACCTATTTCATTTGTGTTCATTTGCTAGTTTTTATTATTATGAGTAGCCTATCTATAAGGGTTCACTCACTATGTTGTACCTTTTTCTATAATTAATGAAAAAAACCCCATTCACTCAAAAAAAAAAAAAAAAAAAAAAAAAAGATTTTTTTGCAGAGGAGCTTACCGGAGCTTACAGAGCAGCTTACAACGCTGAGGAGCAGATGGATGTAATTCTTGGCATAAGCTTTCTTGAAAAGAAAAGGGGATTATCATTATTACCTTGCAGAGTTTCGAACATGGCAAGAACAGCAAGGTGTTGTATTTTTTTAGCTTATAAATCTATGGAATCAAAGCTAGAGCACAGGTACAGAATGATTGAAGACGACTCCTTCCTTGATCTGCAAATGAGCATGTTTCTGAAAGGCTTCAGTTATAACCAGTTATGCAACCTTGGCCGATTCTTCAAAAATCCATGTTCTTCCCTGCAGCCGCTTCTTGAGCGTAGAAGATCACATAAATCGACCATGTGTTTTGAAGATTTAACAAGACATTTCATCTCAACAGCTCTAAAACCAATCAAAATCAGAAAGAACATGTCCTCAAGCTTCTATTCACGCAAAGATCCGCCAGAACAAAGAAGAGTGGTGGAAATTTAAGCCTACTGGTCATTTACGTCCGGGAAAATTCACCTCTCGAAAAATTCTCTCGGGAGTATTCCCTCGATGGCGCCGCCAGACTCGGCGGCGCTGTGGCTTCACCGCATGGGCGCCGCCTCGTCTGGCGGCCCCGCCTCGGGAAATTCCCTCGAGGAATTTTCTCGAGGTGAATTTTCCCTAGTACATAGAACATCCGTATGTTTCTCAATATTTATAGGAGGTTCTAGCACTGACAGAATGCTTTATAAGCACCATAAATCTGGATGCAAATCCCATTTCTGAACATGATTGGTCTCTAAGTGGCAAAAACATATACAAGGTATCTCGGGTCTATGACTATTTGAGTAATTTCAATTTGCTATCCAAAGCAGCTAGCTATTGGCACATTTCTGAGCAGGCTGAAAATAACCTTTTTAGAAATATTTGGAACTCCTTCAGTACCGTTGCACAAAATTTGAGTAAGTTTTAGACACATGTCCATGGAAAACCCAACTGCTTATGTTGCCGCGTGCTTGCACGTCGAGGATGATGCCGCTAATCTTTCTTGAATTAGTTCTGGTATTTGATTGTGGTTTGGTGCTATAGTATTGAATATCTACCTTCCATATATGTTACAAGTAGAAGTCAATTCTATATAGTTACAATAATGGCATCGATCCGAGCCCTCGGATCGGCATTCTGGGACGGGACGAGCAGCTATATATGTGGCTAGTTATCTCCTTCCTTGCCCTTTGCCTGCCCAAAAAAAAAAAAAGACCCCGCCCTTATATGTTGTTTTGAGTTCGTCTATTATCATATGCTTTTTGTTCTGTGCCGACTATATTCCACCCGCTGGGTGACGTTGTTTATTTGCACCCAGAGGGTAACGCTATTCTTTCCATTACTTTGTGACAATTGTTTATCCATCTTGTACTCTCATCTTGGTTGTTTATCGTTGTTTCTGCACCTTCTTCATGCTCGTTCTTCTTCTACCTAACCATTAATGCGTGTTTTCAGTATAATCTACTTTTCTCAAGTGTTCGACTCACGGGTTCATCCACTCTACTTGAAGTCGCTTCCTTCCATTCCACGCGCATTTGATTGTAGATAAATTGAATTGAATTTTAGCGTCCACGAACACTAAGAAGCGTATGGGACCCAAACAAAGAAAGTAAGAACACAACAGGACGGATTAAAAAACCCCACCCCAAAGGGTTTTCGAAGGAAGAATCTTAGCAGCAAAATAGTGAAAGAAAGATGCAAAAGATGTGTGTCGGGTTTTTAAAGATGCAAAACAATTTATAAAAAGACTTAAACATGACAAATTATAAATTACAAAAGACACCTTTGTATTTTCTCATGTACTAGTTTAC
The DNA here is from genome assembly GCA_021234155.1 of Isoetes taiwanensis. Lineage (NCBI taxonomy): Eukaryota > Viridiplantae > Streptophyta > Lycopodiopsida > Isoetales > Isoetaceae > Isoetes > Isoetes taiwanensis. The sequence goes on along the minus strand of JAJEKV010000002.1, from coordinate 29,887,371 downwards.
TTTATATTTTAATAAAGTCTGACGTGCTTCAAAGAAAACAAAAATTATAAAAGACTGCATCTATAGTGGTTTGATAGCGGTAATATGACAGTTGTTTTTTGGGTGCCTTATAAGTAACCACTATAAATAGCCACATTCTTTTAGGTGATATCTATGAATAATTACCATAACAACTAACTTAGTATCGAAACTGTGCCACAAACCACAATCATTTTATGACGTACACAGTGATAATAGGAAACTAGCATGAATAACCACCATGGTATTTAAATTGGTATAAAGAACCACACCATAAACATTAGAAAACCAAAGTAACAACCATTGCCGTATTTAAAGTGGCATTGAAAACCCATGCTACAAAGCACTGTCAATTTAATAAACCATGCTACATTAGAAAACCAATATGAATGGCCACCATTAATGCTAGAAACCATGTAATAAACTCGTATTGGTTTTAATAAACCTCGCTATAACAAAAAACCAACATGAATAGCCACATACTCGTTATAAAAACCACTACGTTGTGTGGTCTTTATTAAGAATCAAATTTTTAGCATAAAAAACCACACCTATAGTGGTTTTTCAGTGGCTTGTTATAGTGTTAATTTTTTGGGTGCCTTGTAAGGAGGAGGAAAGAGCTGGAAGCAAATTGGGAATCAAGCCAATCTAAAGCGGAAAAGATTGAGACCGAGATTAAGAGGTGGGGATTGTATGTGGAGTCGGTTTCGGGTTACAGTTCTAGAAGAGTAAAGAATTAAGAAAAACATAAACAAGAAACAAACAAACTCCTGTTAGAGCCTGAGCCAGCTTGTAATCTATCCGGTTTTATGCTGAGGAAATTTTCCTCTGATAAGAATTCAGCCAAGCCCTGCACTTCTCAGTCTGCTCGTAGAAATCTGTTGCTCGTCTTAGTGTTCTGTCAAAACATGCTGCCATGCCAACTCTGTAGGGGAATTTCGGGTCTGCTGCTCCATCTGAGCTTTGCTTTTTAATTGTCTGAGTTGCAGGAATCCGGTTGTTTGCTGTATCGGCCATATAGCTATCAAAATCTAAGTTTGCTTTCTGGAAATTTCACCTGTTGTGCCGCCCTGAGACCTGGGGTTTTCTTTTGCTCCATATTGGAATGTTAGACTAGCTTTGAACGTTATAAAGGCCTCTTGATTGCAGAACCTGCCATGCTGGAACCTGTGAAATCCGAAAGTGAAATCTGACCATGGATTCTTTGTAGTCTCGGCATCAATGCTCTGTATTGCCATGTTTTTATAAACCCGCCCCTCTGTGCTGGAAAGAGCCTTTAACACTTGTGACGCTCCCAGAATATATACGACCCTCGGACGTATACATACGGGGACTTTCCCCTCCCATGGCGATCATCTCGCCATGGGTGGACCCTCCCCCCGATTCGGGCCATCGATGAAATGAGGCCGAAGAAGGACACGAAGGGGTCATTCGCCCACGCCTTCAATGGGACTCCTACGTCGCGGAAGCATGAATACAAGGGTTAGCACACAGCACGAAGATACATAAATAACCACCACGAAGGGTGGCACATCCATCCAAAATACCAACGGCATAGAATATGCATCTAATCCTAAGAAAACACCCAAACCCCAGGTTCTACCCCGCTCGGACTCTGTGGGGATCGACGATTTGGGCCTCAAGAGATCGCCAGACCAGGAGTCTTGGCATGGCGTTAGGCGGGCGAGAACATTGGCTAGGGTTGTCCACTCCATCCGCCCCTCCTGTGCACACTTTGCAGATGGGTCAATTCATGCTATGGCTTCGCTATAGCCTTCCGGAGACGCAGACCCAGGGCATCACCCTCTGAGCCTACTCCAGGTTCATGACGCCTGGTCCGATGAGGCAGGTCGGGGAGGCGTCCCCTTCCAGAATCACAGTGGTTCCATGGGTGAGCTAGAGAATACGTGCCGCATCGGCGACCCCGCATCCGTGCAGACTTACTCACCCTAAATCTACTCAAAGTGCAAGGTGCTCCATACGGATCACACCTTCCCACCCAGGGAGTGTCAGACCCATACCCGGCCCTCTACGTGACCGGCTATCAGGCCTAGCCCACTGTAGGAGTCTCAGGAGCCTTGTATGCTCATGCAAGACCCCACCCCTCATGTCACCACTTGTGTTCCTTGTCCGGTGCTAAGCCGGACTATAGCATCTAGGACGGGGTGGGTTCTTGTGCACGAGCCGCATTTAATGGGACTTTTACAGAGCTATCTAGGAGCATACTACCATACGGTTCGAGAGGCCTCTACCCCCGTAATTCCCCGTTTGCAGTCGATGAAACAAAGAACTAACAATCCATCCTTTCGGAGTAAGAACCGTAATTGAATATAAAGAGAACTTGTTTGCACAAACAAGGGTTAGTTTCTATGGTGAATTACAAAGAGAACAGAGAAAGACGGACTCAACCAAGTGTTATCTAGAATTCACATAGCCACCTACGAGATTACATTTGGACTCATTCCCATGGGGGCCTCCATCTCTGGCGGTTGAAGATTCATTTGTGGCTTCACAGGGGACGGTATGTATGGTTCTCTCTGCGGTGGTTGATGGCGCTCGGCTCGGCCTTCCTTGGTCGATCTTCGTGAGTCAATCCCAGGGATAGGGGTCAAGTTGGCATCCAAACTTGGCAATCCCCATGCTGCCCAATCGATTGGGGCAGGTGGCGCCTTCCCAATTGGTAATTATCCTAATTTCCTAGGTTATAGGTTATTGTTAATAATGTGTTAAATTAGCATAGCTAATTTAATCCTTTGTAAGGTAACCCCCTAGGTTGCAATTAAGTTCCCATACCCCCATGGTAGCGTACCTTTAGGGGAGTGGCGTGCTTGTATTTTATGCGTGTCCGTGATAGTAGACCGTATAAATACGTGGAACGTCACATTCTCCCCTCCTTAAAAAAAGAAAAATGCTGTCCTCAGCATTAGGGTTAGCTAATTGAATACATATACGTAAAGCACTGCATTAGAGAATGAAGTTAAGAATATAACATTAATACGTTGAGGTTATAGTAATTTGGACAGTAATACATTGAAGTTAAAATATCAAAGTACAAGCAACAGGGTGCTCGATACAATCTTATGACCAAAGGAGTTTAGGACCGGAGTCCGATTTAAAACATTCTGACAACAAAATTCATATATGTAGACAAAAACAATACGGGACAAGTTGGGTCATCAGCAACCCTCTACACAATGCAGGTGACGACTTGTTCATTGGCCTGCACACAACCATATACCCGTAGGTTATTAGTATGATTAAGTTGTGGTTGCAGGGACCACCCCCTAGAAATAAAAGGAAAAATGTCTAGAAGGGAATCTATCATGTGTACGGCTTGCAATTCCCCTTATAGCCAGAATGAACGCAGTCTATTTACTAGATGCCTTCCTAGCAATTCGTGGTCATGTCAACATCAACAATACACTACGTCCTAGAGAACACGAAGGTGATCTCATCATCGGTTATTACTATCATATACGATGCGTCTACCCCTCTAAAACATGATTCTCGGTCAATCAAGCCTTCAAGCTTACCGCCGGGAGCGGGGTTGATAGCATCGTTGATGGTGCGGCCTTGAGATTCTCGCATGAAGTCCGGATAGTGCTTCTCAAGGTCTATCTTCATCACCCAGGTAGCATCTTCAACTGGTAAGTGCTTCCACTTAACCAAGTATTGCAACATTTGAGTCCTTCTGGTCTGTTTGTAAGCTCGATCAAGAAGAGCTTCGGGCACTATTTCCGTGTGCTCTTGGTCATTTCTAGGAGGGTAGGGGTATCCAAAACCTCCTCTGGATCAGGGGTGTGTTGCTTCAGAAGACTCACGTGAAAGACCTTGTGGATCTTCAAGCGGGGTGGCAAGTCCAAGCGATATGCTTGTTCTCCCACACGTTCAGTAATCTTGAATGGCCCAGCCCATCTGGGTGCCAGCTTCTTACAGTTACCAATTTTAAGCTTGGCTTGTTTTACTTTGATTTTAAGCCAAACCGATTCGCCCACCTGGAAGATTCGTGGGGTTCGGTGCTTATCCGCTAGACTCTTCTGACGACTACGTGCGGCCAATAAGTAACCCCGAACTTCTTCCACCAAGGCCTGCATTTCTAGAAGGAGTTGTTGAGAGACCTCCACTTTAGAAACAGGATTATGCCATGTGTCTGGAGTAAGACATTGATAGCCATAATTTATCATGAAAGGAGACATTCTAGAAGACTCCTGCTTTGTACTGTTGTAGGCAAATTCCACCAAGTAAATATAATCCGCCCATTGTATTTGTTTCCATACATAGCTTCTTAGCATATCTTCAATAATACGATTGACACGTTCTGTTTGACCATCTGTCTGAGGATGGTAGGCTGTACTCATGGCAAGCTTGGTCTGGATGGTGGCGAAGAAATCCTTCCAGAATGCACTGACAAACTTAGGATCCCTATCCGATACAATTACTCTTGGCATCCCGTGCAACCTCGAAAATTTCCTTTTTGCAAAGAGCAAGGCGGTATCGAAGGCGGTGTTTGGTGCGACATGGTGAAGTGAGCCATCTTTGATAATTTGTCGACCACGACCATTAAGGCATCATACCCACGGAGAGTACGTGGAAGCCCCACAATGAAATCCATGGTTATGACTTCCCACTTGGCGTTGGGCACATCCAAAGGTTGCAACTCCCCAGGAACTCTTAATTGCTCCGCCTTGGTTTGCTGACAAACCTGACACTGTTTGATGTACCTAGCAATATCCTTCTTCATGGATGGCCAAAAATAGCTGGAGCGGATCTTAAAGTAAGTTTTCATAAAACCTGCATGTCCGGCTATAGGGCTGTTGTGTGTGTCATGGAGAATCAACTTTCGCACCCTCAAGTCATTTGGAACACACAACTTATCTTTGTAATATAATAAATTGCCCTCCTTCTTATATGAGCGGAATGCTTCACGCGTTCTATATCGACGGGCTTCCTTACCCAAACTTTCCCAAATATTACGTAATTAGGGATCTCGTGGGCCAAGGTCTGTTTCTATCCGCTTTCCAAAACTCGGTGAGTGTGGAAATGGCATTACAATGGGTGCGGGTTATAAAGGGGTGGCGTGACAAAGCATCCGCAACCACATTGTGCTTTCCGGCTTGTATACAATCTCAAGTCATATTCCTCAAGAAATTCCATCCATCTTACCGACGGAGATTTAGATTTGGTGGGTGGATAGATAGCGGAGACTCGATGATCCGTATCCAACTGAAATCTTCTACCAAGAAGGTAGTGTCTCCAAATCTGAGAGCACGCATAAACCGCTAGCAACTCGATCATGGGTAGGATATCGCTGCTCTGCATCGTTCATCTTCTTTGAATCGTAAGCAACAACTCTCCCCTCCCCGCATCAAGACACCCAGGTAGCTATCTTACTCGCATCGGTGGCTACCGATTTATCTTTTCCGGATCGGGCAAGGTAAGGACTGGTGCAGATGTTAAAGCATCCTTGAGTTTTAAAAGCCGACTTGGACTTTTGTTTTCCAATGTTCCATCAATCCTTTACTTTCTCATGTCTTGTGAGATTAGTAAGAGGTGCGGCAATTGTTGCAAAATCCTTAACAAATTTTCGATAATATCCCATGAGTCCCAAGAAACTCCGGACCTCTGAAACATTGGTGGAATGGGCCAATCCTTTCTTTCGCTTCTATCTTATTTGGATCTGTAGCAATTCCTTCTGCTGAGATAATATGCCCCAAATAGTCTACCCTCGGAGTGGCGAACTTGCATTTAGAGAACTTGGCAAAGAGCTGATGGCGCCTTAGCTTTTGCAAAGCTAATCGAAGATGTTGTTCATGTTGCTGCAAGGTTTTACTATAGATGAGAATGTCATCAAAAAAAATGACAACAAAGTCATCCAAGTATTGGCGGAAGATGTCATTCATCAGCCGCATAAACGTTGCAGGGGCGTTGGTCAATCCAAAAGGCATGACAGTGAATTCATAATGCCCATATCGGTACCTAAAAAGCGGACTTATGGATGTCCTCTTCCTTAATCCTTATCGATGGTACCCGGAGCGCAAATCAATCTTTGAGAAATATTTTGCTCCTTGTGGCGGTCCATAAGATCATCCATACGGGCAAAGCATGTAGCGATTTTTGATGGTATGCTTATTGAGTTGCCTATAATCAATACACATCCTTAAGGAGCCATCTTTCTTCTTGACAAAAAGAATAGGAGCGCCAAATGGTGAAACACTAGGCCGAATAAACCCCAAATTCAGTAACTCTTGTAGCTGTTTCTTAAGCTCTGCTAACTCCGGAGGACTCATTGATCACGGGCTTTCTTTGGTAGGCTTAGTACCCGGTTCAAGAGTTATCTCACATTCCACCTCAAAAAGGAGGAAGCTTGTGGATCTCATCACGGAAAAAGATCGCTAAATTCTCGAAGAAGGGTAGCAATGTCCCGATGGTAAAGCGCCGATTACTTGTTTGTTTTGGAGTCCGACTCAATGGAAGCAAGTCTAATGAGGCAAAGAAGTTCATTCCTGCGTATAGCTTTTCCTAGCTGCTTTATTGACATTGACTGCATAGCGGAGTGTAATGAATCACCTTTTATTGTCACACGTGCTCCATTAGCGGCGTTGAAGGTGACCTCCCGTTTCTCCACGGTCTATGTGGGCCCTAGCGGGGCACGCTAAAAACTCCATTCCCACAATAAGATCATATTTGCCAATGTCCATTAACTCGGCACCCAAGGCAACCTGGTGCACTGGCAGCTGCATTTTTAAGGTTAATACGCCATGAGTGTGTACGATCTTACCGCTAGCTAATGTGGACGGGCTTAGGTCGGGATCTCAATGTTTCCAAATTGCAAAGCACAGGCCATTCTAGGAGAAGCAAAATTATGCGTACTACCCGTGTCCATCAAAATTATGAAGGGCTTCTTGTCTACTTGGCCTATTGTAGAAATAATGAAGGCTGACTTTCGGCGTTACTTTTGTTCTTCTATAGCGGCAAGAATATGAGAGGCGCACCATGAATGTACTTCGGGAGCCTCGTCTTTCAGCAAGCAAGATGGACTCCAAATCTTCCCAATCGAGGTCGGCCATGGCGGTTGAGCGATCTGGCGTGGCGCACGGACAATTACGCATGAAGTGTCCGGGCCTCATGCACCGGTAGCATGCCTTATCCCGGGCTTTGTTCTCGACCTCTTTAGGAATGGGTGTAAGAGCCCCGAATTTCCTTGCCGGCATTGTTACGCTTATCCGGCGTGCTAAAAGCAACTTTCTTCTCGGGCGTCCATAGGAATTGTCTTTGAGAGGGCCCCGGACTTGGCGATCGGGGTTTGTAAGGTGTGGGCGGCCGTGGTCATTGGCAGTAAGGAGCGGTCGCGGATCTTGGCTCCTTGGCGTATCTTCCTCAAGGCTTAATGCCTTAGCTTCCGCCAAGCTCTTGACTTTGGGTCGATAGCCTTGACCATTCGTTTAATAGATGGGGCCAACCCTTCAATGTAGCCCTCCCTTTGCTCTTTTCTCATTCATTCACGGCACATACAACCTCAAACGCATGAATTCGTCGGTGTAGGCCTGCACGGACATGCCCCATACATTCCAACTTTGTAGAAGGTCGAATCATTTGGCATTTGTGGTAGCGAGGTGCGTAATCGATTTAAAAGCCTTAGCAAACTTCACGAACTTGCATCCGCTCCTATCCGGTGTTTAGCTCTGGCGTAACCCTTCCACCAAATACGGGCAGCTCCGTAAGGTTAAGTGGTGGCGACCTTCCTCGTATCTTTTCTGTCATTCCATAGGACTTTTCGAATTCCTTCATTTTTCGTCCAACCAAGATTCCGCATTCAAGCCTCCTCTGGATTTCCCATCAAACCGAGCCAACTTAGGTTTTTCCATATACTAGTGATGGACGTATCAGCGGTTTTCGGTATTCCTTATCCTTACGCCTTGAATGGTCAGCCCGATAGCGAGGAACCCGAAGAACCGAAGTGGTTGAATGTGAGGAAGCGGCGCTATCCTTAGAGGAACCGATGACGCTTAGCATGAGTCCTCCCCCATGCAGTGCTGGGGCTAGCTCGGGAGGAGAGGGCTGTTGTGCGAGGTGGACTCAATGGTCGCGGAGGTAATTCGGTCCGTCCTCGAGTATGTGGCGGTGGATTGGTATGCAACACATAAGCCTGTAACTTCCGTAGAGTTGCCTTTTCATTAACATCAATTCTGTTGAGGGGGGTGAGCCCCCTGGCGTTGGAGGGTGTTGCCAAGCGTTGCATTACCGCACCGTCTATAGGAGTCATTCATGAATATATAAGCGGATTTACATTAATGTGCAATCCCTTTTTAAGTTAATTGAACAAAAGTATATACAAATAGAAGACAATACTTGTATTTCATTCAAGTTGATTATAACAGCGGGTTGATTGATACATGGATTGATACAAAAGTAGGTATGATACAATGGGAACTTTTAAAGTTCTACTGGCACACAGCGTAACCACAACAACGAAAACACAACGGAAGAGACCAAGCCTAGGGGTTGGCGAAAGAGTCTGAGGATCGCGTGGTAGGTACTCTCCGTCATACGGCTTCGGACGAGTTTATAAGCGTGCCGGGCTTGGACAATGACCGCTTGGTATTCCCATGTTGGGCTGATAATCGAAGGTTAAAGAGCCTTCGCATCGCATAAAAGAGTTGCCAAAGATGGTCGTTGGCGTCCTCAAAGGCTTCGTGCCTTGTCATATTCCAATAGTCCCAGGTACGACACATGGTCATCTTTAGATCCTCGAAAGCTCGATCTCTAAGGATGTTAACTATCTCCGACCCTTGTCGCCGGTCATAGAGTTCCCCCGGTGGCGGTGGTTCAGTTTCATAGCCTTCCTCCCACTCGGATATTCACCATATCTCGGCCGTAGTCCGTGCGATGCGGGATCGCCCCTCCTAACCATGTCGGTGATTCTTTCCTCATACTCCCAAATGGTTTCCCTCGCAACATAGTTGGAATGAATAGAGAATATTTTGTAATTCCTTTGTACCCTAAACTTTAATGCTTTGGAAGAGGATGTCATAAAAAAAACAATTTAGTTATACTCATCAAGAAAGCTTTGTATTTAATAAGTAGATAAGGTACACATTTTTCAATATGGTCTAAGCAATTGCCAATCCAAAATCTCATAACTACATGTGTATATATATATATATAACAAAATTTATATAACACCCGTAGTTCAGGAACTAGGCCCTGCCTCTTTATCCTTAGCCCTAGGAGGTGGTGGAGCGGTCCGGTGTCTTGTCGCAGCCAGAGCTACCCGGGGGTCCCGGTGGCCGCCGCGGATGCAACCTACGGTGGATAGGCAGCGGCCAATGGGGCTGCCGTGAGGAGCTTCATGCCCATCCAAGGCGCAATATCCGGCCCAAGGCCGTAGGGGCAAGATCCCGTCGTGCAGTACATACGAACGCGTCGATAGGGGCTTCTTGTGGGCGGCGAGTGTAGAAAGTGCGCGGAGGGGCCCACCATGAAGCTTCACCCTCGGCCCTAAATCCGGGCTATGAAGAGAACCTGCGTGCACTTGAAGGCCGACAAAAAAAGCGGGTGAGGTGGTTACCCGGCACCTTCCCTTGCGGAGTTTGGATCGCGCCACTTCCTATCCAAGTCCATGGGGACTTCTTCCTCCTTGAGCTCCTGCTTTGCTCCTCCTTCTTATCGCGTAGGGTTATGATATAAATCTTCACCCTCATCATGAGTCGGAGGGAACCTCAACCATATTAATGTTTGGGGCGTGAGGTCCCATAGCCCGTGAAGGCATCCGCAGTGCGGAGTTCGGCGGGTTCCGCATCACGAAGTCGCCAAGACGTAATAGAGTCTCTAGGCTCGGGGTCTCTCGACGGAACTGGCGGCGGTGCACCTCCGGAGGAAGCTTCGGTAGAAGTGAAGTCGATGAAATCATCCATACAATACTCGCAAGCTCATAAAGTACATGGTCTTTGCGCTTGCGTCTAAATCCGACCACCACATGATACGCCCGGATAATATCATCCAAGAGAAGGTATTCTGCCCACGGTGATAAATAAGCTGGAAGGCCGTCTAACCCCGACAAGCCTATAGATTGGTCACTTGGCGGTGGTAGCTCCTCGCTAGCTCTTTCCAGCGGGCAAAGTAAGCCCATTCCTATATGCTCGTCATCCCCTCCTCGGAGGATTCTCCGCAGCTTGCCCTTCTCTGCCGACGAAGGTTTCATCCTCAACGTATTGGTCCATGAGGATGGCTAGAGCAAAAGTAGCTTCTAGATCTGCTGCCCACGATGTTGGACCACCGGTAGGTGCTTACCCCATCGGGTTTCCCTTCAAGGCGTCATAAGCATGTGTGTCCCGCCTAGCATCTGTAGAACTATCTCCGCTCCAAATACAAGTGGGGAGGATCCCTAGAGGAATACACGAGAGGAAGCATTTCCTCCATGTAAAAGTCAAGGAATCAGGCATAGTCAGGATGCACGCATGTTGGCAAGGAGGTCTATCGTTGGCATAGCAAAGGTCGCGAACAGTCGAGAAGGGAACACTGTGGATCCCATTTCTCTCCATCAAAGGTACCCAAAGCAAGGTCGGTGGCGGCACCATGGCGCTAGAAGGGAGGAGAGAGGAAAAAAGCGTTTAAAATGACCCTACAGGTCCCTTTTAAACCCTCTTAATAAAGCCGACGTCGGCATTTTATTTTAAATTTAACATGGAAAAAAAAAACATTAAACTTTTAATTCAAAATAAAAGCTTCTTTATTAATTATCACAAAAAATATGTACAAATGCGGATCCCCCTTAAGTAGGCTAAGGTTGCTCCCCGTATCCTACGGTGAGGGCCAAATCCTTAGGCATTATGGTGACCCTTTGCGTGGATAGCGCAAAGGTTGGCATCACCAAAAGTGCTACCAAGTAGGCTTCAATGACCTCTTGGGAGCCAAAATTGCAAAGGTGCGGAAGCGGAGATCGGTCTTAAATTGTCTGTGCGATCTCACGTACCGACCTACGAAAAGGCGACTTTCCTCGATCGGAAGGTCCGTGGACTCTCGAAATTCGGCGGATCTCCCGCAATGCCGCGATGCCGGCCCGGAACCGATGAGGCTTTGTGGTCGAGGCCCCGGACGCGATGTTGGCACCGTCTTAGCCCCAAAGAACGTGGGAGTTATCCACTCTCTGCGCCTCGGTCGGAGCTGGTCTTCTTCCCAAAAGCCAGAAGCGGTCTTTAACTTATCCTTGTATTGTTGCCAGGCCTTATGAACAACTCCCTTCTTGCCGGGCTTAGCGGCCGGATCGCGTGGTTTTGGGGTCGAACCACTTCGGATGCACCTCCTCCCTGTTGGTCCCGGTGATCTTGTCGGTCCAGCTCCTCTTGCTCCAACCTCGGCGCTCTTCCCGAGCTCTCCTCGAGGTCTTCTTGGATCTGAGCAAAAAGTTGGGCTGCGGCACGGCGATTAAGTTCACGTGGTACCTTTGTGGGTCGAGGCCCATATCTATCGAATAGTGGTCGGATAGTCTATGCTAATAATCGGGGATTTCTCCCCGGACAAAGGCTGTTGGAACCCTCATGCCATTGGTATGGGGAACCTCAATGGCTCGCCATCGATGGCCCGGCAAAGCCGTCTCAGAAATCTGGTACTCCCTACCGGAACTCCGTGGTCGGGCAGCTCAAATTCCCCGGTGGTCGTCTTTCCTGGCAAAACCCTAATCCGGGTCGGCCTCCGCCCCGACATCTTCCTCCTCTCGTATGGCCTTCTTGTTGGGGAGGATAAAATTTGATGAGCATCATCACCATATCGAGTTGCTCAACAAGGGTATAGGGAGGCTGGCGAGGTTCAGTAGGATGAGGAATGGCTCGAGAAGTGATAGGCGGGATATGGAATTCTATCATTGTTCTCAAACCTATTGACCAGCTCATCCAACAAGATGTCGATGAGGGTCGGGTCAAGGTAGCCATGTGCTTAGCAATCATGGCATAGATCTCCACGATGCTCATGGTGGTTGGATCTGGAGCGCTCTTGGTAATAGCCATAGGGAATAGTGAGGCGCTGGCGGCGAAGAGGATGGCAGAGGGGGCGCTAGGAGGCACAAAGCACAATGGCGCAGTATCAAGGTCCGGTCCGGTGGCGATGGCGGAGAGCGGCTCAGGCGGTTGGAGGCGCGGAAGCAAAAGCAAATGACAGAAAATGGTTTGCTAAACGGCCAATTAACTTTTAAAATTTCAAAAATTTTTTTCCCTTATTAACTTAAAAATTTTATTATTAAAAAAAATATACGGCGGAAATACGCGCCACATACGGTCGGGCGCCGATGGCATTATACGGGTTTCTGCCTCGACTGGGTGTCGTCGAAATGCAAGCGGCGCCCGAGTTGACCTGGCGGGCCCGCGTTGACTCGCGTCTGACGGGTCGGGCGCCGACAGCATTTCGGGTGCTTCTAACTTGACTGCAAAGCGACAAAAAGCAAGCGGCGCCCGAATTCGTTTTTGGGCCTACCTTTGACTATTTTTCGCCTGGAGTTGACTGTTTTAGGGTAATTCGAGTGCGCCCAATCCAATGGAGCCATCATCTTTGTCATTTGAGTTACCCCATCGGCACCGCTAGGCCTCAATCTTGGCCCCTCCACTTCAAAGCTACAATTTCTTAACTTAACCTAACACCAAACCAAACAACAAAGAGAACTAACGACACATTGACTTAGCCTCCTCCTAACTACCGTGCTACGAGTTAGTGTTTGGCCAGTGCTATGATTTCGAACAGCGAAATCCAAATCACTCTGATACTGCGTGGACGCTCTCGAATATATACGACCCTCGAGCGTATACATGCACGGGGACTTTCCCCTCCCATGGCGATCATCTCACCATGAGCGGGGCCCTCCGCCCCGATTCGGGCCATCGATGAAATGAGGCCGAAGAAGGGACTGAAGGGGTCATTCGCCCACGCCTTCAATGGGACTCCTACGTCGGCGGAAGCATGAATACAAGGGTTAGCACACGAAGACGAAGATACATAAATAACCACCACGAAGGGTGGCACATCCATCAAAATACCAGCGGCATAGAATATGCATCTAATCCTAAGAAAACACCCAAACCCGAGGTTCTACCGGCTCGGACTCACGTGGGGATCGGATCACGGCTGGGCCTCAAGAGATCGGCAGACAGAGTCTTGGCATGGCGTTGGCGTGGCGTAGAACATTGGCTAGGGTTGTCCACTCCATCCGCCCCTGTGCACACTTTGCGGATGGGTCAATTCATGCTATGGCCGCTATAGCCTTCCGGGAGAGACCTTGAGACCCGGGGCATCACCCTCCGAGCCTACTCCGGGTTCATGGCCGCTGGTCCAGATGAGGCAGTCGGGGGCGTCCCCTTCCAGAATCACAAGTGGTTCCATGGGTGAGCTAGAGAATACGTGCCGCATCGGCGACCCCGCATCCGCACCCGACTTACTCACCCTAAATCTACTCAAAGTGCAAGGTGCTCCATACGGATCACACCTTCCCACCTGAGGAGTGTCGGACCCATACCGGCCCCTCGTGGCCAGGCTATCGGGGGCCTAGCCCTTGTAGGAGTCTCGGGAGCCTTGTATGCTCATGCAAGACCCCACCCCTCATGTCACCACTGTGTTCCTTGTGCGGTGCTAAGCGGACCATAGCATCTAGGACCCGGTGGGTTCTTGTGCACTGCCGCATTTAATGGGACTTCTGAGGCGCTATCTAGGAGCATACTACCATACACGGTTCAGAGGCCTCTACCCCCGTAATTCCCCGTTTGAGTCGGATGAAACAAAGAACTAACAATCCATCCTTTGAGTAAGAACCGTAATTGAATATAAAGAGAACTTGTTTGCACAAACAAGGGTTAGTTTCTATGATGAATTACAAAGAGAACAGAGAAAGACGGACTCAACCAAGTGTTATCTAGAATTCACATAGCCACCTACCTGATTTCTGGCTGGACTCATTCCCATGGGGCCTCCATCCATCTCTGGCGGTTGAAGATTCATTTGTGGCTTCACAGGGGACCGGTATGGCGGTTCTCTGCAGGTGGTTGATGGCGCCGGCTCACGGCCTTCCCTTGGTCGATCTTGAGGAGTCAATCCGGGGATAGGGGTCAAGTTGGCATCCAAACTTGGCAATCCCCATCTTCGCCTAATCGATTGGGCGGTGTGTGGCGCCTTCCCAATTGGTAATTATCCTAATTTCCTAGGTTATAGGTTATTGTTAATAATGTGTTAAATTAGCATAGCTAATTTAATCCTTTGTAAGGTAACCCCCTAGGTTGCAATTAAGTTCCCATACCCCCATGGTAGCGTACCTTTAGGGAGTGACGTGCTTGTATTTGTACGTGTCCCGTATAGTAGACCGTATAAATACGTGGAACGTCACAACAACAAGGCTGAAAAAAATGATCACGAGCGAACCCGGCATAACGACGCGACTGTTAATTGTGATTTCTTGGCATACACCCTGCAGCAGCAGTCTATGACTGCCGGATGCTACAAGGCTGCCATGCTCATGATCACAAAACAAGAACAAGACAAACAAATATGTACAAAGAATGAAGGGAACGTGGCTAAATGGGGCTCTCCAAATTTGAGATAAAACCTGAGTACATCTGAAGAGGCTCCAGTCTAATATAGTGTAGACCACAAATCTGAGCCCTACATCTAGCTAAATCTAAGCCATACACTTAAGTTAACCTAAACATGCCAAGTGTCAGTCTGCCACCACTGACACCTAACATATGCACAATGTTAACCACTAGGTGGTTAACAAGCACGATGTCTAGAAACGAGAGCGACCATTCAGGAGCTGGAGGTAGTAATAACCCTCCGAGCATAACTGAACAGATTTCGGCAGCTATCAGTGCTATGCAGCAACAGCTGGCCACTATGCAATAACAGGTAATGAACAACAAAGAGAACTGGTGATGATAATTACAGAGATTTACTTCTATACCGATTATGGACTATAATGGTCCATCAAGCTTACATCCATAAAACTTATAGTCTATCATACCTAAACCATGACACTCCTAAGCAGCAAACATGTATCCTAAGTTTATGATAGTAAAAAATAAGAAGATTTTATCATTGTTTTGTACTAATACGATACAAATTACATTTAGAACTTCTATTACATGTTTCGTCAATCATGAGTTGAAAAAGAATGTTATGTTGCTTCAAAATATGGCAAACCTAAGTAAAAACCAGAAATGGTCCATGCATAATTATAAACAAATCTTGCATATAATGTTTATTTTAACATGAAATTCAAGACCTATGTTGCCAACGAAGGGTCGCATTCATAAAAAATACGGCCTATCATAAAAGATGAATTATTTGTACTATTACCTTAATTAAACTCCAATTTTGTGTAGTGGCAACCACTTGTAGATATAAAGAATACATGGTAGGTATAAGTGGAATGTATGGAGTGCATCATTTATTGCCCTTGGAAAGCTTATGTATGATTTTAATTAAACCATTTTAGTTCTATTTTTGTTCTAGATTCTGTATAAGAGCTTCTCTGGTGAAAATTGAGATCAACACGACTTATGGGCACTCTTAGAGTTAACAATTTATGGTCGTAAGTCCAACGTCAAAACTTGTTATAGTAGAGGAGAAAATTCACGATCTCAAACATTTTTTCGAACTAAATATGGTTTGGCAACTGCATATAATGTCATCTAATATTATCGAAACATGAAAATGTGTAAATCAGCATGTTTCATCATAAAATGTCCGGTGAAACAGAGAACTGCCGTCTGCGGCAGTGGAATCTCACCCTTAAATTGATGTTAATTGATGACTCTTTTGCTTTTTTGCAGAATGACATTAACAATAAAATAACATAACGTATTGTTGCTAAAGCTCGGCAATGTCGGGCACTGGTACTCGTATATTAAGCCTAGGTAATATCGTATTAGACAATTTTTATGTCATACCAATATCATCACGTCCCTAAGTGTTCCTAATGGGGCTTGAACACAATATCTCATGTCCATTAATAGCATACGATGGGATTTGAACTAATTGATGATGCTTCCCTATTGTTCCTAACAAGAATTGAACAAGTTTCCATGACTACTAGCTAATAGATTGCCCTCTAAATTACATAGTTACAAGATTCCATGACTATTAGCTAATAGATTGCCCTCTAAATTATATAATTACATAAGAAGTTGTAATTTACCTCGTTGCAATGTTAGTTCCACTGAGCCTATCCGATTTAATTCAATTCAACTTTTATGAAAACTCATTGGTGAGTTTTGAAGTAAACCTTTCCATTTTGCCACAATGATAATGTCAGCATTAATTTGTGCCACCTCAACATCCAACAAATATCTGGCTCAAAAGAAAGTTTTCCACCAAAATAGTACCAGATAACATATACATACATCCTATAACCATTGTAAAAGCCCCTCCACAAAACCCTAGACGGGAATATGCTGGCATATCAGGGACATAATATCCATCAAAATCTCACAATGAGTTTAGCTTTTTATATTATCATGTCAACGTCTTGCAATTTTCAGCATACAAATAAGTCTACTCTTATCTTCGTGCTTTAGGAATATCATGTCTTTGTCAAGCAATGCTGAGAAAGCCTTCTCAACGTCCACTTGTACGATGCGGAAATGAGACATGTGTGTTGATTCCAAGTGCATGCCTACTAATGATCTTCACATATCCTTACCAATCTGTATAACACATATGAGTGATAATAACACACCCTAATGTCTAATTCAACATCCTTATCTCTACTTCAAATCTGAATGGAATCACCAACTTCTTTGAACACCACACAGCTTTCACCTCGTCATCTCAGATTGTCGGAGAGGATGAGGAGTAATTTCTGGTTCCACCATAAAGGAAGGGTGAGATCGAGCTGGCCGATGTCCGACCGGCGTCATGCGCCACGAGCAAATTGGCAAGTTGGGGGGCTTTATTTAAACGAGACCCAGGCTTTTGTCAACTATTGAGGGCACAAGCATAGTGACCATTGAAGAGGCACCTCCACAAACCACCATGATCGAGGAACAATATTTTAATACACATACAAGGGGGAGGTAAAAGTATAGAAATACAAAAGTACGTAGAAAGTAGCACGGATAGGCTTTAACGACGTGTCAACTTCCGATAGGTGGACGCATCTGCCGGTAGAATTTTCTAATACCGTCTCCGTCGGTCGGGCCCTGACATTCGGCAACCGGCGGCGGGACCAAGGAAAGGGCACCTACATTCCCTGGAATCTAAGCCGTCAAATGCACGGGGATATCGGGCGATCCAACGGTGGCATGTGGGCGCCGATGAGAGCCGTCCGAAGTAGGTGGGATAGACGGCTTGATATTGCAATAGGCTTCTCCATTTCTGGCCCTTTGGTTTTTTTTCAGTGCAGTTAGTGCATACAAGAAGAAGAAGCAGAGACAAGCGGCGGCGAGCAAGAGCATATATCAGATCCGTTTTTGGCCCAGGGCTCTTGTTTGCCGTCGCCCAGTTCCTCCGATTCGTCCATAGCGTAAGTTTCCCCATCTCCTTTCATGCATTTTTTCTCTAATTTGGCTGTTTCTAGTGTCTGAAACGTCCATCTCTGTGCAATCCTCATCTCTTGCTTCTGATCCATTTTTCAGCCCATAAAACTTACCATTTGTCTTTCTCTGCTTGCTTTTTCCATTTCTTCCATATAGGTCCTTAAAGGTCACTCTTTTATCTATTTCCGTGTTGTGGCCAAGAGTATTCTGTTATCAATGTCTATATTGGAAGCAAGGAGTAAATTCTGGGTCGTGATCTCTTAGAATATATTGTGAGTTGCTGTATTTAGGTAGGCGAGGGTGTAGATTGAATTCTCTGGCTCGTTTCTATCTGTAGATGGCTATGTGAGGTATGAGACACCTAGTCAAAGCTGGATCTGAGTGCTTTTAGTTAAACTGCTGGCTTGGGTAAGTTTAGTTTGGATTTTACTTTAACGCGTCTAGTTAGCATGCAAAGCATTTCTTACCCTCGGGATAAGATGCGTTGGGTTTGTTTCTTTTCATTAAAAGGAATAGCTATGGTAGAATTTGCTTTATTATGGTCATGCTGTCTGGTATAGCCTTAGCGAATTGGAAAGCTTGATGATTTTGTGTACAAAACGTTATAAAGCATAAGAGCTAAACCGATATATTGCTGTTTTTTATTATTTTAGGGGCTTTTCACAGGGTCTCTTTGTTAAACACTATGGAGATGTGTGCTAGAAACCTGAGTACAGTCCGGCATCTCGCTGCACTAAACACTTTGGAAAGCACTGCTGAGACAAATGAGAAACGACGGCTGCGCTCTGCATACAATGTTGAGGATCTAGATGACGAAGTTATCTGTCCTAAACCACGAAGGCCTTCTAATGTTTCTTACCCGGCGTCCGACTTTTTGAAGCCTCCAAGGCCGCGCAGGTAGATTATGTGGAACTATTTGTAGTGGATATTGTTTCTTCTTTTCTGTTTGTGATGTCCAAAGGTTATTAGGCTGCATATTGAAGATCTTATATGCCTTTTGTTGATGTGATTCTGTCGATTTGTTTCTTATAAAAATTATACAAAATTATATGAATGCAGCCATTCTAGTGCTCGCACTATTGGAGAGCCAGCTTTTGAAATTTTGGACATTTTTTTGAGCAAGGTATTATTTTGTATTGTGATGTGTTTTTCTGTTCCAAGTAATTTTGTTTCAGGCTTGATTAAAATATTTTCTTGTAGACGGCTTGCTCTCCACCTTACTTTTGTGGATCTCCTCCAAGACGAGCTGACAATCCACTTATTCGAGATGTACAGTTTACTCACCAACGAATTCCTTCTGTTACAATGCGATCACCACAGAATACCAATTTTGAATCAGCGCGTTCTGTAGTGCCCTGCGTACGTGTAGAAGGATTTGTTTCTTGTGCAGATACTTGTTGCAGCGTTTCTGCGTTGGCATAAGGTGCCTCAAGTCTCACCAATTGTATAGAAGGTTCCCAACTTTTTCCCTCATTTTTCACTTCTCCCATTTATACATACGACCACAATGGAGGTTATTTCATTTCGGCTTCTTCAAGGAACAGTCTTTCCCCATTTTGGAGGCATCTCTATGGGGTTCTCATTGTAAGAGATGGGCTGTTCTTCCTGGGTTTGAGAATTTATTCTTTGTACAAAATTAATTTAAGTGTAATCAGCAGTGCTGTTGTTGATTGGGTGCGACCAATGGGATTTTGTATCTTCCATTAAGATGGTAAAGTGGCCTCAACGCTTGTACAGATAGAACTTGTACCTATTTGAAACCTCATCAGGTTTTTTCATTAGGCGCAGCTAGTGTTAGCATGGATGGACGGAGTTTTTATTCACTCGTTCACTCCAAACCTAGGGTTGTGATTTTGGCTACTTTTTGTTCTATATATTCTTCTATCTTCTCTCTAACCTAGGGTTGTGATTTTGGCTACTTTTTGTTCTATATATTCTTTTATCTTCTCTCTGATCTGAAGTTTTAATGTGTTCCAGCAATATCTGTTTACATATATGGGATTTGTCTTAGTTTAGTCCTTGATTAATCTGCTCATTTAGTGTGGAGTTGCGGAGTTGCATAAAAGGTTCATGAAATTTGATTAATCTACTCGTTTAGTGTGGAACCATGAAAAGTTCACTTTCCTGGATCTTTCCTGGATTTAAGTTTGAAATATTCTTTAGTGTACTCTTGTATTTCTGTATAACGTTTGGAATCCATGAGTTAAATGCTTTGCAGTCAAAATTTTCGGTATTCCTCTCTGCTATGGATGCGGAATTTGTTGCAATGTAAAGAAAAGGTGGTCTCAGGGAAGGTATACGGCCAATTAATGCAAGCAGTATCCGTTTAGCGGCCTATTTCATATCCTAAAAAGAATCCGAGCAAGCAAGATTGAATAAGATAGGAACCTATTTCACTGATCAAGCAAGATTGATTAAGACGGGAAGGGAGACAACTCAGATCTGACAAAAGGGTTTGGTTTGATAAAAAAAAAAGATATGCATTGATAAGATTCCAAAATTATCTCTACTACGATTTGAATTCCTCTTTAGTGGTCCCATATAGAAATAGTGCCTTTTTTTTGAGGTCTTAATAAATCAGCTTCACAAATTGGCTGTGTAAAATTTATGACCAGTTTCGCACTGAATTTGGACGGAGTTGGTTTGCGAAATTGATGAAATCTCTCAAGCATCTGTTCTGGTACAGATAATCTGCTTTGGATGGTTAATGCTTTCGTTGTCCCTTGCTGGATAGCAGATAATCTGCTTTGGATGGTTAAAGCTTTTGTTATTCCTTTGTTTGCTTGCTGGATTCAAACAAGCGGAGTCTTTGTGAAGGAATCGGCAATAACATGAGGCAGTAAAATGGTTGTCGGATTTTGTGGCACAAAGCCATCCTTGATGGATGGCCTTCATGGATATGTCAGTGGCAGGCAGATCTGCGGCATTGCTTGCTCTGTTCATGCATTCTTCGCCACCACTGTTTTCATTGTTGTAGTCTTTTTCATTTCCATGTATTATTGCATGTATAAATGTGTGTATAGTGGTACATGGATGTGATGTGTAAATTCCATATCCCTTGATTTAGAATACCTTTGGGTTGCCCCTAGCCAGCGCCTTATTTATCAACCACGGTCATGTTTAAAAAAAAAAAAATACACGAGGTTTTTGTGGACTTAACGAATTTTTTCGTGAGTGTCATGTTAAAGCCACATCGAAGGAAAAAATACACGTAGTTTTTTTTTTATTTCATGCTGGTTCAAACATGACCATGGTCGTTAAATAAGACGATCCTGCCCCTAGGGGGGCAAACCTTGCTTTATGTGGTTTTTTGGCATATTCCAAGTATATGCTAGATTATACCTAGAATATCCTAAAAACTGCTCCAAAGTGGCTATTGCCAATAAACTGTCGGTCACCTATGTTGGCAATCGCTGATGTTCGAACCGCCTAACCGGCAAGACAGATACATGAAAAGAGTGTTCGAAGGAGTCTTAGAAAGTTCCAAGAAGATGGGACACAAGTATATCATCTGATTAAACCAAATGTATTAAACCAGATTTGCTTTTATGGAACACTGTAATTACTAGCTATGCCTGACATGGTGATGGCAAAGAGCCACTCAGGCTTCATGATAATGAGAGAGGAAGGCATGAAGTCAGATGGTGCTACTTCTCCCTCTGTCTTAACTGGATGCAATCATGCCAAACTTGTGCAACAAGGATGCTGTTATTTCATGTTGATAAGTGTTGATCATTATGCTTGTATGATTGATTGTTCGTGCAAACGATTTGCGTAAGATATAATTTCAATGGCACGTGTTTGATTTGCATCCTATGGTTCAATGGTTAATTAATGGAAGCAATGTAATGGCCAAGTTGTATCCAAATTAGTCGACACCGGCTCAATAGAGGGATGTATTCTATCCTTAGCGGGTGCGACAGCTAAGGTGGGGAGAGCTTTACATCTAAGTGTAGATAGAATGCATGATGGGAAAATGATAATTTCCTTATGCCGTGATCAATTGCCTGCATTCATACCTAGGAATGAGCTAGTAGCCTAGCTCTTAGTTAAATTATTCAGGGATGTCAACCCCTTAAAACCACATAAATTATGTAATCTTAAGTATAATATTGTACAGAGCATTGATAGCATTCCATGAGGGCATGTATCATAAGCTTTAATGTCTTGTTGATAAATTATATGCTCATAATATATGCACAAATAGTTTTGTCTTGTGTAGATATCTTAGTATTAAGATAAAGTAAGATAATAATTACATAAAAGAAATTTATCGCGGCGGCACATTTCTCTTTGTCAACTCACTCCTGCAGCAGAGGTTTGTGTAACTTTAGAATGGTGCAAAAAATATTCTTAAAATGTTAGACCTAATGATGTGCATCATTGCATGAGTCGACTATGTGGTATCCAACCTAAGGGCATGCATGGATCTAGCAGAAATAACGAAATTGCAATAACGAAAACAATTCTAACGAGACTCTATCAGTAACGGCTCTAGGGAAAATTGGCTCCATTTCCACAACATAATAAATGGAGCACAAATCATCTAGGGTAGTACGTTTTTTATATCTAGGGCATACAAAATTATCCTAGTTCATAATTTAACAATTAGTGAACCTCAATGGTCCAAGGTTGTGTAGCATTAAAATTCCTTTTTTTTTTTCTTTTTTCTTTTTTTCGTGCAAGGTGTCAACAATATCAATATCAATCAATCTTGTTAATTTGGGATTTTCAGGTATGGAGAAAAACCTTTTTGGAATTTTTTTAAAATGATTTCCCTATGGTTTTTGGGTTTTTAGCTACCGGAAAAAAAACTGATTTCCAAAAATCAGTAAGATTTCTTTGCTTATGATTTCGATTTTCCCTTCTCAATCTTCTTCTGCATGCATATGCCACGATTTGTTGTATGACTTCGAGAACATTTCTTGCTGGATGCCCAGATTATTTTTGAAAACATTTTGTGTGCTTACATGTGGTTATGCGTGCAGGTCCGTTTGAATATGGTGCTTACTGATGGTGAGTAGGCATGCAGATCGGTATGAAGATGGATTTAAAGCTCCAAATTGTAAGCTACCATTTTCCTTACAGTATTCTTGGTCTCTTATAAACATATTTCGTAGATGCAAAGGCTTGAAAGAACCAGGGGAGTACGTAAATCTTCGTTTTATGCTATTAATTTACATCTGTTTGATTGCGTGAGATATGACTTTGGGACCCGATGTTGGTTTTAGTTCTTTTTCTTTCAATTATATAGTAGAAGGAGGAGACCGCTTTCAATGCAAATGGTTTGAACTCCACATTTTTTCAATCTCATATTTGTCTATTCTTATACAGCAGGTTCATTGATATCATAACTGTGGCAGTAGGAAGGTTTTCTTTTTATATTGTTCTCTTCTGTATGCAGAAACCATTATTCATTTCAAACAACTGGCCACTGGAGTCCATCTAGAGCTGGAGTTTTTTACAATGGGAGAATATATGGCAGCATACTTCTATGCAACTTGCTAGATCATAATCAGCAGCCTACAACTGCAGCATCAATTTGCTCCTCACATCAATGATGGAGGTTGAAATTCTACTAAGTATAATGAATTTCAAGACGGTTATCATTTCATTTATGTATTGTTTTTTTATTCCAAACACAACTTACTATCTTGCAGGCCATATGAATAAGGGGTATTTGCGCAAGTATGTACGTTGAGGGTCTCAATGACAGACTTAGGTGATTCTTATAGAGATTTGTGTTAATGCTAGCATTGCAAAATCAAATGGTTAAGAAGCTTTTTTTAAATGGATAAACCACATGTAATACTTCAGTTAGGGTTTTGAAGGTGATAATTCGTTTGCCTGTTTGCCCTGATAGAGTTGGGTACCTATCTCATATGTTATTACTGCTCAGAGAGGATTTTATCAAGGGTTTAACGTAAAGTAACCATGCATGGGTTAGCATATATTGTGGGAGTCATTTTTGGATCAGTACTTACCCATTGTCTTTGAGGTTTACTACAATTTTTATGAGGTAGTACTACCTTTGGGCCCTGGACTTCTCCATCTTATCTTTCTGTCCCTACTAAATGCTGATGCTGGGTTGCCCAGTAAAGGTTCTCCAATGACTACTATGCTTTAGATTGAAAATTTAATGGCAGATAACATATAGACATGCAGTCTACATCTTTTGATAAATTGTTCGATTTACATTCTCCAGTCTGCTTCAATTTCTTTCTTGGCTTTGACACAACCATGAATTGTAATATCTGAAAAGGTGCATGTTCTTTGCAGACAACGGCTTGCAAATGAGGCAGACCTGTATTTTCCTTCCACTTAACATTATAAGCCTTTTAGATAAGTAGGTGTTCTCCATCTTTGTGATGCAGTTGTACGTACTTATGTCTGCACCCATGGTAATCTGCATCATGTTAATCACATGCACATCTGATCTAAATGATCTTGGTGTGGTTTTACACTGCGGTGCATTATGCAGGCCTGAAGGATCAGTGTTTTTTGCATTTACATTATATATTTACATGCATTCTTCTATTGGAAGTGTGCAGTGACTAAGCTATTAGAGTTGATGCCTTTATCTATTTTTTTCTTTGGTAAAATCTGATTGCTTTTTCTGAGATGTCTAATTTTCATTGCAACACTAATTGCTTTCTCACTGTGCCAAAGATGCATTTAAAAATCTGAGAAAGGCATATATTGGGGTACTTCATCTGCCTTCTTCTGATGCTTATGATGCAACCGCGGGGATCAAGCAATCCCAATCCAAAACAGTAGATATTTGAAGAATAAACTGGCATAAAGGGGAGGTACATAACTATTTCAGATGGCACTTGCTGAGGCTCGTCACAATCTTTGCTATGATTTCTTTTTATTTTTATAGCACAGTGCGCATGCTTGGACTTGGTAAAATCAACCAAGGTAAGTGTTTTTGTTTTGTATACAGTAGCTTCATTGTGCTTTATTTGCACCTCTAACATAAATTGCCAACACATTACAGGATGAGTACAATTTATTTGTGGAATATTGTAAGAAGAAACAATCATTTTTGCAGCAAAGCAGCATGCTTCAAATGGTGTAACCACATGAAGATGTCCATATTTTTCCCTTTTGTCTTCTGTTGCTTCTCAGTTTTTGACCCTATGTCTACACTATTTGGTATCAAACATGTTAACCTATATCTTCTTGCATGTCCAATGATCTTTCTACAAGTGTTAGGCATAGTTATATGTATAGTCAAAACGAACAGGCCAAATGGGAAGTATATAACTGGCTCAATAAACATTTATTGAGGTTATTGCAGTTATTTGCTTCCACCTTTACTTTGCAAGTTATTTTTCTTATTTGTTGCATGCTTGGGCTTGATGAAATCATGTAGAAACAAGATAAGTGTTTTTTCCCTTCAGTTTGAAGATATATCTATCTGCTGGGACCACAGGAGGTGCTTTAGGGGTGGAGCATGGCAAGAATCAAGTATGGCAAAAAACAAGTGTGGCCCATATTTTGGTCGAGCCTATGCACTACCAAGCAGGTACAATGCCTCACTCACTGCATTGTAATATTTCCAATTTCAACATCTGTTCCGTATTTATTTGAGGTCGCAAAAGCTACTTTAGGTGCTGAGCATGGCAAAAATCAGGTATGGAAAAAAAACAAGAATGCACTGCCAAGCAGGTATAATGCCTGACTCATCACATTGTGGTATTTCCAAACATCTGTTCTATATTTAGCTTAGTTTTTATGCACTGCTAAGCAGGTACCATGTCCCTTCTTCTTGCAACAATAGTTTTCCTTTTAGGTTGAAGCATTCAAACTTTACATGCAGACGTTGTTAAAACTTTTACGCCTATTTACATGCTATTTTCTTCTGTTAGCTTCTGATCAGTATTCTCATGCAACAATATTAGTTACAAGATAGAGCCGTCTTCTATTAGCTTTTGATCAGAATTCTCTTGCAACAATATGAGTTACAAGATAGAGCCTGCTCTCTTATTTGTTTCACTGTTGTTCCATATGAACAATGAGTTGGCATGTCAACCTTATTGATATATATCTTTGCAGGCACGATATTATGATTGTGGTTCTTGAAGCATTCTCTTTGCAAAAGAGAAGTGGCTTTATAAGCTGTGTTCTGGTCAGACTGAGACAAGAAGCGAGATACCATGTCTTGAGTTGCATGGGAGGTAGGGAAACAATTAGACTGCAGATTTGAGTTTCACATTTCTCATTCAACACACAGGACTAGGACAAGCCAAACTGAAACGACAAATCTTGCAAATGTAACTTTCTATTTCTTATTTACAACGTGCCATATTAGGATTTTTATATCTGTTATTTCAAGTTGGCAATTTTCTGTTTGTTGATTTGAAAGACCCTTTGGGATTCCTTATGGAAAACATGGACAACTGTCAGAAGGTCCTCTGTGATTCAGAGGGAATTGGGGAAGAGCATGGATAACTGCAGTAAGAAGATAGAACATGGATAACTGTCAGAATGCATGTTGTGAACGAAGCAAGGCTTACCACAAATGTAGATAACTGTCAGAAGGTATGCTGTGAATGAACCAAGGATGACCCACAAATGTATTTTTAAAGTCTTGAGTTGATGGTCATGTATTCTTTTGGAAAGTTCGATGAGTTTAGAGAGGCTGGCACATACCCTAAACTTAGTTCTATATCTGCTTACTTATGGCGACACATAGAAGACTGAAATATACACTCCATTCATTGTGTATACTTAGGTTTCCATGGGGAGCATATAGGAGGAAACCAACAATTCCAAACAAGAATCTTGACCGGAGAGCAAACAATACCCATTGCAGTGGTTCAAATTTAAACGATTGGAAGAAGAGAGACTCCCATTGCAATTTTGCAATTCTTATTTTGACAGTAACTCAATTAGTGTCATTTTAAATTGTTGTAACGTTTAGGGTAAGTATTGAATAAACTTAAATTGTATTAGTGTCATTTTAAATTATTGTAACGTTTAGTGTAAGTATTGAATAAACTTAAATTGTTTGGGCAATAGATCCTTGCTTGATGGAACTTCACAATTGCAACACATATTCACAAGATAACTTAGATTGTGTCGGCAAACTTAGACTGTGGCGATGATTTGTACTTGCTTCATGCAACTTCACAACCTCTTCAAGAAATGTTCACAGGATATATACACGACTTAAAAGAAACAGAAACAGTGTCAACAACAACATGAACAATCCACAATGTCAATAACAACATATACAATTTTAGACCATTAATGAAAACTCATTTGTTAAAGCCTTTGTCCATTGGTCTCCGTGGACGATAAAAGTACCTTCCTTCCTTCCATGTTCCCTATAATGAGGCATGAGATTTCCTTAGGAGATGCAATTCAACATGTTATAACCCTTCTCGATTTTGCTTCCTTCCCAAATGTTGACGTAGAAATCAAGCAACATTTTACCAAGCTTAATTCCAGTTCTCCTCACAAATTGCCAATTGCTACATGCTTCAACATGCATGTTTGCAAACAAATTCCAATTTAATTTTGAAACTTTTCGCACATGCCATGGTTTAAATGCACAAGCATAACCATCAACATGTTTTACAACAAACTAGAAACGAATGTAAGGCTATCATTTCGTGGATGGACATTTAATGACACTAGTACTCAAATGTAAAAAAATTAATAAACGTGGAGTCTAGCGACAACTACAAAACAATATAACAAGATGTAC
Organism: Isoetes taiwanensis; assembly: GCA_021234155.1. Lineage (NCBI taxonomy): Eukaryota > Viridiplantae > Streptophyta > Lycopodiopsida > Isoetales > Isoetaceae > Isoetes > Isoetes taiwanensis. Next base: position 29,860,128 of record JAJEKV010000002.1, on the reverse strand, counting down.
TTCGTGTCCTTGCTTATATATCTCTACATCAACATAAATGTGTTAAAAGCATGGGGTTAGGGCACATAATGTCAAAATCGAAGATTAAAAAAGAACAATATTCGAACCTACATGTGTCTCTACGTATTATGAATAATGATTATTGGTTATCATTAATGAATAACGATTATTGGTCATCATTACAACCACTTTATGCAATCCATTTTCACTAGAAAACATAGTCTATTTATATAGCCCCTCTCTCCTAATTAGAACATAGAAAGGCATACAAGCAATACATGTATTTGAGTACAAGAGGATACAAGGGGTTTGATATTTCACACCTATGAACTCTATATGCCCTAACATGACAAATGGTTGCTAAAGCCCGGCAACGCCGTGCACTATTACTAGTTATATATAAGGCCAATATGTTCCTAGTTTTGCTTGCAGGTCATGATAAAAGAAATTTGGTAAATGGACTAAAAATATTGCTCCATAAATGACTGGTCATAAGTTACTGCAAATACTCATGTCATAAGTTATTGCAGAAACTCATGTCATATATGCATATATTCATGTTGCAGTCAAAACATTGTTCATTAGTGGACCCTTAAATAACTGCAGCTGATCTATTTGCACTAGATTCAACATAGATTGTTGAAGATATCAGGTAGAATAGGTTACGATTATTCGTTAAGCACAATACTGAAATGATTATGCTCTAAGATATATCTTTTCAAGCCATAAGGGTCAATACTTGCAAAGATAAAAGAAATCTTAAAAGCTAGTAATGGAAGATAAAGAACCAAAGGTTCATATCTGTGCTTGTTCGCCCTTCAATTATATTTTGGTGGTTCGCTGGCAAATAATTAAAAACATCAGAAGCACTATGCTTCTATCCATCTACCTGGCAAAACGCTTGCTGGAGCGTAATAATGTAATAATGTAATAATGTTGATACCAATATTTAAGGGTGTTTCATTTTATGGACTGTAGAATCTCTTGGCCATGATTCTGGGTCTGCATTTAGGCGACATGTGGCGTGGAATGCAGTCCCAGCCCTTAAAAGTCATAAACACCATCCATTCAACTTTACAAAATGTGATCTGAACAATGTGCGTTCTACTTTTTCCTTTTTGGACCAGGAATATTATGTTGCGGATAACCTTTTAATCTTTTGAAATATAAAAGATCTCGTTTGCGTGTAATGTATCACGTTCTGATTGCTTGATTGAACATGCAAATTTTGTATGTTTGAATTCGACCCAGCTTCTCGCTCATAAAAAATCTGAATTTGGACATATAAATTGTGTGATCCTAACCCATCTACAGTATGTGCATACCAGACCTTCCTGCCTAAGCAAAGGCGCTCAATTCTAGCCTTTTTTCTCAAAATCTAAACATAAATCCAGTATCAAGACTTTGAATCCCAAATCGGACGATGAAAAATCGCACAATCCACCAGATTGGAGATTGAATTCAGCCCAAACTTGAAGTTTTTAAGCATGAAGGCAATAGCGAGAGCTGGCCCAAATTTGCAATCCGCATTTCTTCAGGGAAGCGGGACCATTAAAATCTCTGGTTTGCGCCAGAATTTGAATGTGAAAGGAATTTGATGACCAACGCTGAAGCTTTGAGTATAAAAGCATCAAAGAATGAGATCTATTCCGCATCCGCACCAGTTTAGGATCTAGACGTTTCGCAATTCTGGGAGGTTCCCATATCACCATCACCAAAAATTTCCTCTCCCAATTTCGGCAAAGGTTGGACCAATGCAGATGGCTCTAAAAACTCCATGATAAAGGCCAAGGCTCGGATGTTAACAATTATGGTAGCGGACAGAATCCGAATACACAAATATTGAAAAACAGAGGAATAATTGGAACCAATCATTCCAAGGCACGTTAGACTGGCCACAATTTTTGTAGCCATTTTAGCAGCTCTAAACCGAACATGCACGACTTCTTTAAATGTGGCCATTGGAGTAGCTCTGTTCCCCCTTGTTCGGTTTAGTGGCTAGTCCATTGGGTTAGCAATTAAGAGATCTTGTGTTCAAGTCTCTGGGGGTCCGTCATATGTCCTCATGGACGCTGCCAATGTGGCATGACGTAAAAATACTATCTATCTATCTGTTAAACTCCATACAGAAGGATTCAAGAAACATGCATGGACCATACCTGAACCCGATTCAAACTATAGCTATCATATCAGATCCAGCTTTTCCAAAACCAATCGGCAAAATCCGTCGCCAATTCTGCATTAAAACAACTCAAATTTTTTCCTAAATTTTTGCCATCATAGAATCAAAAGCTATCTTCCAGTGGTTCTCATCGAATGAAAGGCTTTGCCCTTGGGTCCTCCAAATGTCGCACTGGGCAATTGCAGCGGGATCCGATTGCAAGCTAGATCCAATATGCTACACAAGTCTACCGTGCATCGGATCAATCAATAATACGTGCTTCAACATAAGAACAATTTTAGCAAGCCATCTCTGATAATCCAGTTGGGTCAGCATCAAATCCAACTTCAACATCACGACTCACGAAATATTCGAGTTGATTAATGGCCGCCATAAATGCCCTGCATCAATGTTTTTGCATGATCTTGTGTTCTTTTTGGGAGATTCTCAAGCTTTTTCAAGATATTCTCGAACCTTTTTTATAATCTTGGTATGTTTACTCCATTTGCCTCTTTGTATGTTCTTTCTTGACTTCTTTCTACACTTTGATGATTAACTTCTTGTTTCTTTTATGAATGCAGGTTGCGTTTCTTCTGTTCGAGATGGGAGGTACTAGAAATGCTTTCTTTTTTATAATACTTTAGATTAAAAGGCAGCTTTCTTCCTCTAATATGGCTAGGGCTCTTTGATGAGACTTTTAGCGATCTTCTATGAATTTCTAGCAATCTTAGTAAGAGATTTGTGCTTCTATTTGTTTCTTACTTTTCTTTAATGCTGATTCTTTGTTTGTTTTGTACATGCAGCTGGTTTTCAGTTGTGTTGGAGGCCAGAGATGGCTAAGAATCGTGAAGTGCTTTTAATTTTCTTCTTATGTAGTTTAAGTGAAACTTTTCTTCATGAAGGTCTGAGTTCTTTTGAGTGAAGATGTTTAGGAATGGATGCGCAATCATTCTGTTTGGATCCTGATGAAGATCTTGTATCTTCTGTTCTGAAAGATAGCACAAACATTCTTGACGTGCATGGAGTTTCTAATGTGGATGGAGACTCTGCAAAACATGTTGTTTTCCTCATCAATGATGACGTGATGGAGATGCAAGAGTACAATAATTCTGAAAACATGGATCCCGCTGATAAGGGAAAAGGAAAGGCAGCAGCTATTAGTAGTGAGTTTGCAGTTTTTATTAGTTCTGAATCTTCAAGTCATAGTCTTTCTGAGTTTGAGGCAGATATAATGATTGAGTTTGGAGAAGATACTATTGCAAAGTATATGAGGGATGTAGTCAAATCTGGAATACTGAAGCCAGTTCCAATTCCAAATAATCCTACCGTATTATTTAATGGTGCAAGAGTTCTGTTTATTGAGCCTGATAGGAGCTTCAGAAGGAAGTTGAAGCTGGTGGTATTTCTAGGTCTGCTGCGAAAATTCAGTGGGCACGAAAACAGTTTGATTTGCGGAGGAAATTTTCAAGACTTTCTCTTGACAAGAGACTTGAAGAGATGGAGCTTGTGGAATTTTCTCCTTTGTTGGAAAAGTTTATGCTACAGCTTACGACGAATAATGGAAGCTACTATCTGCCAGAATTGTAAGTTTTTAGATTTGTGTTTTTAGTTTTTAGTTTTGAGTTAATTTTATTTAGGAAGTTCTAACTTTTTGGTGCAGATTGCAAGATTTATTTCGGAAATTTGGTAGTATGATTCGAAGGCATCAGGAAATTAGAGTGGCAAATACTGGAATTGAAGAGCATACCTTTGATATCCGCAAGTTTCCAATCTTTAGAGCACATTTGGCCTGTATAGCATCAATGAGGAGGTTTAGGAAGACTCTTGGAATATGCCAGAAGCATAAGAAGGTGGATGAAATCTTTTTTTTTTTTTTTTCTGATGAGAAGTCCTTATTAACAGATTTAGACCATCAAATCCATCATGCTAAGGGTCTGCAAAGAAGATTTCTGTATTATTGTATAGCACGACTTGCCATTCATAGACAAAATGAACTTCATCAGATTTTGATGACGGATTTTATTGTGGGTCACGAAAATGGAGAGGAATACCTTGAATACAATGAACGGTTAAGTAAGAATTATGATGTTGATATGAATCTCATTATCAGGAAGAGCAATTTAGATTGCCGTGCAGGTGTTTTGATTCTGATGTCATTCTTACTTTCAAGCAACTTGAGAGACATTTGGTTGTGGGAAAACCTGATAAGGAAGGAAAAATTATGAGATTCTGCTTTATGCAGCCCATTCAGAATCATAAGTCTACTCAATGATACAATTCTGCGAACAGGGTGAGTGCACGAACACTTGCTAAATGGGTGAAATATATGTTGTTTACTGTGGAAGTTGAGGGAAAGTATTCTGGAAAATCTGTACGAACAACTATAATCTCTAGAATGATTAGGCAGACATTCCGCAATCTGTTGGTATGCGAATTACTGGTGAATAATGTAGCTCTGAAGTATATAACAGGTACATTTCTTCTTTTTATTGTTTTTTTTAATTGGTTTGTTGTTTTCTGACTGCATGTTTTTCAGGTATGACAAGACACTAAATCTCCAAGCTAAGTGTGCCATGAACGTAGTCAGTAAACCTTTTGATGATAAAGGTGAACGAAGGATGTTTGATGAAGTTTACAAAGAAGAACTCAAGAAGATTGATAGTCTTGAGTGTGCTGGTTATGGTAAGTCTTCCGTTCTTCTTCATGGTGGTGATAATAGAATATTGATGATGTTCAGAATGCCTTCCTGCATCTGTAAATTCTAATCCTTCTCTTGTAGCAACAGCGAATAGTTATGATATAGGAAGTGCAGATGAAGAGTCATTGGAAGTAAAAAATCAGCTAATACAATTCAATCAAGATTGCGAGATACTTGCAGCAAGTTCTCCTGCTGTTAGACGTGCACTAGGTTTGCAGATACAGGTGGCTAATATTTCTGGTGGAACTTTTCAAAACTGCAGCATTGTGATGCCACAAATGACAAGACGAGAGTTGGGAGACTTTATGCAACAATTCATGAAAAAGGAGTAGACTTTTGATCTACTCTGTGCTTTGTGCTTTAATCTGCTCTGATTTTTTGCTTTTATCTACTCTGATGTACTGATACAACTAAAATGTTGTGTCTACTTTTGTATGGTTTTTCCTTTATCAATGTAAAACTCTTTGAAAGTCTATTGAATGTTTTTTATGAACCGTATGATTTCAAAGTTATGACATTGTTAAAAGTTTTAGACTTGTGAATTCTAAAGTTCCAAGATTGTTCAATGCAAATGCAGAATGTTAAGCTCAAACAAAATGTTCACTGAAAACAGAATGTCTATTTGAACAATCGAATGTTCACCTAAGCCTTACATTCCTTAAAAGAATTTTGTACACGTGGCAATATAGGATTGGACAATAAGTCAGAAAATAGGATATCGACATTTACGTTTTGATGAAGGATGGCTATTGGCCAAGATGGCTATATCCCAAGTTTAGTATGTACAAGTTCTGGCCATGCAAAAGGACCACCAAATATGCAAGAAACAACCATTGCTAGGTTTGGGCGTTCATTTATCTCTTTCTCTACCTTAATGAAGAAGTGTTTCTTAGTTTCCAGACCTTTCGAAACAATTTGTTGAAACTCCAAATAGAGACTTGAAATGTATCACCCTGGCCATGATATTCTGCCAAAGCATAACTGTTATTAAGAAAAAATATATAGCGAAAACCATCCAGATCATACCTCTGCATCAAAGCAATACTTAGAATCAAGGTAGGTGCCTTAAGTTCAAAATCCGCTACCATTTCCCATTGCTTTTCCAAGCATAGGTCGGCATCAAGCTTGGACGAACATGCCTTTGGCTTTGTTGATCTGTAGATCCAGCTGCCACCATGTGCTTTCAAGCACTGCAAAAAATCGCAGCATGCATTTTTTGATCTATTAGCCAGTTAGACCGTTTCCAGAGCGATCACAACAGGGGCTACCGATAGTTTACAGGCAATACTGGGTTTGGAGCATTTTTTGGTATATTCCAAGCATATACCGACATATGCCTAGAATATGCCGAAAACCCACATGAACGAAGGTTTGGTCCCTTAAGCTGGGTTCACATGCAACCATCGTCATAGAGGGGCCCTATTTTGCCTTGTGTTTTTTGGCGATGGCAGGTGATGGTGCATGTAAAAGGTTGAGCTTTTTACACAATGGTGATGGCGCATGTGAACCGGCTCTTAGGGACAACCCAAAAATATGCCTAAAGATATAAGGCACTCGACATAGGCTAGTAATTTAATGAAAGGAAGAAGCTCCAAACCCATTGTATTGTGGTCGATTTCGATTCATCTCTTTCGCCAAAGCTAAATCCTAACAAGTGAAATAATACAAGAAAAAATGGCAACAGGCCATCAAACATGCGAGCAACATAGAAAAAGCTTGTTTTCCTCTTCAAATCAAGCGTCAAACCTGGATTCGGCTTGACGAGATGGAAACAAAAGACCTGATTGTCGATTAAATTTTTGAAGATCCAACAGATACAAATTGTGCCACATCAATATAGATAAGGTGGAGCGACATGTCGACGTTGTAGGAATTGAGACACCTGTTAAACATCACAATAGTGTACACATAATAAATAGGCTTAAGCACCACAGTAGAATAAATATTCTCCCATAAACAAAAGTCTTATGTCAGCACTACCCCAAACAAATAATTGGACATCATCACATGGTTCAACGAATATAGCAGGCACGCAGATTGTCTTCAACAAGCTAGATGAGGTGAAACAATGTTATGAAGTAACCCTGCAACAGTCAGTATACATGAAGTAATGTATCTTTGAATCTTGCAGCTATCATGTGCTTGTGATACAGCTCTGCAATTGCTTGCATAAATTTTGAAAGCACAGCAACAACTTGAAGCAACAGATTAAAAAATTATTGGCGAATGAAATCCACAAAAATCTAAGACAAATTAAATTACCTCATCTTTAGTGGCCTAAGGATTCTTTATCACTTCAATGGGGTTTTGTACGATTGCCTATATGGAACAGGAGATCTGCATACAGATTTACATGATCAAGTTTAACTATTTTGAAGTGGCAATTCCCACGTAAACTGCAGGAATAAATGAAGGATGAATAATGGCATTGTGATGTTACATACCCATACATTCCCCAAAATATCAAAGGAGTAAATTTCATTGCTCTTGCAACCCGTGAATAGAATTTTCCTCTTGGCTTCCACCAACCATATACATCGGTCTAGAAAACAACATTGGAATCCATTGTTTTGGCATAGCCCCCAGAACTTATCACAATATGAAACAAGTCCCCTACTAATCTCAAGAAAGTTATTGCATACTAAAATACTCTTTTCCTTGCTTTTGACTAGACCCCCTGAAATAACTAGCAATAGACTACGTGGCCAAAATAGAAGACATACCAATGGTGCTTCAGTTTCAACAGCAACACGGACAAACCCATATCGTTGTTTCAAAAATGCTACCTGAAAAATGTACTTAGAAAATCTTACTTATAACAAAATATTTATCACAAAAATAGTTGATATATTTTTCATTACTCACCTCATGTCCAGATTCGATATAAAAGATTTTTTGAATACCATTGGAAGTGGAGTTCCACTCTAGTATGCAGTGGGATGCTTCCATCCGTCTACGGGCAGCAATGGGCTGGAAGACAATGTATGCCCTATTCAAGATCTCAGTGGAGCCTGTCTTTTTATACGGGGTCGAGGTCTGGGCTCCGTGGTGTCCCTCGCAACCTGGAATGATGTAGAACATGTACAGAAAGCCCTCTTGGTCCGAGCACTAGGGGTGAAGTCCAAGGTTCCATATCAGATCCTGCTACAGAAGGCAGGTTTCTTACCTTTTCATCGGGCAGCCTGGATCGGCATATTGTCTACTTTCAAAAGGTGGTCAATATTGATGTTGCTTGCCTCCCTAGCCTAGCTTATGTCGTCGCAATAAGGCCACAATGCCTCAAGGCATGTTGGAAGGAAAGCAAGCTCACTGGCTCACCAGATGGAATGTGCATGAGCACAGGTGCATACAAATGCAAACAGAGGCAGATTGCCACAATCTGAAATAGTACCTTGATGCCTGCTTCCTCAGCAAGCTATAGGATGCCGACACTCTTGAATAGGTCAAGACATCACATTACTAGCGCCACGTGAATCCCGCATTGGACCAGGGTCTGCAATATTACATGTATACCCATCTGGCTATAAAAAAACGCAGACTCGTTGCCTCAATCCGCACAGGTGTACACCCTCGCCGCATTGAGGCAGGAAGATGGATCAGGGAACCATGACAAGACATGCTCTATAGGTGCCGTCAAATGAGGGCCATTAAAGATGAATGCCGTACCCTACAGGGATGTCCGGCATATGATCAAATACGGGCGCGCTATGCTGAGTTGGTTAGGCTTGGCCAACCGTTACACGTGATACTCAGCACAGCTTCAGTCCAGATGCTAGGATCATACCTCCGGGAGGTAATAGATCTGTGGGACCAACTCTATCTCTGGACACATACATGACTTGAATTTGTCTTGTCTCATATGTGTACTTGTACAGTTTGACAGCATTCTTATTACTGCCATAGTTTTTCCCTCGAAAACTTTTTGGGGTGGGGGTTTTTTAACCCGGGCAGTAATAAGTTTGCCATGCTCTCTCTTTTGGGTCCCATAGGCTGATTGGTGTCCGTGGATGATAAAAGCCTATTCTATTCAATAGCACGAACTCATGGAAACATAATAAAAAGCACTAGATACCCCAGTTCTTATACGACGTGGTTATTTGAATAGAATAGAATAAAATAGTTTTTTTAACGTCCACGGAGACCAATAGGTCATGGGACCCATACACTGGGCTAGTACAATCATTACTACTAGGATTAAAAAACCCCTGCCTCGAAAGGTTTTCAAGGGAAAAACCTTTGCAATGATGGTACTAGACAAGCAGAGATAATGACTACTGAGGGCTCAGTAATTGCAGACGTTTATCTAGAACCTCAAGTATGTATAATGCCAAGTCATGCACAGATGGTGCTCTGAGAAGTTGTGGAAGTGTGGAATAGAATGCTAAGGTCAAAAAATGATTCCGGACTATCTCAAAAGCAGGGCAACTCAGAAGAGTATGGCTTTCATCTTCAATAACCTGTAACTGGCAACAGGCACATAGTCTGGCTTCTCGCGGCAATTGCGGCCGCTCCCATCTACCTGTCTCAATCCGTAGCCTGTGGGACCCCGTGCGAATTGATGCAATAGCTACAAGCTTGTTCCTGGACAATGAAGCAAGCAAATAAGCTTGGGGCCCTGGTGCCAAGATGGGATTTATGTGTGCATGAAAAACGACCATTGAGATATTGTTGCAAAAGCTCAGGATCAGAACTGGCAAGCATCAGGCAGTGCTCTCGTTGTACAGCCCAACGGGCAAACCATGTAGTGCAATGCTCTTTCCAACATCGTTTCAAATGCTGAGGAGATTCAGCCATGGCAAGTGCAAGAACAGGATACCTAACATCATCCATGTGGTGCACCTTGCAGATATAGTGGAGATGGCGCTTCATGGCAGAATGTTGAAGAGGCCAAAAACCTGTCTCTTGTAAAAGAATAGCATAGGGCACCATTGTTTTAACTCCGAGGTTGTAAGTGAGAAAGGACTTTTGCACCCGCTCCAAGCTCTCGCAAGCATTAGCACTAATGGCACAGGCTCTACCAAAGCCCGAAACAAGTGGGCTTTCCGTGGCCAATCATGAATTTCTGCGCGAAAACAATTGTTTTGCATTGCATAGAGTGCTCTCCATCCAGCAGCCACCCGCTTGGTAATACAATGTTCCCAAAGTGTGTTCTTACAGAATTCTACACCAAGATACTTGTAGCTATCTACAACTTCGACTTCGCGGCTATCATAGTGCATAGGAGGAACATTGTGACGAGAAGATTGAACTACCAAAAGCTTGATCTTTTGGAGATTAACACGCAGACCTGTGTTCTCACAAAAACTGTGCAGAGCATGTAAATGTTGCTGCATACTAGCAGCAGTATGTGCCAGAAGTGAAACGTCATCAGCATACATAAGTTGCCTAATGATATAGTGAGCCAAATGTGGACCTCCGCCGCCATGATTATCAAGCCATTCTTCCAATTGATCAATGTACAAGCCAAAGAGTATAGGAGATAAAGGGCAACCCTGACGAACTCCAATATTGCTAGTGATTTGAGTACCTGATGCTGGAAATTTAGCAAAAACCCTTTCATAGAGCCGATAAACTGCATTTTGAAGATCTTGTGGAACGCCAAGTGCCTGCAAGCGCTGCCAAAGAAGCTCGCGTGGTACTGTATCAAAAGCAGAAGTAAAATCCACAAAGCATAAGGTCTTGTTTCACGAGAGTCAATAGTATAAGATAGACAAACTGGAAAGACTGCTACACTATGCCATGGCATTGGAGCAAATCCATAGTGTCTTGGCACCTTGTTTAACAAGAATCGTTAAAGAGTTTTACCAATTGTTAAATTTTAACCAAACAATATTGTATCTGCACAGGCGTAATTAAATATAACCCATCGAGTTAAAAATTAACCCCGATCTTTAACAAAAAATTTCAATGGAATAAGTGTGAAATCCGTTATCGTAAAATTTTAACATTTAGGCTAATATAACCAGTGGTGTGTAATGACCCCAAGTCAAGGTTGGGAAGCCTTATACAATATTTTATAATTACATTGTTTATGAAAAATAAGCATTTTTTGACCCACTATTTAATTTATAAGTCAAAGTTGGGAAGCCTTATGCAATATTTTGATAATAATGCTGTTTATGAAGTTTCTGCATTGTATAATCTACTAAAACTAGCATAAAATGAATATATAACAAGGTGCTGCGCACGAGGAGTTGCCCTCTGATGGCTCGAGGTTGTGGTTTCATGGGTTCTGTTTCGTTCTTTTGTGTTCGAATGAACGCAAGAACAATAGTGTTTTTTATCAGTAAAGTTGCTATTCATTGGGATGGTTGTATGTGTTGTTCTATCATGTAGTGATTGTTATGTAGGTTTTATTAACACAAATTGACTGAGTTCATGTGATTATATTGGTTATCTAGAGTTGTAACATTTTGATCAGCATGTATGCCAAGTCTCATTCAGTTACAGAGGCACAGAATGTCTCTGACCATCTCGTAATCAGAAATGTAGTCTCATGGAATGAAATGATTGCAGGCTATGTTGAACATGGATGTGGAAAGGAAGTTCTGACCAGATGTTGTCACATTTTTTTGTGGCTTAAAGTGCTATGGCAGCATAGGGGCTATTGACAAGGGCCAAGAGATACATAGAAAGGTGCAGAAGGGTTTGGATAAAGACTGGTTTGTGGGCACCACATTGATTGACCTTTATGCCAAATTTGGCTTGCTGTCAGAGGCACATGAAGTTTTTAATAAGCAGGAATTTAGGACTGTTGAGTCATGAAATGCACTTGTCTCAGGGTATCCTGACAATGGTATCTGGTATGGAAGCTTTGAGATACTTTACACATATGCAAATGGAACAAAAGCAACAATTTGAATGAGAAAGTTGTAGACTTTATTAACCACATTTGCAGTCGAAAATTGATGAGAAAATCTAGGCAAACTTGTGAATGTTGTTCTACTCGTTGTATTTTTAACCCTTTATTTGGGAGGCGAGGGGTGCAAATACTATCATTACACCATTGCAAATAGAAGGCACACACATTCGGGCAGTTGTCTTGATTTTGGCATATACTATAGTATTACACACATATTGCGAAAATGCTCCTGGACTTAAAGTCATATGGTAGTCATTGTCAAAATAAATGTTTAGCATACATAATTATCCATAGAACATCATTTTGCTAATTTTTCCTTTACGCCTTTAACCCCATTTTATGGGGACGTTGGTCTTCTAAATATTAGCAAATACTGAATATACAACATCGCAAATATCCATAGAACATCATTTTGCTAATTTTTCCTTTACGTTTTTAACCCCATTCAATGGGGATGTTGGTCTTCTAAATTTAGCAAATATTGAAATTACAACATCGCAAATACGTGGCATGCATATTTGGGTGGTTGTCTTGAATTTAGCATATACTATATCATTAAACATGTAGAGGATCTTCATTGTCAAAATGCTTCTTGACTTAAAGTCAAATGATTATGAAAATGCTTCTTGACTTAAAGTTAAAAGATTATCACGTATGGTTATCCATAGCAATAGCAATGGTGCACAATGTGATGCAACAGAGAATTAGTTTATTGCTTTTATTTCCTCATTTCCATAAGTTAACGATTCTCCATATGTTTGAGATACAAATTATTGTTCCAATTTTATATTTCGCCCCATATTATCTTCTATTTCTCTCAAATATGATATTTCATTAGTTACCACCATCTATTTGCGTACCAACGAATTTCTATGCTTATGTTTTTTGTATATATGCGGAATCCAAATAGAAAGATTCCACAAAGAAAATCCTTGAACCCAATTTTATCAACCTTCACCACACCTATAGTACTTCTCATTGAGTAAAAAGAGTCCCCGTACAATCATCATTTTTATGCAGCTTTTTGAAATACACTCTGCCAAGTTCTTGCCAATATTTGGAAATTGTCCCATCAAGACCCAATATATATGCTTACTACCTCTTGATACCTGTGTAGAATGCATGTGGCCATGCAACTGTGGTGCCCATAAAAAGAAACATGCTTATAATGTCTATAAACATTTGAATTCATTGGAAACATAAAGGAGAGATTCATTGGCCAGTTTGTTGTTCTAGAAATGTAGCTTCTTAGATGATTGACCCTGCAAAAATAATCAAAGAAGATGGTAAAAATCAAGACAAGCTGACATTCTATGTCCACCAATTGGCACTTTAAACACAAACCAGAAAATTAGCCGAACATCTTCTCGAACACGTCTAATATTTGTTGGTGGTCACCACGGCAGGGACCTTTATATCTTACTGACATCTATCAAGCCTACATTCTGATACATCAAAAATAAAAAATGAGAAATCTCCATCTCCACACGCGGTATGATTTAAAAAAGCTTACTTGAAGAATCGCCAACACTGACTTTTCCATGTTAAGAGTGTACATATGCAATCCTCTAATTCCACGTGCAACCTGCCAAGGGACCTCTTAAGCTCATTCGGATCTTGTGAGACGAATGTGACACAATTTCGCATGTCAACTTACGCACGCCGTTCAATTTTGTCATCTTGTCTTCGTTTATATCACCTGCAATCCGCACTGCTTCATTTTATTATTACAATTTATAACAATGTTGCAGGAAAGACTTGGTGACGTAATCTTCTGCAATCTATAAAAGCTTTACAAGATGTGCAAGTAGAATTATGATGCTAATTGCAATTTGAAGAGAATACTGACATTTCCCTACATTATTCGTCACTTATTAAGCACTTGAACATAGAAACAGTTTTAACGGCCCCCGATATAGATGATTAGTGGTGCTACGGTTCGATTGAAATAGTGGGTTCGGGAAGTGCACAAGTAACTCGATGATCTTTGCAAGAATGGTGGATAAAATTATAAATGCAGGCCCTAAATGGTTAAAATACAGTTTAAATAAGACTTTTTAACAAGGCAAGCTGGCAGAACATTTTTAAAGTTAGTGTAACCCAGCTGAGTTTTAACCATCGATAAAGCATTTGATAAAGTCACCTGATTGATGATGCAAATTTACAGCCCTTACCAAGTGTAAAAAGGAATTACCATTAAGACCTGGCTGTACCACCACAATCACCAGCCTAATGTTCCTGCCTTTAATGGAGTTCCTGCACCCATTGATAAAATAACTAGTTTTCAAAAATCTGAATATTCCACAATGCCTGGGTGCATGTTTCTAGACATGTCATAAAAATCCCTGGAATATCTGGCACCATTCCAAGTTCATTAGGGTTGCTGTCAAAGCTTCAGGTTCTAAATCTAAGATCAAATTTCGAGCTGGGAGGAGAGATTCCAGCCTCCTTAGGCAATCTGAAGAATTTGAAGGAGTTGGATTTAAGTGGATGCAATCTAACAGGCAGGATTCCAACCTTGTTCAAGAATTTTCAGCTTTTACAAATTCTTCAACTCAATCTTAATGCAGAGTTGGGTGGAACAATAGAGTGGTTGGGAAACCTGTATAGACTAGAGTTTGCAACGTTAAGTAATACAAAATTTTCAGGATCAATTCTTTCAACAATAGGGCGCCTATCCAAGCTTCAAAGATTTTGGATTTGTCTTCTACATTCATATCGGGGGAGCATTCCAAACAAAGATTGGCACCCTCTCTAGTCCTAGCAACGCCTTGAGATTACAAATACAAAAATATCGCCTCCTTACGCATCACTTGGCAAGCTCTCCAATCTGCAACAATTACTTCTTTACAACAATCACTTGAGTGGAAGCCTCCCTGACTCATTAGGGAACTTGCATAATCTTACTTATCTTGATGTTTCTACTAATTTGGGTCTGAGTGGCACCATTCCAAAATCTTTTGGGCAGCTATATAATCTGGAGTTTTTGATCATCTCACACACTTCTATGTCAGGGCAAATTCCAGCTACACTTGGGATGCTGTCAAAAGTGAGGCAAATAGACCTTTCATATAATCATCTTTCCGGGGCTATTCCTGCAGGCCTTGTTAGAAATCTGCCAGGTCTAGATAGCCTAGACCTAAGGCACAACAGAATTACAGCTTTGCATTCTTATATGAGTGGTCTCAATAGTTTGTCTTCATTATTAATGCACAGCAACACCCTTAGTAGTTTCAATAGTATTACAGGGGTTGCAACAATTCCAAATTTGTATATTTTGGGTCTCTCTAACTGTGGACTCAGTGGTAATATGCGTATTTCCTTCAAGCTTTGGAGATTTAGTCCTCAGTCAGAATAGGATAACAGGTGTAGACTTCGGATTTGAATGTCACCGCTTGGGTGATCTTGTTCTAGAAAAGAATGCGATAAAGCTAGACAAACTAGGTGGACTTTATGGTCTTACAGGCTTGCTACGACTTTCACTTGCATCCAACAAATTACAAGGCCAAGTCAAGGATGGAATTCTGCCTTTTTCTTTGGTGAATGACAATGATCTCAGTTTTGAGAAGATAAGTGGACTTGCCACGCCCACCTTGGAAATTCTTAGATTGAGAAGATGCAAATTAACAGGGCAGATTCCGAAATGGCTTGCTAGATTACAAATGTAAACTTTGCCCGGAAGGTCGTTCATGTCACCAGTGGAACTACACTTGTCTTTTAACAACATCAGTGGTCAAATTCCTTCAGAATTTGAGGAAAACACTAAGCTTGGTTTATTACACTTGTAGAACAATTTGCTCACAGGTGGCATTCCCTCTACTCTTGCAGGAATGAGCTTGCTAAAGTACATTGATTTCTCTAGCAACAAATTGTCAGGTAGTATTCCGCCAGTTTTTGCAAATCGAACCACAACATGGCAAGAGTTTAATGTGTCAAATAATTAGTGGTCGGATCCCTGAAGGTCCTGCCTTTCAAGGACTTACTGCATCTCGTATCATCCTACCATTCCTTTCTCACTAGAGACAAAAACGTTAAACTATCATTATTTTTATCACCAGGAATAATAAAGTTGAAGACAGAGACATCACAAAGCAAAAAGAAATTACAGCCACAGAACCATTAACAGAAATGCATAATCACGATAAAACTCTAATTGAAAACCCACTGACTGAAATGCATAATCCATAGAAAGATCAACAACTTACTTTGTGGCGGCTTTCGAGATCGCAAGAACCTTTTCACGGGCCCAATCTCTCCAAGATTTCTTGGCATCCTCGGCACCCTCAAGCGCGCCGTCGACTCATTTTTTTGCGTCAACACCCTCTTCTCTGGCATCGCCAACATATTCAGAGGCCTTGCCCTGCATTTTTTCGCTCTTGGCCTTGCCACATTGAGAAACCTTCTCTGAATCGAGGGCGGCTACACTGAGGGCAAGATATCCGATCAAAAAACCCACCACAACTTGCCATCTGCCGAAGAGACCTCTTCGGTTACCCGGTTTCGAGAGCGGCTGCCCACCAACAGAAGTAACCGAGCATTTACAGCCAATCATAAGTTTTTAGCAGTCACCAGCATATCCTAGGGATATTCTAGCATATACCTAGGATATGCCAAAAGCCCACATAAACAAGGGTTTGCCCCCAGAACAATTTGCTCACAGGTGGCATTCCCTCTACTCTTGCAGGAATGAGCTTGCTAAAGTACATTGATTTCTCTAGCAACAAATTGTCAGGTAGTATTCCGCCAGTTTTTGCAAATCGAACCACAACATGGCAAGAGTTTAATGTGTCAAATAATTAGTGGTCGGATCCCTGAAGGTCCTGCCTTTCAAGGACTTACTGCATCTCGTATCATCCTACCATTCCTTTCTCACTAGAGACAAAAACGTTAAACTATCATTATTTTTATCACCAGGAATAATAAAGTTGAAGACAGAGACATCACAAAGCAAAAAGAAATTACAGCCACAGAACCATTAACAGAAATGCATAATCACGATAAAACTCTAATTGAAAACCCACTGACTGACATGCATAATCCATAGAAAGATCAACAACTTACTTTGTGGCAGCTTCACTGAGATCAGTAACCTTTTCACGGACCCAATCTCTCCAAGATTTACTGGCATCCTCAGCATTCGTCGACTCATTTTTTTGCGTCAACACCCTCTTCTCTGGCATCGCCAACATATTCAGAGGCCTTGCCCTGCATTTTTTCGCTCTTGACCTTGCCACATTGAGAAACCTTCTCTGAATCGAGGGTGGCTACACTGAGGGCAAGATATCCGATCAAAAAAACCCACCACATACTTGCCATCTGCCGAACCACAACATGGCAAGAGTTTAATGTGTCAAATAATTAGTGGTCGGATCCCTGAAGGTCCTGCCTTTCAAGGACTTACTGCATCTCGTATCATCCTACCATTCCTTTCTCACTAGTGACAAAAACGTTAAACTATCATTATTTTTATCACCAGGAATAATAAAGTTGAAGACAGAGACATCACAAAGCAAAAAGAAATTACAGCCACAGAACCATTAACAGAAATGCATAATCACGATAAAACTCTAATTGAAAACCCACTGACTGAAATGCATAATCCATAGAAAGATCAACAACTTACTTTGTGGCGGCTTCCGCGAGATCAAGTAACCTTTTCACGGGCCCAATCTCTCCAAGATTTCTGCGGCATCCTCGGCACCCTCAAGCGCCGTCGACTCATTTTTTGCGTCAACACCCTCTTCTCTCGCATCGCCAACATATTGAGGCCTTGCCCTGCATTTTTTCGCTCTTGGCCTTGCCACATTGAGAAACCTTCTCTGAATCGAGGGCGGCTACACTGAGGGCAAGATATCCGATCAAAAAACCCACCACATACTTGCCATCTGCCGAAGAGACCTCTCCGGTTACCCGGTTTCGAGAGCGGCTGCCCACCAACAGAAGTGACCGAGCATTTACAGCCAATCATAAGTTTTTAGCAGTCACCAGCATATCCTAGGGATATTCTAGCATATACCTAGGATATGCCAAAAGCCCACATAAACAAGGGTTTGCCCCCCTAGGGGCAACCCAAAAATGGTTCGAGTAAATAAATGTATGCATTCTAATTTGGTTGAGCTAATGATCATATATATTATCACCAATTCCCAATCCACCTATTGCAATGCCCTTATACTTTGCGTCAATATTGCCTTAGAGGGGGAGAAATAGTGTTTTTCCATCAATGCATAAGATAACAACTATTCAAAGGTATAAAGAATAATACACACTTCTCAGCAAAACAACCATTCAGAACCTTTAGCCCATAAATGACCTTTGCATCTTAAATTTAAAATTAAAACAAATTAATAGGCTTTTTCAAGAGGCAGGTCTTTGGCCTCTTCAACATTCTTCCATGAAGCACCATCTCCACTATATAAGCAAAGTGCATCACATGGACGATGATAGGTACCATCTTCTTGCACTAGCCATGCCAAAATATCCTCAGTATTTGAAAAGGTGTTGGAAAGAGTATTGTAATGCATGATTTGTTCGCTGGTCTGTGTGATAGGAACACTAAATGGTGATTACAAGTTCTGATCCCGAGCTTTTGGAGCACTACCTAGACGGTCATTTCTTTCAAAAGATATGGGATGCATTTGCCTTGACCAGAGTCAAAACTGGTCATTATCATGGACACATAAACTTCACTTTGGCACTAGGACCACAAGCTTATTTGCTTGATTCTTTGTCCAAGACAAAATTTGTAGCTATTGCATCAATTCGCCTAGTGTGCCACAAGCTACGAATTGAGACAGTTAGATGGGATCGGCTGCAATTGCTGCAAGAAGCAAGACTATGTGCATGTTGCCAATTATAGGTTATTGAAGATGAAAACTCTAGACTTCTAAAATGTTCTGCTTTTGAGGTGGTCAGAAATCATTACTTGACATTATCATCCCCTTCCACGCCTCAACAACTTCTCAGGTCACCACGTGTGCATGACTTGGCATTATACATACTTGAGGTTCTAGATGCACGTCTTCAATTGCTGAGCCCTCTGTAGTTACCATGCTTTGCTTATTTATTTTACTCCCGTTTGCCTAGTATTCACCATTACTACAAAGGTTTTTCAAACCTTACGAGTCAGGGGTTTTTTAATCATCCTTCCTATCTAATTTAGTTTCTTTTGCTGTTCGCAATTATTTTCTTCCTTACTAATTATATGAAAGCAACATGTGTTTTGGTTTTAATATTCAAGATGAATTTGATATCGACACTTGTATTCAAAAAATTTAAGCCGCCCCTATGCGTTTATGGCAGATCGGGATCTGCTCTGCCTATTATTGGTGTTTGAACTACTGAATGCGACTTAATTTGACACGTTACTTTTTTATTGAATCCCAAGTATTAAATGTAGTTGTTGGAATATGACAAAAAGATGACTGGTAGTCTTCTAGCCGTTAACAGTAGATGAGATTCTGCTGCAGCATTTACTATTTGTTCCTAACTTCAAGGAACTCTTTTATATGTATTCCTATTGATAATGAAAACATACGGTTGCTTCTTTGAGATCGGCGCTTCCAATTCTCGTTTTCTAATATGGTATCAGAGCGGGTGGCTCTTGAGACTAAGAGCTTTAGGGAGTGAAGAAAGGAGTGACAGTTTCCCATTGAGGTTTTGCCTATGGCCTTGGACGGATGATCACGAAGGACCATGGAAAACCGTTGGAACTGTCTGAGATATGTCATTATTTGGTGTGTCTTATGGGAAGGGGCCACCATGGATATGGCATGGAGAATCTGGATGCAAGTAGCAAGGCAGGCTATAGGAATCCAAAAAGATCCCATGAAGAAGCTGATGGCAGCACGAAAGCTAGAGACAATGTGGATGGATTTTCTCAGTGGAAGGCAAGTCTGCAAGCGGGTGCCTGAGACTATAGGCAAAGATGAAATCAGCTTAAGGGGAAAAGTGAATGCCAAGAGATGGAAAAATGTCATGGCATCTAGAATGATTGTGGTCATACGTAAAGGATGGTCATATCGTATAAGGCGCCTAAAAGTGTAAAGCAGAGAGGAAGTAGAACGGGGTGCACCAAGCGGGAAGAAGATGAGTTCTGAGATGATTTTGATAATCATAAAATGGGTTGCACCAAGCAGTAAGAAGCGGGGTTTACAAATGATTTTGATGATCAAAAGGACTCCTTCTTTTCCTGGAAATGGAAGCAGAGTTGAAGCAGTTAATGTGATTGCAGGATGTGTTCACCATAGATATGCTGGGCGAAGTGATGTTAGCATAATTCTTGAATGGCTTAAGAGAATTCCGAAAGAAAGGGCAGTTTACGGTGGTGCTATTATGGTGTTTTTTTCTTGACAAGCAAGCCCTTCTACACTTCCAAATATGTTGCACAAACTAAGTCTTGTGTATTATGCTGCAATGGCAAAAGCAGTTCTTGCATTGAAGTGGAAGCCAACTCTAAACAAGTAGCAGGGGAGCAAGGGGACTTTCCTAGCACTGTGCGGAATCTTTTCGGATTGGATCTTGTAGAGGTGAGTAAACATGCTAATACTCAGCCTTTGCACTGTGAACAAAATGCATATATTGTTAAGGATGATGTAAAAGTACTAGTTGTGGAGGATGATCAAAATAAATCTACAGGTTTAGAGGATGGCCAAGGTCAGGTTTTCTCCGTACCTTCCACCAATTATTCCAATAGCAACTCAGGTAGATGCAAAAGGTTTATTTTTGTTGCGTCTCGTGGTTGTTTGTTGGTTCCTGTTGTGTTAATGATCGTGTATGAGGGGAGTGCAAAAGGACTTTGGGCAAGAAATGATATAACTAGCCGCGTAGTTCCAATCCAAATAGCCTGGTATGATGCACACTTGAAAGATGGATTCCTACACATATCCATCTCTCAGAAGTGGAGGATGCAAGAAGTTGCTTGGGGGGATCAAACCAAGGTTGTTAATTCAATGATTGAACAGCTACAGAATAGGTGCTATTCGTATGGCCAAGAGATGAGGTATGCCCAAGAGATGAGACAGACAGTTCCAAATTTGGTAATGAAATGTAAGGATGCTTATTCTAAGTATAGGATTGAACATGTAACAGGCAGGTTATCAAACAGAGAAGACGGCAATGCAAATATCTCTAACAATCAAGCTCATGTGTTAAGCTACAACACTTCCATTTTGCTGAGTTCACGTGTCGCTAGGCTTGAAGAAACACGCAAAACCAAACTTGTGTATGAAGATTCACAAGATACGAGAATGTTCTTTGGCGGGCCGAGAATGGATTTGAGAGTTTTGTTTTGTATGTTCAAATCCAACGACCAAGCTAGAGCGAGGACTTTATAAAAATCATTTTGTTGAACATTCCATTCAAGACTTGGAAGCTCTCTCTTTGAAGCTTCTCAATGTGCTGCTGAAAGAAAGAGTAAGAGATCTATTAGTTGGTATTTTGGAAGCATTATCATACTTATGGCATTGTTGCTTCTTTCTACATTGTTCTTGCATGGAAATGGAAAGCATAGCCAACCAAGAAAAGCAAAGGAAAAGGAAGCAAATGTGGAACTGGTCATAATCCATACAAATGGTCCACCTTATGGCGGTTTTATAGCTCTTGAGCGTGTAGTGGAGAATAAGGGAGATTGCAAGGTAAAGGTGTCTTTGGAGCCAATTGTTTTGGCAAGAGAAGAAGATGCATAGTCTTGCGATTGGATGCTTCATACACGAACCCAGTCTTGGGTTGATTTGCTTCATGCGAGCAGTGCTAATTGGTTGTTTCACATGGAAGGTGCTGATTGGGTGCTTCATGGGGAGCCGATGATGCTCGTTTGCTTACGGTTCATGATGAGCGAGCAGCGAGGGTGCAAGAAATACAAGCAGATTTGAAGTCGGTAATGATCCACAAAAGCGATGAGGATATTTGGCAAAGCCTGGCCAAGGTGAAGGTGTACTTTAGAAAACATGGCGCTTTGTGGCATGAGAAGAAAGCGCATGGCCTTAGAATTATCGAAAGGGGGGTTATGCACAAGGCCTATGTCAAACGACAAACAAAAGGTTGTGTACGGATAATGAGTTTTTGGGGAGAATTGGGTCCGGTTTGAAAAACAATAAATCGTTAACCCAAGCTCTAAATTTCAAGATGCAAAGGGGGAGAGTGTTGGATTTTGGTTCAAAGATTGGATCTTAATACAAACAAAGCTTTTGCATCATGAAATAGAATATAGAGCAATGAAGGGATCTGTTGCCGGTGGTTATATTGATCACGTGGAATTCAGCCCGACTATGGTGATATCCGCAAGGGGCATATAGAGCAATGAAGGGATATCTTTGCCGGTGATTATGTTCTTTGCGAGGGGCATATAGAGCAATGAAGGGATACACGCCACTAGTTATATTGATGCACGGGGAATTCAACCGGCTATGGTCTTTGCGGGGGCATATAGAGCAATGAAGGGATATCGCAAGTGGTTATGGGTGCTGCGGGGGCATATAGAGCGATGAATGAGGGGCTGCCGCCCGATTATGGTGAAAATGCAAGTGGACTTGGAGCAGGCAGCTATGGAGCAATATCAAAAGCCAGAAGTGCTTGGAGTGCTAACCATAGTGCAGGTGTGTGCCAGTAACTATGGTGCAGAAGTGTGGGGCTTAGGTGCAACAACTAGGCGAGAATATTGCCAATACACGAGAGTATAGTAGCTATACCGATGGGCGACCGGTGGTAGCTATCGTCTAATCAAGGGATAATGCTACTAGGAAAACGACCGGTATGGAGCATCGGGTGAAAATGCAAGTTACCGAAAGTACAAGATACCCCGATAACACTTGGAGGTCTTGCAATTTTTCAAGAATTATAAAGGTAATGTTCTTTGCTAGAGCTAGACACGGAAAAACTCCATCTAGAGGTAGCTATGTTGCAAGTGGTGGATCCGTGAGATGGTTTGGAGAAGGAGACATGGAGTTAGTTTTGAATTGGCCGAGGGGAGTGCTTCAGTAAAGTCTTTCCAAAACATTCGTGTTGGCAGATGTAGAAAGTTTTTTTTGTGTTTCAGTCTCTTGTAGTAGTCATCTTCTTGAGGGGGAGTGTTGGAATATGACAAAAAGATGACTGGTAGTCTTCTAGCCGTTAACAGTAGATGAGATTCTGCTGCAGCATTTACTATTTGTTCCTAACTTCAAGGAACTCTTTTATATGTATTCCTATTGATAATGAAAACATACGGTTGCTTCTTTGAGATCGGCGCTTCCAATTCTCGTTTTCTAATAGTAGTTTCGATTTTTGTGCATGGAGCTTGGCTCCGTGGAAAAATTCTTTTCTAATCTAATTAACTGACAAGGGGACAAGGACAATGTTAAATGTGTAGCCCACCTTGTTCACCCCCTGTTTCTGCTCGTTGGACCTTTATAAACCTCCCTTCCGATTTGGTTTGTTGGGCCATGTCGATTGAAGCATGGAGCAAGAAAAAATGAATAAAAGTCTTTTCTGTCATGCCCATCTTTTGAACAGAATTTGTGAGCTGAGAATTTTCAGAATTGAGTTTTTTTGAGGCCGAAAACCATGAAAAACCATGAAAATAAAACCATGAAAATAAAACCATGAAAGTAAAACCATGAAAATAAAGACAATGCGAAAGCTAAAGCCACATACCCGCAGATATGAAAGCTTGACGCTGCCTAAACCTTGCCATAGGTGAATGCAAAGAACCTCAACATCTGGACAACGAAGTACTGGAAATAACTTTTAACTCATTTCCTTCTTATCTCTTGCTCCATCTAGAACTGTGGTAGCATCCTTGGACATGGTAATAGGTGTTCTGGCATTAAACTGCAAGTGGCTCAAGATTAAGAGCACCTCCCAACATTTGAGACGCATTTTTTCTATAGACTCCTTGCTTGACTAACCTCGAACTTTAATCCAATACCACCTTCAATGACAAAAGTTGACGAACTTGCATTTTGTAGCCACAACATGCAGCCCATGTACACAGATCCACTTTGTGTTGAATTTGTCTCTGTTTTATGATAGAGCTCAATGCCAGGTTGCTTCTGAATACTGAACTCAGCAGATTCATTGCCAGAATGCCTGTACATTCTACTGCAGACATGCCCTGCTGTCAGTCTATGAAAAGGTTAGATCTGTAAACACAGGTAATTGTTTAAAGATTCATAATGCTAGCTAAGATAATTGGACACTTGCCATGAGAAGATTAGATCTGACAACACAAATAACTGGAAACTTGCATGCCATTCATAAAAAAAATCAATATGCAATAATACCTCAGAATATCTGTTTTTGTTTCAAACTGCTTATGATTTTCGAGTTTTAAGAATAGAGTTTGGCTGTTCGAGGATGTAACTGGCATTCGAGGCTAGCCTAGATGTACTACCATAACCATGCTCACGAGTCTCTCTACTTCAAGAAAGAAGCTCTTAATGATGTCTTCATTTTTTGGACATTAGCAATCTGCGATTTGAGCTCTGAACATCAGAGCACGAGCATACAAATTCCTTTGTAAAATCTCAAGTAATTTCGATGCAACTGCTTCTGCTTTGTCTAAGTGGCTATTTTTCAAATGCATTTCTCCCTGGACAAGGAGAAGCCAATGGGTATGTATTTCCATAACTAGTTTCGATGTACGAGCACCGACGAAATATGGCTTTGATTTACAGCTTCTAGCAGCATTATAGCTTTTGAAGATCAATGCACCCTGATATTTTTTTTTTCTAGAACTTTTTGATGCAAGCTTCTGTTACATTATTCCGTAGTTTGAGCTTGCTTACAAAATTATCTTGGTTACTACACTCGCAACAGCTTGTTTTGAAGGCAGAAGCAGGCAGAGAATCTCTCCAATTTCATTTCTTCTACTCATAGCCAGAAGCTTAGAATTAGATATTGATAGAGTGGAAAAAATATTGTACAAATGAGAAACTAGAGACCGCCAAATCCTTGAAATGAAGAATTGAGTCTTTGGACCAAATCTTTTGAACCTTCTGGATTTGTCTTTGGCGATAGTTGAAACATAAGAGCAGAGGGTTTCTTGATCAAGATCTGAGAGCATAGGGGTTCCTGATCAAAATCTTCTGAGGCACCATCCTTTTCTTTTACAATGGGCCCAAATTCTCTGTTTTTTGAGAATTGAAAAAGTCTTTTGTCGGATGCTCAATTATTGCTCTGAGTTTCTCCTTCAATTTTTGGCCATGGCATTATTTCTAAGGCTTTCCTTTGAAAACTGAGAAACAAGTCGGATGCTCAACTTATTGCTCTGAGTCTCTCCTTCAAATTTTTGCCATGGCATTATTTTAAGGCTTTCATGAAATGCAAATCGTCACATAATAAAAGAATTGCACATCTGGCCCAGCTAAATCACATCCAACATAATAGCAAATCCGGACCAAGGTTTTTTTTTATGGTAGAATGATTTCTATAAAAGCAACATTTTTTCTTAATAGCTGATAACATGAGAATACACTGAAGGATAAAAGGAAAGACACGAACTAGAGTAGGAGCGCCTAAAGACTCCTAGAGTGAACTCCAAACTAATGAGCGTGACTATGGCTATATAGTAGTGTGCCATGTCAGCAACATGTGATGACTCAGCATGCCATGTCATCATACTCTAACAATAGCTCACATGCCATTAGAATATTGCATAACCTATTATATTATAACCCCAGATACAATGTTTGAGATAAGTGTAATAACGTTGCATTGTGTCCTCTTATATTTTGTAGCTTTAGCCAGGCTCATACATAGCATATTGGCCACCATGTGGGTCTCAACACGAAATTCATATGCTTTTTCTTCAATCAGGCAAAGTTTTTTTTCTTTCATCGAATGTTGTGAGAATTTCTAGACAAAGCAGGAGCAAAGTGCCCTTGCCTTTGAGAAATATTAGGTATTTTATGACGAATGCAAGGGGATGGCATACTGGTAGTGCTATTAGATCAGATTGCATTGATTGTTGGGTCTTTTTGCATGTGAGCCCTTACAAAACGGTATTTACATCTATTACAATAAACATGTGCTTTGAGCAAGTTGATCTATAAATTTAGATAAAGTTCCTATGCTTTTAGCATAGTATGTCGTAAGTGGGGGATATAAGTGTGTGAGGTTGGATGTTAATACTGGGTTTAAACCCACGGGTGTAGAACTCATCATTCATATAATTTGCTTTTCTTGACGTTGGAGTTGCCTCTCGCATTTTTCTTTATTTTGCATGGAGTACCTTGGATCTAGCATCTGCAATGGCTCCTATAGTAAGGTATTTTGCAAGTGAGATAGGAACCCTTACCCCAGAAATATCATCTTCCGTTTCCACAAATTCGAGTTCTCCAAGAGGAGTAATCGTTTTTCGATGTGCCTGTATGGATTCATCAAAATTCCCCATAGAAAGAGAAATCAAATCATGACAATAATGGCTCAGGCCCGGGGCTAAAAAATCATCGCAGCCCATGATTGTCAGCTCTTCTTTGAAATCTTATTGCCCTTACAAACTGGGGAATTAGGCATAAAGCAACGCAATGAAGATAGAATGCATAAATCTTATCACGTTTCCATGTTGTAGCCTCTGCCTTCTGTAACTGTGGTACCTGCTTTCTTCAACATAATTAATTCTGCGAACTATATAAATCTCTTGCTTTAAATTTAACCTCGATACGGCAATTAAAAAAGGAACCGAAAGCACCACCCCGTATGCACCACTAAAGTGGTGGTTTATTACTTCTACATTTTTGCAGTGTAAGCCTTTTTTACTGATTATGAGCACCTGTTCATTCGGTGCTCACCTCTTGGTTAACCCATATAACTTTGATTCTTTGAATTTGAAAGCATTAGAATCGACAAAATTGTTAATAGGCACCCGTTTATGGGGTGCTCAATTTTTAAAAGAGAAATATTCGCGACGGCTATGGCCACCGCGATAAATTTCTTGTAGTAGTAATGATTGTACTAGCCCATTGTATGGGTCCCAAACAACCCTTAAAAATCCTATTCTATTCTATAATTCAGCTCCTACTCTTTGTCCCAAACCTATCCTATTGCTAGTTTGAAAACCTCACCAATTATGGTATTGGGAGGTTTCAATAGAAAATTCGACATTAAAAATTAAGGAAGCTTTTTAGTAAAAATTAGAGGCATTCAGAGTGCAACCCAAATCGGAAGCCAATAAAACCATGGAACCCGAATTCCAGCAACATAAAAATCCACCTGGAGACTGATTCCTAAGAAGGATCCGAGATACCCATGCAAAAATCCTTTTGGATGCTTCACATGATGTTTTACAAAAAATGAAAGCGGATCTGCAAATAAGAACAAAACAAGCAATAAGGACACGACTCACACTAGTAGGAGATACTAGGTGGCTTTTAGATTAAAAAGGGGACAAACAGGAGTAAAGAATTCGGGGTGGAAAATAGGCTTCCCTCAGCAACCATTTATTTGTCTTCTCTTTTTTTCTGCTCTTCCTACTGTCATGGAAATTTGCATGTGAGCTGAGGTTGGTTGGAGCTGTTCCTCTGTTAATGATGGCCCCTGTCCATCAAGTTTTGGGAATGGTGGTGTTCTTGGCATCTATGGCACTATCTAAGAAACAGGTAGCTTTGATCTAACTGTTTTGAGCTAACACTCCGTTTCCACAACTTAATTTAATCAATTCCCAAAAGCTTAGCTTATAGAGGTTTAGCTCATGGACTAGGAACTCTACTTTCAGCTGGGTCTTACGGAACTTAACAACCAGTAGAATTGGATGCTAACTTTAACTTTTGTCACTTTCTCTGAAATCGTTAAAAATATTGGCTGAGTCTCTTACCATCTAATTAACCATTCTGCACAAAAGCATATATAGTGAAAATGAAGATTTTCAATTCATTTTACACTCCTTTAGGATAAGGTCTACAAATGACATGTTATTTAAAAGAAGCTTGGCATGGCGTGGGAAAATGGACTGAAGCATACGCTGCTTAAAGTGAATCATAACTCTGACTATACAAAATGTGTAGGAGCTAGGAATTAAATGTGGAACTTCTTCCCTTGTATTGCAAACTTTTCAAGCAATAATAAAATGACAGAGGAGGAAGCCTTAAACAACTAATATTGAACTGTAATGACAGGAAACTGTTCGTGGGTGTGGTTTACTGCTGGACCAACATTATATGATACACAGCAAGCGTGTATTGACTGCTAGAGGGTTGTCTGCTGCCACCGGTAGGACATACTTTCTTTCTTCCACATTCCTGATTCCAAGTTATGATGGCCACACAAGCCGTCAGTACTCTTTCTCCATGATATCGTTCACATAAATAATAATACTTGAAGTATGGTTATCATCTTGTACTTTTGGGCTTAGTATACTTAATTTTCCCTCTTCAGAAGTGCTATGCAAGACAGAAATCGTTTTGTGGAGATTCCTGAAAAGTTGCCATTCCTTAGCTTTTGTGGCCTTTGAACTCATATGAGAAACATTTGGGAAGCTCCTATGAAAGTAACTCATATCAATATAAACGCCAATTATTGGAAAGCACACAATCTTATTGTTTGAATGTATTTTTAGAAAGTACACATTATAATTCTTTACATGCATGTTGACATATGCAGTGGAGGTGAAGGATGGTCAAATTGTGTCAGTTGTTGAAGAAGATGAGGTTTCGGAGACAAAAAACGGGTTACTTGCTTTGGATTATGGAAATGCAGTTGTTATGCCTGGCCTAGTGGACATGTATTTTTTCTTTCCATATTGAGTCTAAGAAGTTTAAAATCCTTGAGTTTCACTTTGCTATACAGAGTGCACAACCCATGGTCTCTATGGGTTTGAAGCATTTTCTTTGTCCAAAGCCAAATCTAACCTACTTCTCCAACAGACATGTACATCTCAATGAGCCAGGAAGAGAAGAATGGGAGGGATTCAAAACGGGTACAAGAGCTGCAGCTGCTGGTAAGTGGTTATATTTTTACTTATACTCAACCCTCGGGTACAAATGTTTGCAAACTTAGTCAAAAACTAGCAAGATCGACCAAAACGTTATAATCAGAATAACAAAGATTAAATTCTCGACTGGCACCTACAAGCTGCTTGGAAATCCTTCTATCAGCATTTCATATCACTCTCATCCTTGTTCCAAGATACTAGTGTCAGTAACAAGATTTTCTATGTGTTATTAGGTGGTTTAACGACTGTAATTGACATGCCTCTAAACAGTTTTCCTACAACAACATCAAAAGAAGCTCTGCAATTAAAGGTAACTATTGTGCTACATTCTAAAATATCATGTTAATTATTTATATCAAAGTTAACAGAATCATTGTCTGACATCCTTTTCCTAATATGACGATTAGCTGCTAGCAGCGCAGGGGAAGCTTGCCGTTGATGTTGGTAAATTCTTATCTCTTTGTTCTTAGTGCATATTGCATAAGTTATATATTTATAATGATTTCGTTGATGAAGGCTTCTGGGGGGGCTTAGTTCCAGATAATGCAGGAAATATAACAGCCTTGATTGAACTTCTGGATGGAGGTGTTTTGGGCCTCAAGGTAAGTTTAATCATAAAGTCAAGTCCATTGGTGGCACAGACTTTACGCCATCAAAGGATCATAAGTTGATATGCTTTGGGAAGGACTGGAACAGTCTATTTAACCGTCCACAATATGAACCTCAAGCCCATAACTAACCTGTATGTTGTGTCTCACTAGTTAAATTGTCGTAAGTGGGGCCTTTACTTATCTCAGATTTACCATCTGCAAAGTAAAATCTACCCCAAGTGAATTGACAGTCTTGGATTTCATGCATGTCAAAAGAGTATTAATGCTCTGCCCTAATGATGCAAGATCTTTCTTTACCTCCTCTTGAACTAGCATTATGACCATATCTGTATTTCTCTTTATGAGGAAAATGAACCGATTTTAGTACGCATATTTTTAACATGGTTATTAATATGCTTTGTACTTGCAGTCATTCATGTGCCCATCCGGGATCAATGATTTTCCTATGACGACAGCCCAAGATATCAAGGTACTTTACATTGAAGAGATGCTCTCTCTAGAACACCTAAGCTTGAGGGTGACTAATGATTAAGTTTGCCTCTCGTACAATTGAGAGACCCCTTGCACCACACTCACTAGCAATATATGGGCACATATGATTAATGGATGTATTATTTAGTGCCGTGGAAGCTAATAGATTAGTATCTGTGGAAGCTATTCTTTAAGAACTTTTATCACCTTAAACTGGGTGAAGTAGAAATAAGCAGATAGTTGCCTCTAGTGTTATTGCTTAATTATCTTTTAGTACAATCTGGGAATGCGCTTGCCTGCCCACATTGGCATTCGAAGTCTTTGCAGACTGCTTTTAGACAAGTTGCTCCTTCGACAAAGCCTGTTTAGTGTGATCTGACACATTCTTACTACACAATTTATCATGTCTAATTGGATCTACAGCCACTTGCATGATTTGAATTACTACTTGCATAAAAATATATCCTGTAATATAAAGCTGGACCCCCATGGCTATCACATTTCCAGCATTACATTTTCATCACACAACCTGTTGGCCATAAAAGGTGTGGTGACTACCAATATTCTTGTGTATTCATATGTTCTTCCTTTGTAATAATTTATCAATCGTATTTCTATCACTGCAATTTTGTTTCTGCAGGCAGCTTTACCTGTGTTGGCAGGATATGGGAGACCATTGCTTGTTCATGCGGAAGTTCCTCAAATTGATGCAAGCATGAACTCAACAGGTGACCTAAGCAGAAAGATGTACTCTACTTACTTACAATCAAGACCTCCGTCCTGGTAAGCCAGATGGTAGTGTAAATAAGGTGGATTTTGCTGAACAGACTAGTGCCTTTTCACAATTTAATTGTTTCAAACATAACACTCTCTCAAAACATTGTTTGGTTCGCATGTCAGTGTTTAGCATGTCTCACTTTATGGCAGTATATTTCAGGGAACGCAGGGCGATACAAGATTTATTAAATGTTGCACGTGATACTGTTTCTGGTGGCCCTGCATATGGTGCCCATGTCCATATAGTGCATTTATCTGATGCTGATGACTCTGTTGACATTATTCGGGTAATACTTTGCTCTTCCCTTGGCAGTTGGCAGAATGGAGTTGCTTTTTGTATTTCTGATCACTGCAGACTTAATTGCTTATTAGATTATGCAAGAACCGCTAGAAAATTTGTTGTTGCTGATGAAAAGATCTTTAACGTCCTCTGGTATGTGTCTTTTCAGTCTTAATTAACCTCATTGATTTATAGAATGCAAAAAAAGATGGAGTGCATGTCAGTGTTGAAACGTGCCCACATTACCTTGCATTTTCATCCGAGGACATTGGGGAAGGTGATACCAGGTTTAAGTGTGCACCACCAATCCGATCCGCAGATAACCGGGAGAAGCTCTGGAGGGCTCTTAAGGTTCGTATTTGTGGGCAGATACAAATGAAGCAGTTGCAATTCACACGTCAATTGTATTTTACAGGGGGGTACCATTAGCATGCTGAGCTCTGACCATTCTCCAGCACCTCCAGCATTGAAACTATTGGACGAAGGAGACTTCTTGAACGCATGGGGTGGAATTTCATCCCTTCAAGTACTACTTCTGGCAGTTCAATGCATTTTCTGTTATAATAACTGATTTAGATCAGCAGTGTTGAAGAGTTTCGATGGTTCTCTTTGTAATCAATTGTGTATCTGTTATTCCAACAGACATATAGTTTTCTGGAAGTAGATGTAAAAGTAGTCCTTATATGATCAACTACAATTGGACCAACATATTTTTTTTCTGAATCAGCTAAGCCTTCCTGTGACATGGACAATGGCAAAGGAACGTGGCATATCATTGGAGCAGATCTCTACATGGTGGACAGTAAATCCTGCTAAATTGGCTAACCTTCAAAAAAAGGTAATGCTTTTCCTTGTTTCTTTGTGGTAGAAATAACAAGAAACAAGAAGCTTTTTAAGTGCTAAAAGTCTTATTTTTGCTTGGTAATTTTTGTAGGGATCAATTGAGCCTGGGAAGGATGCAGACTTTGTTGTTTGGGACCCAGAGTCATCATTTATTGTTGATGAGAATTTCAGCATTTTTCATAAGCATAAGGTTAGTAGCAAGACATTTATTCCTCCTTGCAGTTTAGTACAGTTTAGCAAAGTGTATGGTTAGTAAGATGCAATCTGACTCAGTCAATCATTGGTTATTCATCCAAATTGCATATTTGTCAACATTGGAATTTGTTTCTTGTTATGAAATTTAGATGCAATTCTATGACCCATCATGCATAACCTTCCATCGTGTTTTTCTCTTGGACCATTATGCTATTTGGAATATCACGACATTACTTTTTCCTGTATGCTAATTGGTAAAACAGATTCTTGCAACTTACAACTTAAAATTCATATTACAGGTTACGCCCTATGAAGGAAATGCTCTTTTTGGGCGTGTTATATCTACATTTGTAAGAGGGCAGAAGGTGTACAGCGAAGGACATCATTCATCACAACCTTGTGGGGTTCCCATCCTCGCACAACATACGTGAAGCAGCACCTGTCAATTGTCATGTCTAGTCTAGTGAAACTAAATTAAT
Source organism: Isoetes taiwanensis (assembly GCA_021234155.1). Taxonomy (NCBI): domain Eukaryota; kingdom Viridiplantae; phylum Streptophyta; class Lycopodiopsida; order Isoetales; family Isoetaceae; genus Isoetes; species Isoetes taiwanensis. Next base: position 29,827,845 of record JAJEKV010000002.1, on the reverse strand, counting down.
AAAAATGTATTTATATATAACAAAAAAAAAAAAAAAGAAAAGGAAAAAAACTAGCGGGGTTGAAGTGAAGGTCGGGGCGGGGATGGAGTAGCTACATTAAATAAGTGGATGACCATATCTGTACAAATACTAGCTTACAGCCTCCGAGCAGTAAGATGGTAAAAAGTGCCTGCAAATGTCAACACATGAGAAACCTTCCAATTCCCATAGTAAACATGTACCTTGCTCCGACACCAACAAAGATCTTATGGCAACCAAGACGTGTTCCTTAGCATGATCTAAAGAATCGACAGAAAATTGCCACTAGACAACAAACTAGGTAAACTAGCATCCATGCTAGCTCTTGTAGCACATGACAATAGACCTGCCATATCAATGCTAGCATCTACGCCAATAATTTCATTCAAACATCACGCCATCAGACTCATCTGACACCAACTGTAGGAGCACTGAAAATCTGACACCAACTGTAGGAGCACTGAAAATGTTACATCCAAGAAGGAACGGAACTGCAGAGCATAACCACTTGACCATATAATATATAAAACATTCTTTATCTTTCCCTGTTGTGTAAAGCCTACATTCATACTTGGTCAGTAGATCATTCTCTGTGTGTGCATTTATTTGATATGCCTCATAGACATTTTCTTCCTTAATGAAAGTAGTATATATTGCATTCCAAGTCACAATAGGCGATGGGAGTTAAAATATGGAATGTATTGCCAAGGACAAAAGAGCAACAAAAGATAATCAACCCCTTTACTGCAAGAACACAATACACATAAGCATAAGCCATCTTCATGTCTTCTTTCCTGTAATTGTTACACTGCAAAGATGCTTTTAAATACCGGCGGTCACGGATCTATGAAGAATAAGGGCAGATATTAAAAAGCGCACACAGCAATGCATGATTAAAATGTCTAGATTTCTGGAGAGTAAGAGAAAACTTGTTTGGAGCAGAATAGTTAAGGAGGCTTGACCTCACAATTTAGTGTTAGCCAGTAGCATATGGTTGTTATAGAAGGAAGTTGCAAGTATTGAATAAGAAAAGCAAAACAAGCTAAGAGGAAGAGTCACAGCTCGGGACGAGGGAAAAAGTATTCATGCTGACAAATTAGCTAGAGATGCATCACAAAACTTTGGTATTCCAGTTTTTAAAATCTGTGAGGAGAATCTTAATGTCAAGGTGAAAACATGTCAGCTTATATCTGCTAAGGGATTTCAATAAGTATAATGCACCAATATATGCAAATGGATGTATCTGCGTAAATGTGCAGTCCACATGTAGGATTTGAACAGTGGATCACATCAGAATACAAGAAATAAGGTAAATTGTTTCTATAGCTCTAGAGGCTCCTTCAGCTTAGAAGATCATAATCTTAGTGCCTATCTCTAGTGTTACGTTGATCATTATCAGAATACAAGAAATAAGTTAAATGGTTTCTTTAGCTCTAGAGGCTCCTTCAGCTTAGAAGATCATAGTCTTAGTGCCTATCTCTAGTGTTATGTTGATCATTACTGACAATATCTTTTGCACAAAAGAGCATGTCAAGACTTGCAGCCCTTCTTAAAGGCTGTATATGTTAATAATATTTGACTTGTATCTTGACTTCCTTCAATGGTGGGGATATCATATGCTGAGGTGGAAAATCCAATTTGACCCCATCAGGTTTTTAGCGCACAGTGGAGAATGCAAGAGAGGGAATATATGTGGGAATATTATGCAAATCAATGGCCATAATTTTATAATAAGAGAAAACAAGTGATAAGGATAAGGATAAAGAGAATGAAGGAAGCAGTTGGGCTATTTGTATATATTGTTGAGCTAAGAGGTTTGGTGGTAGCTATGTGTTGCATCAAATCCATTTTGAATGTTGGTAGGGTAAGATCATTGGAATGCATCCAAATATTTGGTTGGTGGTTGCTGCATGAGAAGAAGTATTCTGAAGTACACTTTTAGGGACATTACACGGGAAGAAATAATTATTGGAACAAATAAACAAAAACAACAAAACAGCTTTTCCATATATTAATATGGAACCATCCCTTATTTTATTCAGCCGATTACAAGAATTAATTTGTGTGTTTGCACAGAGGAAAAAAACATAGATTTGCACAACTGAAGAACCTGGTAAATGAACCATTGCGTTCTTCAGAAACTAACTCTTAAGATGGGCTTTGCCTCGGTGTTAGATATCCAAGCATTGGTATTCCCGCCCACTCCTCCATACAGGTGTAGATAAGGGACTCTTCTTTACACGATTCACATTTTGTACAGGGCTCCTAACATAATTGGCATCACGTGTAGACATGGTCAACGACTTCTTTACGTGGTCGAATTTGTGGTTAATGGACGTATTTAGGCCTTTTCTAATCGGATCCACATTTTCCTAATCAAAAACACCCAAAGAACGTTAGGCACTTCATAATTCGGGGAAAGCATTACCCTCAAAGTACTATGTATTACCTTCTTATTTGTCACATCCTCGAGAATTTTGCTCGGTCTCTATTCAATAGTATACTGCATACATTCCGAGGGCGCTTTTTGTCAACCTCAATAACATTGCTTCTGTTGCTAAGGATAGGATTCAGTGGCTTTCTATCCATGTGACCAGTTTTAGGTTGATAACCAGCTGGAATTTTGTTCGACCTCGATTCTTCAACATAAATCCTGAACAGAAAAATTTAGATTAATGATTTTCAGAGAAAACCATCAACAATACCAGAGTATAATGCATACATTTCGAGGACGCTTTTTATCGACTATAATAGCATGGCTTCTGATAGCATGATCGGAAACGGAAGATATAGTATCATACTTCTTACATTTCAATTACGATCCTTGGCATTCGGCTCCAAATAACGTTGATTGCCATTCTTAGAAGCTAGAGGCTTTTTATGGATGTTACTATCATATTTATGTTGATATGTCAGATCTAAGTCCTCTAGTTCCTCGTCCGATGCACTGTCCACCGTAAAATTGACCCATGAAGAAGATTTACACTCTTTCATGGAACTATTAGTCTGGACCCTGACCTGTTGGCTTGATCTTCGGTATCATTTTCATTCCTGACTATTATCTTCCTGTTGTATTTTGACAAAATAAAAAATATACGTGAGGTCCAGTACTATAAATAATTACCGCATTGCAGCACGCTTCTTAGCAGCCTCAATTTTAGCTGCCCTTTTCTCCTTTTCAACTTGGCTCAGTCCATCTGGAAATGCTTCGACAAGCTTTCTAAGCCTTCCCTGCAAGACGGCATCACGCGAGGGGGTGTTGCATAGGAGGTTGGGGCAACCCGCCAAGCTAGTTGCAAGTAGAGTGGTAGGTGGATCCAGTCCACTTCCTCATCTCTATCAAGTTTTACAATGGTCAGTGTTTGCAAGGATAAAGATTTCACAAGGTTCTAAGGAGGGCCAAATGCCTTACTTCTACATCTATAAAATGTCTCACAAAAGTTATGCAACCTCAAATTCCACCGGGGGATAAATGAACATGTACACATTGTCCTATTATGCTAGCATTTAATAATGTGAAATGTTCATGTTCAATTCATATATGTTTAGGTGAGTAAAAAGTTAAGCATACGATCTATAGTAAAAAAATTGTGAAATATGTGCCAATATTTGAATTGAATAAAAAAATATATGATAACTAATGCTTTAGGCAAAAGAGAAGAAAATGTAGCAAATTACGAAAAGACTATCAATGTTGATTGAGAAATTTATAAATGCCATCTAAACTTGATGAGATAACTTATAAGTGTGAAATATGTGGAATTCATGAAAACAAAAATATCAGAACTTGGTACGAAAACATCACCAGAGCTTGGTAGAAAAACATTGCAAATAGGATAGTAACTTCTACCTAAGGCTTTTCAATGTCAATTTGCACTTTCAAAAAAAATAATAAGCACATTTATAGCCTCAGTTCAAAATCTGTGCTTTTAAAATATGGCTAGATTAATACAGGTTCACAGAGTATTCATATCTTCTATCATTGTTCTGCATCCAAAATGATGCACAATATTTCCTTGTACTATCTCCAGCGAAAAGACATTGACCATAGAACCTATTAAAGAAAGAGAAAAATAAAAATACTGATACTGTTTTATACACAATTATGAAGAGTGGTAGAAGCATTCTTCATATACCAAACAATGTAAGCAGTGGCTATCTTACCTTAATCCTTACTTCTTGGGGGATGAGACCTCTAGTTGTAGCTACCTTACTTTAATCCTTATTTCTTGGGAGATGAGACCTCTATTTGTTACCATCGTGTGTGTGTCCAATTCAAAGATCAAACACGTAGAACAGGATGGGAGATGAGACCTTTGTTATCGTCATTTAATATGTCCAATTGCACACGTTTATGTTGTATTTGAAGAAATAGAACCATACAATAATCAATGAGAATCTGTCCCAATGCACGTGCTAACAAACTTGCTCATCCCATTAAAAGAGATTAATTAAAGTTATATCTTCTAAAATACATCAGAACAAACATATATGATAACCATAACTTGAAAATGATCTAAGCTTTTGCATACTCTTGGCCCTGATATACAAAAAGTCAACCTTTAGCATATGGGACAAAGTTTTGAAAAACGAAGATCATGCTCTTATGCTACTATAGATTGTCTCTTATATACTACCTCAAAATTAAATAGGGGCTCTACTTGTATGCTGAAAGAGGGAATGCCTGGTTGGCTCATATAAAAAAAAAATGATCCTTCTATAAAGCTTAGCCTTTGAACAGTGATGGTATGCACTTGACCCAAAACCAGTTCTCAATTGTTGAATCATTCTATAGAGGAACATGCTTTGCCGGTAGTAAGTTGCCCCTTTAAATATTACGTGTGATATTTTGCTGGAGTGTAAAAATGTCGCAAGATTATGCAAAGGTTGAGTGTGGGATTCAGACTGGTCAAGGTATAATGAACTGGTACAATTACTGTAGACATATTTGTCCCATCTCTATGCAGAAGCATAAGAAGTAATTGGTGGCCCAGGAAAGATTGTTGAGATAGATGAGAGTAAGTTTGGGAAGTGAAAGTACAACAAAGGAAGAAGAGTCAAAGGTCAATGGGCATTTGGTGGGATTGAACGAGACTCTACTAAGATGTTTATGGTCCCTGTAGAAGATCGTACAACAGAAACATTAGTTTCTATTATATTTTAAATTTATAATGCCTGGAAGCATAATCTATAGTGACTGCTAGAGAGGATATGATTCAGAGTGGCTGTAACAACTTGAATCTCAACATTGCGCAGTTAACTATAGCTTACATTTCAAAGATCCAGAGGTAGGATTTCATACAATTAGGATAAAATCCACTTGGGAGTGTGATAAAAGAAGCCTTCCACCATATGGTACGTGTAGAGCATTGTATGAGTCCTATTTTTTTTAGTATGCCTGGAGGAAGTGTTTTGTTTATAGAAAAGTTGAGGCATTCAATATCTTCTGCTCTCATGTTAGCATGTACAATAAGGATTGAACTCCAAAAGACAATTGATACAATTGTATACTTACTTTAATCTAAAAGACAATTGATACGACTGTGTAGTTAGTTCTATTCTGTTTCTGTCACTGTAACGCTGTAACAAAACAATGGGCTCATTGAAATATCTTGTGGACGCAGTTGCTGCCCATGAAAAACAATGGCCGCTTATGTGGAATTTTTTGTTGATGTGTGTGGGGGGAGGGGGGCGCTGAACAATGAAGGTCTCTCCCTTAAAATATTTTTTGTATGCACACTATCAGGCCTTGCCCAAGAGGTCCCCTAGATTCTGAGCTATTACTGTCCTCTATTGGTGCAATTCCAAAGCATCACATCTGCAAAGCTAGAGTGCAATCGTTTATTGAAATGGAAGAAAGAAGTATATCAAGAGCATGATACTTTGATAAATGTATTATAGAAAATGGACTACAATTCTTGAGCAAAATCAAATGGACTCATCCAATAAACAATTGCAAGCATGTCCAGTTCGGGATTTGGAGTTGCAAAGACAATTAATTAGCCTTCTAGACAATATAGCCACAATGGCAAAGACCGACCAATAGAGGCCAATCTTAAAGAAGATCAACTAGCAAAAATGAGGTGCTAAACTCTGCAATGAATGTGCATCCTCTATATACACATGAAGCTCATCAATGTGAACAAATATAGGCTACGATAACCAACTTCTGGCTATAACAATTCAACAGAAAAATAAGGTACCCTAACTCATTTCCTATGTGTCCATACCTCCAACATATTTTGTCTTCAGCCTTCAGTTTAAATCCATTTTTGTCGAATTGAAACTATGTTGCATGCGCACAAATTGGTAGCCTTGAAAACACTGTGCAGCTGCTAGCAAATGTAAAAGAACTATCAAGTAAATCTCTTCTTTCCTGCCATTCTCAATTTTTGAAATGGTCATCTAGAACCAAAGTGGGCAAAAAAATCGAATATGGATCTAGATACGAGTGTGCAATGGATATAATCTAAATTTAATTTATTTAGCCAACATATCTTCATTTCTAATACATATAAACTAAATAAATATAAAGCTTTTAAACCTACACCTAAAAGAATGTACTAGACTATCAAACGACACTTTTATTTGCCGTTGTTAACATTGAAATGAGGAGCCATCGTGTCGCTTTTGATAATAAATTGACCGTTATTATGGCACGCCATTGAAATGCCAAATTTTTAGACCACAGTAGTCAATTTCGACAAGGAAATATGAAAGATATTTTCGACATGATTAATCAAAAAAAGAAAACATACTCCATCCAAAGAAATCATGAAGCAACATAGTAACAAACCGTTCAAACGATCCGATCTCGACAAAAAATTGAGAAGCAGAAACAAAAAGAAAAAGAGAGATGCTACTTCAATTGTAGGTCGTAATATCCAGGGGATGAAGCTGGAAAGACCCAAAAAATGGTTGGACTGTGCAAAGGCCATTGTGAGGTGAGATAGAAGTGCAAAATCGCAAGCACTGAATGTGTAAGAAGACTCTACTTAGGAAGGTCTCTTTCGCCTATTCTGCAGTACCGGTCTTGCATGAGAACCTTGGAAGTCAGAAGCATCAAGCACAAAATGGTCTCCCCCTTGCTTCTCAACCAGACAAACTGCATCAAATTTGATGCTATATTCAACTTGAGTAATTTTGTAATCATCAAATGCAATTTCTCGTCAGATGCAGGATAGCTAAAAGATGAATCGAAACCCCAAAATATAATTTCTTGGGGAAAACCCCTAACTTTTGCCAAAATTCACAGTATACCCCTAACTTTTGCCAAAATTCACAGCATGGGCCCTAACTTTCTAAAAATTCACAAAATGCCCCTAAAAACCTATACGTTAGGGGCATTTCATGAATTTTCTAAAAGTTAGGGGTATACTGTGAATTTTGCAAAAAGTTAGGGGTATATTGTAGTTTTTCCCTAATTTTTCTTCGACTTTTGAAATCGAAAATTTCTTTCGACGTGTAAACTCCCAAGAACCTTAGAAAAATAACTTAAACAAATTTCAAAAAGGCCTTCCATCAGTCGTGAAAAACCCAAATTAACAAGATAGATATTTTGACATTTGCAACGAAGGATTTGCTGCTACATGTTGGATAGCTCTTGCACCGTATCTTTAAAATATAAATTGCTCCAAATGAACTACTTGAGGCAAGTTCAAAACACATTAACAAAAACAACGATACTACCTTTATGAATATCTAGCCTAGTATTGCTTAGGACGATTGTGATAAACATTTGATTCATGTGACAAACACGATAATTCTAGGAGGTACGAAGCATACTTCGAAAGAATAACAAAACATTGAACAAAATGTCCATTTTATTAGTTGGTATATACGCCTAAGTTAATTGCTTTCACGGCACCATTGGTTGGTCCTTAGAGGAATGAGGCCTTTATTTTATATTTTCAGAAAGCGTTTGGCACGGTTGGAGCGCGAGGCAGAGCGCCAGAAGCAGGGAATTGGTCGAAGCAATGGCTTTTGTTTAATGCATTTTCTACCATCAGAGTACACAGAGCACCAGGTTTGTAAGAATATATTGGCACTAAGGTCCTTGTTACTGAACAGTCAACAAGAACTTAAGAAGTTGACTAAGAAGTATAGAAATAAGACTAACAGGCACATCCATAGATTTTAGATGAACTTGTTACATTAAAATAGGACTGTCTTACCTTTTCCATCGCCAGTGCTCATTCAAATGTCAACAGAGCACACTTGATTTTCCTTAACTTCGTCCTCCTCTCTGAGCTGCACAGACCAAGTAGAAGTTAATCGTAATCACAGGATACAAGGGGCCTTCAATTCAAAATGCACGGGTCTGTCAGCAGCTTAGAAGGTAAGTTGTTGAAAAAAAAATGTCTGTCCGCTATAATGTGAGTTGTTGAAGAAAATCGGACTGACATCCTGTATCAGCTGCTGGAAGTACTCCATATTTAAGTTTGATTCCCAAAAGTGCTAGAAGTGGCACCAAGCATAACCCCCAAGGCCAATCCCTCGTGCGATAGCACCTTGTTTTTGGCCCTAGTTTGCCTGCTGTTTGTATTTATCATGGGACTTTGCATGTGAGCTGGGTTTAGATATTCCTAAGATGATGAATCTGTGGCGAAACAGGTAGCTTGACCTGACTGATCATTCTGTCTTCACAACTTAATTTCCAATTGGCAGAAATTAATTGTGAAAATTTTAGTTTATTGAGGCTGAACTACTTCAAATTCACATGCATAGGATCTCTAAGTTTAGTTAGCATGCATATGGAACTTTGGATGCCAATTTTATCACTTTCTCTGAAAGCATTAAGGTCATTGACTGAATCTCTTATAATCTGATCAAAGGTCCAACTATTCGGCATTTCACTAGCAATATGCAACATATATCAAGATCTTTCCAGCTAAGATAGCAGTTTAACACGAGGATGCACCTTACCTATTCTGCTGGCTGGAATCCAATGCAAATTTATTGAGGGTAGAATCTAATTGAGGTGGAATCTACATTGAACCGCAAGAGCAAAGACAACTTGGATCACGAACACAATTCCTGGATGAGATAGGAGCCTTGCATTATGACGGGCTACTTCGTTTTCCAAGACTGATGTCTGCCCATTTGCGAGGACTAGAATAGTGCAATTACATATAAGCATTGGATTGTTGCTTTTACACGACATTGTTTCTTGAAAGTTTATCCATAGCATTCTTTCCCTTATAGATCGTTTTCTCCATCTTTTGCTCCTCAGCTACACTTGCCTTTGGCCAATTAAATGGATCCGACGAGCATTTTATTGGCTCATTATAAAGGCAATAGCAAGGCTAATTTCTTAAGAACTAGTAAGTGTTGCAATTTGACGTTTCATATTATAAGATGTAGATAAAAAACAAACGAGTTTCTCATATGGCACATAAAGCAGCATCCCATTGAAGACATTCATTTGGTTTCACTATGAACATAAGCGCCATCTTCACATGGCTACCTATTAAATTTCTTGTGGACTTCTGATGTAGCACTATCGTCTAGGTTTTCAGAAGCCAAGGATGAGTTCCTGAATGAATGCCGGCTTTTCCAACTTTGTTAGGACTACAAAAGCCGACTTCAATGCATCACCCTCTTCCACTAAGAGTGAACTCAACTTCTCCAGCAGCGAACCAGCATCCACTAGTTGTCTGGAAAGACACTGACCATTAAAGTATGCGCAAGTAGACCTTACCATTAATTCTGTAAATTTTTGCCCAGTAGAAATTCTTGAAAACAAGTCTGGCATCTGATTTCAAAAGCAGGACAAATGCCCTGAATGTATCATTTACATGCAGCATCAAATAATTTATTCTGAGGAGTTCTTCTATCTAATAGCTCCCCTGCAGCTTGTTGCATGTGGCTTTTCATTAGCTTGGATCTGACAATTCAAGTAGTTGTAATGCATCATCCAAGCTAGCATCATGCACAATGTAACTATAATAAGGATGTGTTTTTTCAATAATAAAGAAGCTATATCAATCCGCATTTTGCACTAAAAAGCTTCTAACATGCCTCTGGAAGAAAATTTGTTAAAATGTCTCCAAGCTGAACTCAAGAAAGTCTATTTAGTATTTGGAAGGATCAAAGCATGCCAATGCCTCCTTCCATGTTTAGAAAATGACTTCGTAAGACAACTGACTACATCAACAGATGCTAGAATACGTCCTTGTGGTAAAGCTAATAATTTGTGACCAAGAAATAGTCTATTACAAGTTTTCTTTATGCAGCTGGGTCGAAATGTCTCTGAAGTAAGCTCTTGCATAGGCTCTACATATTCCCATTGAAAATTGGCAATAACTGGTTAAGACTATAGATTGATTAGCATGATGAATCTGCATTTCAAGAAATAGCTAGATACGAGAGGAAATTCAAAACATTGAATAGAATGTCCATTTAGTATATTATAGTAGTTGTAATCGGTAGTGGATTAGACATCATTTTTTATAATTGTTAATTGTTAGTGGATTGGACATCAACTGGCATACTTGGCCTTGTAATCGGACCACAACTGATCGACACTCTTTCCTAAGAGCTGTTGAAAGTAGTCAGTGCTCCACCCAGATTCCATCAAACTATTGAGATGAGCCACAAATCCTTCTTCGAGGTTCTCACAATAATCCAAGAATCTAGCAGTGACATCATACCCAGCATCCCATTCACTACCCTGGCCAGCCTGGACCCAATGAGAGGGTGCCAAGTCAGCGCGAAGGCGGACAAAGTCAGCAATTCCTTCAATCAAACCAGAGGGAGCATTACCATGACCATTCCACTGCCAGACATGAGTCATTTCGTGATAAAGGACACCCGTTATCTCCCGTTCCATGGCCACGTCATCATCAGCGTGAGTGGATTGGACATATCCAGCGCTAAGGGAGATGGCGTTATTGCTTGTGTAAGCAATGACGTCACTACCTTCATCAGTAAGAGAAAGGGAGACAGCATTTTTGTTTGGGGATTCATAGGCTTGGTAAAGTAGGGAAAAGATGAAGTCTGTGGCGGAGCTCAGGATGGTTTCGGCACCGTCGGATCCGATGACGCGCTCAAATCTCTGCCCTCCAGAAGTGCTGGCTGCATTGTTGGTGTATGTGTAAGAGACGGATATGGCTGATATGCTGCTACTGAGGCAGAGCGCCACAAGTAGGACGAAATTGGTCCAAGCCATTGCTTTTTGTTAGTCCCCTAAGTATCGCTGTGTTTTTATATGGAAAGACTGACGCGGTCGTGGTCTTCGCCGTGTTGTGCAGGTCTGACACGGTCGTGGTCTTTGCCGTGTTGTCCAGGTCACGGCGCCCATTCAAGACGACTTTGTCAAAGTACGGACGCGTTGCACTTTTTGTCAATTGTTCCCTCGCAAGACCATATATGTTATTTTCAACCTTCATTTGCAACATGCTAATCTATATCTGTACTTGAATATTTTTTATGACATCTTCCTTATTACGTGCGGAGGGTGGAGGTTGTATATGCTTGAATATTTCTTATTACGTATTTCCTATATGTTATGGCTACATTTTGCATATGTGTACTCGAATATTTCTTATTACATCTTCCTTATTACGTGTGGAGGGTGGAGGTGGTATATGCTTGAATATTCTTTATTACAAGTTTCCTTTTTTTTTTTTTTTATGTGGAGAAGGTCGAAGATCACCCGTGGAGAACAATTTCGTGATTGAGAGAAGTTGGTCTCAAATTTAAACAAATAGAGCTTCATGCTCGGACATTGGATTGTTTGGTTTTAGGTGCCATTTGTTTTTGCTACTCCATTTTACCTCTATTTTAAACTCTATGGAATCCATTTGTTTTTATTTTCTATAACATAATTAGAAATATTGAAGATAAATGCAAGCTAAGGTAAATTTCAATGGATGGTATTTTTTATTTTTCCAGCAACAATGTTGCATCTATAATCGAAGCTCTAAATTGTAGGCCATAAAAAAGTCCAAGTCTTTCAATTTACTACAGTGTGCGTGATTTGTGCCGCTGCATATATTTGAGTTTTTCCAAGCATTCATAACGCATAATATTGTCTTTTGAGTTTTTTCCTTTGCTCGATTCTTGCTATGCATGCTTGATTTTGTAGTTGTAGCATGTTAGCATTAAAGGTGGATCTTCACCTTGCTCGATTCTTGCTATGCATGCTTAGTTGTAGCATGTTAGCATTAAAGGTGGATTGCCATTGATGGTTCACTTAAGGGGAAAGGTGGATCACTGACGGCCCTTCACTGCTCGTAGTCAAATATGGCTCATTGGATGCATAACATTAGGAAACGTCATATGCTCCAAAAATTGCCGTGTTTGGAGCCTTCGTTGGTGAGCTATCAGGCTTCAAAGTGGGCTCTATTTTTGCCCCTAATGGTTCATGGACACCAGCGCTATCGAAATCAGGAAAGGGCACTTCAAAACTGCTTTGTAGATCAATCTGTCCAAATTTGACCCTTTGGTCAACTCAGCTACTACTTCCCAGGATTTTCCAGCCGTGTGTTTCATCCCAGAGATCCCCAATCTGCCTTAATCCAGCTTGATTCCATTGCATGTACTGTTCTCTATTGGTGCAATTCCAAAGCATCACATCTGCAAAGCTAGAGTGCAATCGTTTATTGAAATGGAAGAAAGAAGTATATCAAGAGCATGATACTCTTATAACTGTATTATAGAAAATGGACTCTTATACTATGTTGCATGTGCATAAATTGGTAGCCTTGAAAACACTATGCAACAACTATCAAGTAAATCTCTTCTTTCCTGCCATTCTCATTTTTTGAAATGCTCATCTAGAACCAAAGTGGGCAAAAAAATCGAATATGGATCTAGATACGAGTGTGCAATGGATATAATCTAAATTTAATTTATTTAGCCAACATACCTTCATTTCTAATACATATAAACTAAATAAATATGAAGCTTTTAAACCTACACCTAAAAGAATGTATTAAACCTTAACCGGCAGGCTTTCAGATCAGCGCAATCCTGGCCATTGATTGCTGCCCTGTGATAGGGCATAACAGGCAAGTGGAAACAGGGAAAAACAGCAGCAGCGTTGCAACTTTGCTCTGGATTCAGCCGGAGGATTTTTTGCCTCGGATTCAAATGGATGCCGATAATCCAGGCTAGGACTTGATAACCGAGTTCTGGACTCCTGATAACCGATCTTTGGCCCTCCGAAGCTGTGATAACCGAGCTATGGAAGCTCAGATCCTAGGTATGGATGAGGCAGCTTGCCTGCCCGGTTAAAGGGGATAAACACCCCTGAGAGCCCATTACCTCGGATAAATGGGCTCGGGCTCGCCCATTTATCCGAGGTAATGGGCTCTCAGGGGTGTTTATCCCCTTCATCAAACGACACTTTTATTTGCCGTTGTTAACATTGAAATGAGGAGCCATTGTGTCGCTTTTGATAATAAATTGACCGTTATTATGGCACGCCATTGAAATGCCAAATTTTTAGACCACAGTAGTCAATTTCGACAATCAAAAAAAGAAAACATACTCCATCCAAAGAAATCATGAAGCGACATAGTAACAAACCGTTCAAACGATCCGATGACAAAAAAATGAGAAGCAGAAACAAAAAGAAAAAGAGAGATGCTACTTCAATTGTAGGTCGTAATATCCAGGGGATGAAGCTGGAAAGGCCCAAAAAACGGTTGGACTGTGCAAAGGCCATTGTGAGGTGAGATAGGAGTGCAAAATCGCAAGCACTGAATGTGTAAGAAGACTCTACTTAAGAAGGTCTCTTTCGCCTATTCTGCAGTATCGGTCTTGCATGAGAACCTTGGAAGTCCGAAGCATCAAGCACAAAATGGTCTCCTCTTTGCTTCTCAACCAGACAAACTGCATCAAATCCGATGCTATATTCAACTTGCGTAATTTTGTAATCATCAAATGCAGTTTCTCGTCAGATGCAGGATAGCTAAAAGATGAATCGGAACCCCAAAATATAATTTCTTCGACTTTTGAAATCGAAAATTTCTTTCGACGCGTAAACTCCCAAGAACCTTAGAAAAATAACTTAAACAAATTTCAAAAAGGCTTTCCATCAGCTGTAAAAAACCCAAATTAACAAGATAGATATTTTGACATTTGCAACGAAGGATTTGCTGCTACATGTTGGAATAGCTCTTGCACCGTATCTTTAAAATATAAATTGCTCCAAATGAACTTCCTGAGGCAAGTTCAAAACACATTAACAAAAACAACGATACTACCTTTATGAATATCTAGCCTAGTATTGCTCAGGACGATTGTGATAAACATTTGATTCATGTGACAAACACGATAATTCTAGGAGGTACGAAGCATAGGGCATTGATACTTCGAGAGAATAACAAAACATTGAACGAAATTTTAACCACCTTGAAATTTCGACTCTAATCACCTTGATTTTTCAAGTCGAAATTTCAAGGTGATTCTCTGTTGATTTCGAGTTCATTTCCAGTTCAAAGTTCTAAACATTTAGTATGAACAAGTGAAAGTATGCAAAATCATGCCACAAAATGGCTTCCAACATGACCACAATCAATTTTGCTTGTTAAGACACTGCTGATTTGCAACAAAAGACTATCAATACATAAACTGCATTTATAGAACTTCCATATGAACTAATCTTCCGCCTTGAATCTGTACAATGTGCTTAAAAATCCACAAATATTTTCTTTCCTAATCCCTGTCATAATTGACTCAAAGGCGGCCAATACAGAGGCCAGATTTACGCTCTAAACGGAGTTGAAGGAGCCCAAGGCGAACACTGCAATGAACTGGATTATTTTGAAGAATGCTTTGTTATTGAAGTTTCGATCAAAGAAAATTGCTACAGTGACACAACACAAACTTTCTTGCACAACCGAGAGATCTGCAAGAAAACAAACATCAGTTAGTAAAAGGAAAAAGAATGGTTAAAAAAAGGGCAAACGTGTCTTTCACCTGATATTTTGCATGCAAGCTAGATCGCTGTAGCGCAAAAGAAAAAGTTGAAGATCCAAGGAACACCATTCCGAACTGATTTTAACAAAAACTCGGCAAGAAACACCACAAAAACTCAGGCGCTTATCAAGCGCCAGCCTAATCCATCAATCTTGAAGCTAACCTGACGATCTAACACAGCATCATGACGCAAGAGGCTCCGATTGGAGAGAAAAATCAGGATACCGCAACCAAAAGAAGCACAAATGAACCATTCTGGACTGATTTTAACAAAAACTCCGCAAGAAACACTACAAAAACTCAGGCGCTTATCAAGCGCCGGCCTAATCCATCAATCTTGAAGCTAATCTGAGGATCTAACACAGCATCATGACGCAAGATGCTCCAGTTGCAGAGAAAAACCACGATGCCGCAACCAAAAGAAGCACAAATGGACCGGATATTTAAATGGACACGTCACATCCACGTCAGCAAAAATTTCAAGGTGGATTAAAATTTCGTAGGAGAATTTGTTTGAGTTCGAAATTTCGTGTGAAATTTCCGGTGACTGGCGGGGGCCCTCGCCGACGCCGCTCAGAGCCCGCCAGTCACCGGAAATTTCACTGTAAATTTCGAGCTCAAACAAATTACTCCTTCCGAAAAAAAAAGGGGCGTGAAATTTCGCCCCCAAACAGCAGCTTCTTACATTCCGAAATTTTCTGTCGATCTCCAGTTGACGTTCCTGCCCTCAAGCCTGTGGTCACGCTCCCAGATTAAGCGGCGCCGCCAGCGAATGCTATGCCGGAAAAATGCCGGAAAGAAGAAATGGGGGGCAAATTTCACGCCCCCTTTTTTCGTTGAAAAATTTTCGTCACTCAAAAATTTCGGTTGAAATTTTCTCTTGGTGAAAAAAAAATGTCTGTCCGCTATAATGTGAGTTGTTGAAGAAAATCGGACTGTATCAGCTGCTGGGAGTACTCCATATTTAAATTTGATTCCCAAAAGTGCTAGAAGTGGCACCAAGCATAACCCCCAAGGCCAATCCCTCGTGCGATAGCACCTTGTTTTTGGCCCTAGTTTGCCTGCTGTTTGTATTTATCATGGGACTTTGCATGTGAGCTGGGTTTAGATATTCCTAAGATGATGAATCTGTGGCGAAACAGGTAGCTTGACCTGACTGATCATTCTGTCTTCACAACTTAATTTCCAATTGGCAGAAATTAATTGTGAAAATTTTAGTTTATTGAGGCTAAGCTGATGAACTACTTCAAATTCACATGCATAGGATCTCTAAGTTTAGTGCATGTCTTATGGAACAGTGGAATTGGATGCCAATTTTATCACTTTCTCTGAAAGCATTAAGGTCATTGACTGAATCTCTTATAATCTGATCAAAGGTCCAACTATTTGGCATTTCACTAGCAATATGCAACATATATCAAGATCTTTCTAGCTAAGATAGCAGTTTAACACGAGGATGCACCTTACCTATTCTGCGAGTCATACAAATTTATTGAGGGCTGGAATCCGATGCAAATTTATTGAGGGTAGAATCTAATTGAGGTGGAATCTACATTGAACCGCAAGAGCAAAGACAACTTGGATCACGAACACAATTCCGAGATAGGAGCTTTGCATTATGACAGGCTACTTCATTTTCCAAGACTGATGTCTGCCCATTTGCGAGGACTAGAATAGTGCAATTACATATAAGCATTGGATTGTTGCTTTTACACGACATTGTTTCTTGAAAGTTTATCCATAGCATTCTTTCCCTTCTAGATCGTTTTCTCCATCTTTTGCTCCTCAGCTACACTTGCCTTTGGCCAATTAAATGGATCCGACGAGCATTTTATTGGCTCATTATAAAGGCAATAGCAAGGCTAATTTCTTAAGAACTAGTAAGTGTTGCAATTTGACGTTTCATATTATAAGATGCAGATAAAAAACAAACGAGTTTCTCATATGGGACATAAAGCAGCATCCCATTGAAGACATTCATTTGGTTTCACTATGAACATAAGCGCCATCTTCACATGGCTACCTATTAAATTTCTTGTGGACTTCTGATGTAGCACTATCATCTAGGTTTTCAAAAGCCAAGGATGAGTTCCTGAATGAATGCCAGGTTTTCCAACTTTGTTAGGACTACAAAAGCCGGGTTTTCCAACTTTGTTAGGACTACAAAAGCCGACTTCAATGCATCACCCTCTTCCACTAAGAGTGAACTCAACTTCTCCAGCAGCGAACCAGCATCCACTAGTTGTCTGGAAAGACACTGACCATTAAAGTATGCGCAAGTAGACCTTACCATTAATTCTGTAAATTTTTGCCCAGTAAAAATTCTTGAAAACAAGTCTGGCATCTGATTTCAAAAGCAGGACAAATGCCCTGAATGTATCATTTACATGCAGCATCAAATAATTTATTCTGAGGAGTTCTTCTATCTTATTGTGATTGCAATACCTATAAAATAGCTCCCCTGCAGCTTGTTGCATGTGGCTTTTCATTAGCTTGGATCTGACAATTCAAGTAGTTGTAATGCATCATCCAATCTAGCATCATGCACGATGTAACTATAATAAGGATGTGTTTTTTCAATAATAAAGAAGCTATATCGATCCGCATTTTGCACAAAAAAGCTTCTAACATGCCTCTGGAAGAAAATTTGTTAAAATGTCTTGCACTTTATTTCATAGTCTCCAAGCTGAACTCAAGAAAGTCTATTTAGTATTTGGAAGGATCAAAGCATGCCAATGCCTCCTTCCATGTTTAGAAAATGACTTCGTAAGACAACTGACTGCATCAACAGATGCTAGAATACGTCCTTGTGGTAAAGCTAATAATTTGTGACCAAGAAATAGTCTATTACAAGTTTTCTTTTTATGCAATTTTGGTCGAAATGTCTCGAAGTAAGCTCTTGCATAGGCTCTACATATTCCCATTGAAAATTGGCAATAAGCGGTTAAGACTATAGATTGATGAGCATGATGAATCTGCATTTCAAGAAACTTGACTAGATCTTAGAGGAAATTCAAAACATTGAATAGAATGTCCATTTAGTATATTATAGTAGTTGTAATCGGTAGTGGATTAGACATCATTTTTATAATTGTTAATTGTTAGTGGATTGGACATCAACGGCATACTTGGCCTTGTAATCGGACCACAACCCGATCGACACTCTTTCCTAAGAGCCGCATTTGAAAGTAGTTAGTGCTCCACCCAGATTCCATCAAACTATTGAGATGAGCCACAAATCCGTCTTTGAGGTTCTCACAATAATCCAAGAATCTAGCGGTGACATCATACCCAAAGATCCCATTCACTACCCCCGCCACTGGACCCAATGAGAGGGTGCCAAGTCGGTATGAAAAGGCGGACAAAGTCAGCAATTCCTTCAATCAAACCGGAGGGAGCATTACCATGACCATTCCATTGCCGGACATGAGTCATTTCATGATAAAGGACACCGTTATCTCCCGTTTCATGGTCACGTCATCATCAGCGTGAGTGGATTGGACATATCCCAGCGCTAAGGGAGATGGCGTTATTGCTTGTGTAAGCAATGACGTCACTACCTTCATCAATAAGAGAAAGGGAGGCAGCATTTTTGTTTGGGGATTCATAGGCTTGGTAAAGTAGGGAAAAGATGAAGTCCGTGGGCGAGCTCGGGATGGTTTCGGCACCGTCGGATCCGATGACGCTCAAATCTACGCCCTCCGAAGTTCTGCCGGGCTGCATTGTTGGTGTATGTGTAAGAGACGGATATGGCTGATATGTCTCATCGAGGAGAGCGCCACAAGTAGGACGAAATTGGTCCAAGCCATTGCTTTTTGTTAGTCCCCTAAGTATCGCTGTGTTTTTATATGGAAAGACTGACGCGGTCGTGGTCTTCGCCGTGTTGTGCAAGTCTGACACCGTCGTGGTCTTTGCCGTGTTGTCCAGGTCACGGCGCCCATTCAAGACGACTTTGTCAAAGTACGGACGCGTTGCACTTCATGCATAGGCTATTCTACCTTTTTGTCAACAGCTTTGACGATTCTCCCTCTACTTGGACTCTTGATTTATATGCCTCTGAAAGACTTTGTTCCCTCGCAAGACCATATATTATTTTCAACCTTCATTTGCAACATGCTTCTAAGCTACATTTTGCATATCTGTACTTGAATATTTTTTATGACATCTTCCTTATTACGTCAAGCAAAGTAGGTGTGCATTCTTGACTATGATCCAATGCAAAGCTGCCATGTGGCTACCATTCTTTTCAAGAATAGCAAATGGCTCATCATTCTTGAGGCAACCTACCAGATCCGGTCGTTGCATCTTCAACGTTGTTCTTTTCTTCATCACTGTTCTTTGCTTGACGTCGTGGAAGGCGAACAAGTCGCCTATTCACGGCTTTGGCGGGGGCGGGCTACTGCGGCCAGCCGGTCGCGCCTATCCGGCTCACGGCTCTGCGGGTAGCCCCTCCCCGCCAGCCAGAATAGGCTCCTTGTTAGCCTTCCACATAACGTCCGGAGGGTGGAGGTCGTATATGCTTGAATATTTCTTATTACGTATTTCCTATATGCTATGCTAATCTAGGCTACATTTTGCATATGTGTACTCCAATATTTCTTATTACATCTTCCTTATTACATGTGCAGGGTGGAGGTGGTATATGCTTGAATATTCTTTATTACAAGTTTCCCTCTTTTTTTTTTAATGTGGAGAAGTTCGAAGATCACCCGTGGAGAACAATTTCATGATTGAGAGAAGTTGGTCTCAAATTTAAACAAATAGAGCTTGATGCTCGGACATTGATGTTTTGGTTTTAGGTGCCATTTGTTTTTGCTACTCAATTTTACCTCTATTTTAAACTCTATGGAATCCATTTGTTGCAATGAACCCTATGCTGGACTCTCGCTTGCAGAATCTGGAGCATAGCTCCGCAGCTCGAGATCGGAAGGTGCAGGAGCTGAGGGCAGCCATCACTGAACAAGGCAAGGGCCTCAATGCAGAGGCTCATGAGCAATTGCAGCGGTGCATGCGTGAATTGAAAAGGCAGCAACAATTTCAGCAGGAGCTAAGCTCCCGGCTTCAGGAAGGAGAGACCGCTATACACGCCACGGTAGTCCCACCACGCCCAAGAGTGCGCAAGGTGTCGGCCGGGGACCGTCACTCGCACCCCAAGCCACGCTATGCCACCCCCACCCCAACGTAGGCCACATCCTATGCTCCGCCGACAACAAACAACTCATGTTGTGCCGGGCAGGATTGACCCAAAAAAATCGAGAGTTCCGTGAGCTGAGGCGGAGAAGCCACAATGTGGTGGTACGTGGCATGACGAGGAAGAGAGGGGAGGACCTCATTAACCGCTCCAAATGTTGATTCTTGCTCGAATGACATTCCCGTGCAAGTACATATTATTAGGGCGAGACGCCATGGCTTGGCCTGCATCAGACCATACCTGCGGGTAGTCACGCTCACAAGAGATGCGCAAGTGAAAGCGGCTATCCCACGCCGGTAGGTAGGCGGTGAGGGAATCGCCTTTGTATGTTGACCGAGACCGACCCCAGCCCAACAAGAAGACCGCAGGCACGAAGTTGGCCAAAGTTAAAAGCATTCGCATGACAGGAGGAGCCGCAGGGATCGATTCGGGTAAGATGCAAATTTTCAAGCCGCCAAATTTGCCAAGCGAATCACGCTAACCCTCAGCTCACGACCATGCCACTTCTTCGCGACGCTACAGCCGCCGCCGCCCTGCTCAAGTTGCTTCACCTTACATTTGCTTCGACATCTCGGGCTGCCTCTACTTACGCCATCCCCCTTCTGCTGCGCCACTGAATCCCCAACTGCCGCCCTAGCCGACAAATAGGAATTGTGCCTCGCATGGTCTCCTGGAATTGCCGGGGGCTTCCCATGGCGAAGGGAGATAGTCTCAACTCTGTTGCTGCAGATATGGATCTGATCTTCCTTATGGAAACATGGGAGCATCACGGGGACATAGGATACCCGACTTGCCGGGGATACCCGGCTACTCAATCTTCAATGATTGCCGCGGGAAAGCGGGGCATGGGGAGTTGCTGCTACTATCGGCCTTGCGCGGTCGGTTTCCTTGTTCAAGACGGAGACAAAGCACAACCGGTACTTGTGGGTGCGTGTGCAAAAGCTGCGATGATGCGAGACCCCTCTTTGTGGCGACTGCTACTTTCCACATGCGTAAAGCAACTTCTATCACACCCACTCCGGATGTGGATAGGCTGGACCCCTATGTCGATCTATATGATGACATACAACAGCATAAGCAGTTGGGCAGTGTCATACTCCTTGGAGACTTCAATGCGCGCACCGGGGTAGAACAACCCATGAGATTTGATCCCTTGACTGATGATATATTGCGGTGCGTCCTCCGCAGAAGCGGCAGCCCGCGGACATCGGATGACAATCAGGTCACACACTATGGTAGACAATTGCTTTTGCTCGTGGTATCTTTGACACGGTAATCTGCAATGGATCGGCACGGTGGCGAATCCACACCAAGAGCACTTGTAGACAGGAAAACGAGGGGAGGATCTAGTGTGGAGGACTATGTCTTTGGTGCACGGCGGGGGATATGCATGTCGTCAAGCACTTCGGTGGGAACAACTAATAGGGATGAAGAGATCGACTCAGACCACTTACCACTTTACTTGAAGTTGGCTTGGCAGGTTGTGCGAACCCCCTGTGCCACAGCTCCTCACATGCCTCAGCTGCGATTGGATTATGAACATGCGGGGGCTTATGCCCGGATGCTTATAGATGACCCGCAGAAATTTTGCAATATCCTACACTAGAGCAGCAACGGCCGGACCGACCGATGTGCTTAGGGCCGCGGCAGAGAGATGCTTTGGGATAAGCCGCCGCACGACGGACCTCCGTGAACACAACCTTCCCACGTAATCAATGGTTTGATCACGAGTGCAAGGAACACAAATGCTGGCTCCGCCAAGTCACGAACCCGCTTTTACGCCCACATGCAGTCCGACAAGTACCGCATCTTCCTTAAAGCTAAGAAAGCCGGTATATTGCAAAGCACATCAAAGGGAAATGTTTTATCTCTGGAACGTCACCCGGGACCTTCCTCGGCGAAGGGTTCTTAGAAAGCCGACAGCCCACAGGGAACATCACTCCCGAAAGTGGAGGCAATACTTGCAACGGCTTTATATGACCCTCGGGGTGCACATGCAAAGATTACCCCCGCAAGAAGGCCCGGTCTTGGAAATCACAGATTCGGGGCGTGGAACAAGGCTTACGGCGTCTTGCCAATGGGAAAGCCGGGACCGGATGGCATGCGTGCAGAATTGCTTAAGTGGGCGGGGCCGTCCATAATACCGGTCTTTGACCGCCTTGTTCAACAAGGCATTACAGAAGGCTTCCGATGCAATGGACCAATAGCGAGTTGTTCCCATCTATAAGGCGGGTGACGCCTTTGCCCGACCAATTACCGAACAATCATGGTTCGGTGTTTGCAAAATTGCTTTGGGATTCTCGAGCAGCGGTTTGACGGGCTGGGCAGAGGGCGAGATCTGAGCCCTCACCCAGGCGAGGATTCGGACCCGACACTCAACCATTGACCACATCTTCACATTGCGAGCTACGGTTGAAGACAGCGGGGAACCGCCGTCGGGATCTATATTGTTGCCGTGGATTTTGCAAAGGCATTTGACATCGTGCCTCGGGGAAAACTATGGGCAAGATTGCGGCATACCGGGGTTCGGTAGATTTGCGAATGCGATTATGCAGGCTTTATGAAAGATGCTCGGGTCGGTTGCGGCCGACAAGCCAACCATTTGATAGTAGTATCGAGGTTCGCCGGGGATGCCCTCTCTCCCCAACATTGTTTGGGCTTTACATTGATCAATTGAGAGCTGGCTTTGCCGATAATGGGGCTTACGGGGCTCACCTTCTCTACCGGATCATCAGCGGTTAATATATGCCGATGATGTGGACCTCCTAGCTTACACACAGCGCGCATATGCAACGAAATCTCGATGCCACGGACACATTTTTGTCGTTTAATCGATATGCACGTCAACTTGGCCAAAACTAAGGTGGTTTTCATATCATCTTCACGGCAACCGAGGATCCCTCCTTCCGATTACCGAGGGCGAGAATATGGAAGTAGCATCCACATACAAATATTTGGGAGTGGAGTTTCCGTCTACTATGCCTTTGGGACACATCCATACGGCTATGAGTTACGGGCGGGCTGGAAAGCACTATATGCAATGCAAAACAATAGTCATAGAGCGGAGTTGTATGATTGGACCCATCGATTACACTGTTCAAAGTCTTAGTGGAGCCTGTCCTTTTATACGGGGTTGAAGTATGGGGCCCAGTAGTATCCCTCGCTACTTGGAATGACTTGGGAGCAAAGTGTAAAGCCTTCTTGGTACGAGCACTAGGGGTGAAGTCCACGGTCCCATATCAAATTCTACTGCAGAAACAGGATTCTTGCCTCTTCAGGAGGGCGCCCTTGATCGCCACATTGTCTATTTCGAGAAGGTGGTCAACATGGACGATGCTCGTCTCCCAAAACTAGCTTATATCATGGCAATGGGGCCACAACACCTCAAGGCATCTTTGGAGGGAAAAGAGAGCTCAATGGATGGCTAGATGGAATGTGCAGGAGCACAGGTGCATACATGTGCAAACAGAGGCGGTCGCCATAGCTTGAGGCAATATCTTGACGCTTGCTTCATCAGCAAGCTTTGGGATGCCAGCGCCCTTGAGCAGTCAAGACAAAGACACTACCGCCACATAAATCCCACATTGGAGCGAGGCCCACAATGCTACCTGCGCACCCACTTGCCCATGAAAAGACGCGGACTCATTGCCTCCATTCGCATTGGGGGGCACATCATCTTGAATTGAGACAGGCGGATGGATTGGTGAGCCACGTCGGGACGTGCTCTGTCAATGCCGCCAAATGGGAGTCATTGAGGATGAATCTCATACCCTTCAAAGTTGCTTGACATATGATCAAATCCGGACGCTATCTTATGCCGAAGTTGGGCCGGCCAGCCGCTACATGTGACATTGAGCCACGGCATCCCGCACGGATGCTAGGATCATACCGGAGGAGGTCATGGACATGCGAGATCAGCTATGTCCTCGGGCACGCACTTGACATGTACATACACATTTATTTCATGATGATATATACTTGTACAGTTTGACAGCATTCTTATTACTGCCACGGTTTTTCCCTCGAAACCCCTTCGGGGCGGGGGTTTTTTAACCCGGACAGTAATAAGTTTGCTGCGCTCCTTCTGGGTCCCATAGGCCGATTGGTCTCAGTGGACGATAAAAAAACTATTCTATTCTATTCTATTCTTATTTTCTATAACAATATAGAAGTTGGGTCCGTTTTTTACCCTGGCGTGCATTTTCGTGGCGCCACGTGGCACAGCCCAATATTGCGGAATGGAAGTTGGATGAACACATTCCGTCTGACCGGCTGCGCAGGTTAGGGTTCTTCTTTTTGTTTTAGGATTCTTTATTTTTAGGGCCGCCGCCAGTTCTTCAGATGAAGTCGGTGCACGCATATCGTCGTTGCAGATCGAAGATGAAGCAGATGAAGCCCTTCACACAGATCCTCGCTGTAATAGAGAAGCAGAAGCTTGTTCTTGACACAGATCTTCACATAGATGAAGCTTGTTCTTCATACAGATCTTCTGGTTTCTTTAATCTGTTTGCTCTGCTCGCCATAGCAGAGCATTTTTGAAGCCCTGGTTTGATCTGCTTTGCCCGATCTTGAAGCCCTGAGATGTTTTGATGGATCTTGAAATCCTGTTTTGCCGGATCTTGAAAACCTGCACTGCTTTGCCAGATCTATGCTCTGTTTTGCTCTGCTTCGCAAGATCTTGAAGCCATGCTCTGCTTCGTTTGATTTTTGAAGCTCTGCTCTGTCTTTTAAGCCGGATCTGCTGAGGGAAAAAACGTCCCCAACTTCTATATTGTATGGGGAATGGAGGTTGGGGCCTCCATTCCGGTTTCCAGGTGACCCGCTCCCGGCTAACGCCGGTCGCATGACCCCATCTGGAAACTCGGAATGGAGGCCCCAACCTCCATTCCCCTATACATAATTAGAAACATTGAAGATAAATGCAAGCAAGGTAAATTTCAATGGATGGTGTTTTTTATTTTTCCAGCAACAATGTTGCATCAATAATCAAAGATCTAAATTGTAGGCCATAAAAAAGTCCAAGTCTTTCAATTTACTACAGTGTGCGTGATTTGTGCCGCTGCATATATTTGAGTTTTTTCAAGCGTTCACAATGCATAATATTGTCTTTTGAGTTTAACTTCACCTTGCTCAATTCTTGCTATGCATGCTTGATTTTGTAGTTGTAGCATGTTAGCATCAAAGGTGGATCTTCACCTTGCTCGATTCTTGCTATGCATGCTTGATTTTGTAGTTGTACCATGTTAGCATTAAAGGTGGATCGCCATTGATGGTTCACTTCAGGGGAAAGGTGGATTACTGACGGCCCTTCACTGCTCGTAGTCAAATATGGCTCATTGGATGCATAATATTAGGAAACGTCCATGTGCGGGATAGACGGAGGGCCCGTGTGGTCGAAGGACCGGATGGGGGATTTCCTACGGCGTGTACGGTCGGGCGCCGTATATTTTGTAGGGAGCGTCACAATGGTATCAGAGCGATGTTCTTGGTTGACCAAGAACTAGCACTAACCATGTCCCTAGTAAGTAGTCTAACAGGCCTAATAGGGTGTAGAATGAAAATTTCCACCATGGAACCTCGAAAATAGGGGAAAAAAATTTCTCCTAGGTAGTGGGTCCAGAAGAATAGGCTAAGTTGTTAGATGGGGGAAAAAGAATGAGTCAAATTAATATTCTAGTAAAGTTGGAGTGGAAATTATGCATCAACATCAGATTTCACCCAAAATGGGTCGAAGAATCATACCAATCCGAGACCCGGGCGAAAAATGACGCAAATTCATAATTGACACTTCAAACCATTAGGAAAAATTCGAAATTCATGGTATAATACAGCATTAACCATATACTAATAAATAAGTATACTGAGATAATTAATAAGGGGGGCTAATTAATAGGGCTATTAATGGTAGGAGAAGATTCCCTAGAGCATCTTCTCTTTTAAATATCTTCTTGCCACCCCATTTTCTCCCTAACCTTGCCTCAACCTCCTTCCTTGATAGTCAGCTTAACGTAATCAGTTTGCCTAACCGTAAGACATGGCGCGCACCAAATGCACAGCCAGAAAGTATAGCCCAAGGCGCACACCTTCGATGGCAAAGGCGGCGGGAGGAGGAAGCAAGTGCCCGAGCACCTTCTGCCAGGGAGGGAGGAGGAGTCGTCTAGCTTCACAGACAACACTTTCCACGCCTCCCAGGAGGAAGCCCAGAGCAGCTCCTCCGTGGAGACGCAGCGGACGGACGAGACCGCCCACTTCGGTCCGCTGTCCGACCAGGAGGAGGAGGAGGAGGAGCAGTAGCAGCAGCAGCAGTAGCAGCAGGAGCAGGAGTAAGAGCAGCAGCAGCAGCACGAGGTTGGCACCTCGAGCAAGAAGAAGGGGAAGGAGAAGGTGGCGGAGTGGCCCGAGGACAGGGCCTAGAGGAAGAAGAGGGAGCGAGAGAAGGAGGCAAGAAGGAGGGAGAAAAGGTCCAAGAGGGGCCAGGACCGCCCAAGGGGGACGGTCCACATCGAAGAACCTCGCCGGGACCCCACCGACGAGGAGGAGGAGGAGGAGGAAAGCGAGGAGGACGGGCAGGAGCAGGAGGAGCCCGGGCAAGACGCGGGGGAGCCATCAGACCCCAACGCCCGCCCACCCTACCCCAAGTGGCCCAAGCCACCAAATGTGGTGAAGAAGCAGAAGGTGGGCGAGGGGGAATTCACGCTCAAACAAGATCGTGAATTCCAGCGTCGCAAGAAGGTGTACCAAGAGTACCTCCGTAGATGGAAGAGGTACAATGACTGGTAATGTAAGCAGAACGTACAAAAGTACGTTAAGGGTGGGCGGCCGAAGAATCAGCCCAAGCCGCCACAGAGCCACCAAAGAAGGTGCACTACGGGCCCAACTCTAGGCATGCCCATGTGTTCCAAGAGATTAGGCACTTCCAGCAGTGCACTAATCTCCTCCTCAGGAAGCGCCGTTCGAGCGGCTCCTTCGGGAGATTATACAGGAGTTCCGGACGAACTACAGGGTGACACCGCAGCGGAGGCGAAGGTGACCCAACTTTTTGAAGAAGGCAACCTCTGTGCGATCCACGCCAAGCGGGTGATGGTGATGCCAAAGAACCTGCACCTGGCGAGGAGGTTCGGCAAGGAGAAACCCTGAAGACCTCCAATTTTGTACTATATAAATATAAGTTTTTTCCTGTATATTTTACTCACTATCTATAAAAGCCCTTTTCTCTGTAAATTAACCTCTTCCTTGATATGATAGTATTCTTGTATGAATTAAATGTGAGTAGAATCCTTTGTATCATAATTAAAATGCTTAGAATTGTTTAATTAGCATAAAATTTTAGCACAAAAATCAAAATTTGGCTCAAAATTGGCCGACCCGGGTGAGTCCGCGCCAAAATGCCTCTACGTTCGCGACGCAGGCCCGTTTCGCGCGAACCCACCCGAGTACCTCGATTTTGGGGCAAAATTGATCTAAATTTTGTGCAAAAAGATAGTAGAATGCTTAGAATTTGCCTAGAAATCTAGTTTAGCACTTAATTTTGGCCAAAAACATCCAAAAATGGCAAAAATCAGCTGACTTAGGTGAGTCCGTGCCAAACGTCTCTGCGTTCGCGACGCAGGCCATTTCGCGCGAACCCACCCGAGTACCTTGAAATTGCACTTCTAGATGTCCAATTAGCATGAAATAAGTTGCGAGCTAGATTAGAATTGATCCAAATAGACATGATAGCATCTTACAACCCTTAGAAAAGTTCAGTTTTCCTAGAAATCGGCCAAACCGGGTGAGTCCGCGCCAAACGCCTCTGCGTTCGTGACGCAGACCCCTTTCGCACGAACCCACCCGAGTTGACCCATTTTTGACATGGATTAGCCAAATTTGACATAACAAACTACCATGTAGTGTTTCTTGTCTTGTTTTGCTTAGATTTGCACTTCATGATACCTCATTTGGAGACCCATAGCCTTAGAACAAAGGTCTGATAGATCAAGAACTCTTGTGCATGGAAGCCAAGGCAACCCTAGTCTATAAAAGGGGGCCTCATTTTCCATTTTCCCTTCATCCAAGTTGCTCTCACCATCTTAGGCGATCTTGCAGGCTCTCATCAGTTCTTCCAAGCCATCTTTTACACTCACCTCTGCTCAATGGCGCCCACCAACTTTGTTCGATGGTACGACAGTGCTAGCCACATCCGTGATTTCCCTGCTGAAGAGGCCTTCCACGTCTTTGATCATCTCTTCGACCTGCATGCAACCCTGACTAGGACCCCTTATTATACTGATATAGTTTGCCAGTATGACCAGCAGATCTTACCCTGGGAAGTTAGCCTTCCACCTAGGGGAGGGAAGTGGGTATCCTTAGACTCGCTGAGCCAAGCTATAGGGGGGGGAGGGATCCAGAGGCAAGGGGCAGCTATGGGATAGGACGAGGGACATGCCCGACTACATGACTTGTAGAGTCCATAGGCACAGGTATGTTTCGGCACACGCAGTTCTCGCTCTATTCATGCAGTATAAGGCAGTCAACAAGGTGGGGGAGCCTTCAATCCAGCCTTTGGACCTAGCGCCACTCAACACAAGAATGGAGCAAGGCCAGATACATGAGATCGAATCTTCGGAATATGAGTACCATGGCACAAGAGTAGGGGCATGGTCGAGCAGGATTACGAGCAGGATTACGAGCAGCTTGGAGAAGAAGACGCAGATTGGGAGAGCAGGACGGCAGCCAGAATGGAGAGACGCATAGTAAGACATGATGAAGACATTAGGCGGGCCACCGAACCGCCAATTGGCATCACAGCGCTATCGCCAATAGTAATCGAAAGGGAGGAATACATCTTGGCAAATGACATCCTCAACCTTCTATACTGCCAAGAAGAAGGGCTTAGAATCGACGAGCTCTTAGGCCTGATTGCAAAAGAACAGCAAAGTGACTTCATCGACTACTCCTATCAGGAAGTTCCAAGAGAAGTAGCGGAAAGACACTCCTACGCCGGGGAGACGATGTCAGACATCGCCGCCTATGAACACATAAGGGAGATGTATCGTCAGCAACAGCCAATCATTCCAGAGGAAGAATTTCAGAAGATCCAAAGCAGGTTATACAAATCAGAGAAGGGCCCAAGCTCTAGTCGAACAGTTCGATCAAGGAGCATGCGGGAGGCATCTGGCAGCATCAACTTGGAAAGTGCAACCACTATGTGGAGAGATCATGAAGACCTCTTGGCACTAGACGTTTACGGTGGAGCGGCTCAAAGGAAGGGCACAGGCTCGCAGACCATAGGAAAGGGGAAGGCACTACGGTACTACCTCCCAGTCCTCAGCCAAGGGCAAATGATAGTTTTCCATAAGGAGTTCAGCCCGCGAGGGGAGGAAGCCGTGGCGCTCCTCATAGCGCTCTCTGGCTTCGGGTAGCACTGCCAAGCTGAGCAGCCACACGGATCACATCATTCGCTTCAAGAGATCCGTGGTACTGCACAGCCTCGACTTCGCCAGGGGCCACTTGAGAGACGCACCATTGATGGTTGTTGCGGCAATGGCACCCAAACTCCCTGCACCTCAAATGGCTCGAGCTCTCGAAGGTAGATCTTCTAGGAACATCTTGCGCAATGTCGGCAAAGGTCTTCGACTTAGGGACGTGAAAAACTTCTTCAAATCAATGAAGGGTTCTTGAAGATGAACACTTTTGCTTTCACATATCATTTAAATGTATAAAAATGTCCTCAGTTCCATGTATTATCATGTACTTTTATGTAATGTATAACTCTCGTATATTAATTGCCATAA
Organism: Isoetes taiwanensis; assembly: GCA_021234155.1. Taxonomy (NCBI): domain Eukaryota; kingdom Viridiplantae; phylum Streptophyta; class Lycopodiopsida; order Isoetales; family Isoetaceae; genus Isoetes; species Isoetes taiwanensis. Next base: position 29,797,935 of record JAJEKV010000002.1, on the reverse strand, counting down.
CTTGTCTTTAACTTATGAGTTAGAATTTTGACATGATTTCTTTTATACCTAACAATAATTGACTTGTAAATAAGGTTGAATAATGTACAACCTAAGTAACAACATTGATGACCAATACTTGCAGCCAAGAACACCGGTTCAGGGTCTCAAGGCCAAGGCCAGCAGCACCAGTGGCAACTTAGGAACTTGTTCGGCTGGGAACACGATGACGAACAAGACATGACAGTTGAAACAGTGAATGCAAGGTTGGCTCAGATGACGAATCAGATGCAGTAGTTACTACAGTGCAACACCACTAATGCATGCTCAAGAATACGGACCTCCACCATCACCTCCACCGACTTATAGCTTCCAGTCGCCTCCGCATTGAGACAGGACGTTGGGCTCGGGAAGCACGAGAGCAAAGGGTTTGCCAGTGTTGCCACCAGGGCGCCATTGAGGATGAATGTCATGCCCTCCAGATCTGCCCAGCATTTGCCCATATCCGAGAGCAGTATGTTCGATTACTAGTGCCTGGCCAACCGTTGCATGAGTTATTGAATACGGCGTCAGTGGATTTGTTAGGGTCATACCTCCAGGAGGTTATGGATGCACGGACTTAGTTGTATCCTCCGGGACGGTATTGAACTGTCCTATACAATTGTACAGCATGCCAGCGTACTTATTATTGCTAAGGTTTTTCCCTCGAAAACCCTTCGGGGCGGGGGTTTTTTAATCCTATCAGTAATACGCTCGCTGCCCTCTTTTTGTTTGGGTCCCATAGGTCAATCGGTCTCCGTGGATGCTAAAAAGTCTATTCTATTCTATTCTATTCTATTCTATTCTATTCTATTCTATTCCTCTAACTAGCTTACGGTACTTCTCTCATCTAAGGTGTGGGCATCTTAAATTTCAATTTCTTTGCTTTACATTTCTATAGGTATAGACGAAGCCCCTCAGCCAGCAAGGGAAGAAAATCAGGCTGCCGAGAAGGATAGAAAGAGGAAAAGAAGAGGTAGGAGGAGTCCATCACCTTCCAGCTCTAGCAGATCGGAGACCTCAGACAATGGATCCGACAGTAGCTCCGACAATGAATCAGACACATCGCAGGGCAGAAACAAGAACAGAAAGACAGACAACTATCAAAAGAAGGTAGACAGTGCAATGAGCAATGTCTGGAAGATAAGAAAGCTGGGACGGTTCTCGGGTAAGGACAAGTTAGGCATGGAGGCCGAAGCATGGCTGGATGAGATGGAAGAATTCGGAAACTCTTATGGAATGAAAGATAAGGACATAGGTAAGGTGGCAACGACAAACTTGATAGGGCCCGCTAGAATATGGTGGAAGGGATACACAAAGTCCAACAAGCTGAGAAGAAACAACTACAGGTTTAGGACATTCAGCAAGGCATTCCGTAAGCATTATGTCCCGAGATCCCACACCAGCAGACAGATACAGCAGTTCTATAGGTTGGACCCGGGTAATTTGTTCGTCGCTAAGTATACGAAGGAGTTCATGAGGTTGAGATTGAATGTCCCAAGGATAACAGAAAGGCAAGCAGTAGATGGGTATATCGAGGGCCTCAATAGCAACATCAAAAGGCTAGTAAGGGCAATCAACCCAAGAACAGTTGGGGAAGCAGAAGATAAAGCTCTCAGCTTAGAAGAGGCACCAGTGACCCCAGCACAGAAACAACTCCCATACAAAGGAAAGACAGCAGGGCAATATCAAACTAGACAGGCGGCCTCTACGCCAGCAGCAGGCCAGTACCAAGGAAAAGCTCAGGGGAAGTCTTTTGGAGACCGCAAGCCACAGGAAGGATCAAGAGGCAAGTCAATTAAATTTCTCCTAGACAGCATTCTAAAGGAGAAAAGACAGGAATGCATAGAGAAGAAATTGTGTTTCCGGTGCTTCCAGCCAGGGCACCGAACACACAATTGCCCTTTTGTCATGCAGGCGGCTCTAGCTGAACTTGCCGATTGGGAATCACTAGCTGAGGAAGATGAAGAAGAAGGCGACCAACAGGAACCCCAAGACTTCATAGAAGGTGAGTGTAAAATTTGTGCAGCCATTGAGTCAGAGGAGGTTAAGAATCAGTCTACAGTCATCTCGGCGGAAGGAATCATAGATAGCAAGCCATATATAGTCTTGATAAACACAGGTAGTTCCCACAACTTTGCCTCTCCAAGGCTTGCTGCTCTCATGAAGAATAAGATTTTGGAGTCCAAGCCAAGGCCAGTTAGCATGGCAAGCGGCGCCATTTGCCACACTAAGGGGAGGAGAATCAGTTTTGACATAGATCTTAGTAGAAGCAAGTGGCCGATGGGTGCCGAAGTGATGGACATTGGGAAATATGACCTCATAGTAGAAATGGAGTTCCTAAGGCCAGCAAAAGCCATGATAGATTGCGATCGCAACGAAATCTCTATGACGGTGCCGGATGGCAATTGATACATAGTAAAAGGTAAGAAGGTAACTTCAGCTATGCAATGTATCTCTATGAAGCAGTTGAGGAAAAGCATAATAAGAAACAGGGTGGATTACATCTTGAGGCTAGAGGCAGTTGACACAAGTAAAGCAAAGAGAAGTGAGTTAAGTAAAAACTAGCTGCCTAAGCCAATAGCAAGTCTCATTAAAGAGTTTAATGATGTATTCACGGATCCGTCAGCTACCACCTTATAGGGGTGTAGAGGGTGAAATCACACTAGCTCCAGATGCTAAGCATACCAGCAAGGCACCTTATAGTATGAGCATTCCAGAGCTGGTAGAGCTCAAGAAGCAGTTGCAAGAACTGCTTGAGCTCGGATTCATAAGGGTGTTGATATTTGGGGTTCTTGGCATCACCTTGCAGCAGCAGTCCATGACTGCTGGATGCCACAAGGCTGCCACAAATGCTCATGGATCAACAAAAGAAGGTGGGAAGAAATCCAAGAACAAGAACAAGAGAAAGAATGAACAAAACAGAATCATATTGATGCTCCAAAAAGAGGTGCTCCAAAACGTGAGCAAAAACCTAAACAATGAGACGAAATGCTCTCTCTAAATAGTAGAGCAAAACCCTAACCCTAACTGACATCTCACCTTCCACAGATCTAGGCTAAATCTGGGCCATAGATTGTGGGGTCCAATATGACAAATACATGTGGCCTATGCCACATACCACATATGTGGGCTAAATCTGGGCCCTAGATCAAGTGGTCCAATGTGATAAATACATGTGGCCTATGCCACTCATACATATGTTTAGCCCAAAGGGCTAACACTCCCCCCCACCACACCAAACTATGTAGAACCTTTATAACATCAGGTTAAACATTTACAACAGTGTCCAAAGTGAGGGGAAATAATGAGAATGTCGCCGAAGTCTTGACCCAAAAAGGCCAATGTCGATGAAGTACAAAAATCGTAAGAGGTTGAGAAGGCTGTCACCACTTCTCTTGAGCTTGCCACAAGCTCCTTTAATTCCATAGAAGTCAAATCTAATGTTGAGAAGGCTGTCACCACTTCTCATAGAGCTTGCCACTAGCTTCGAATACATGCGCCAATCAAAGTGTCTTGTAAGGAGTTGAACAAAAATTTGGAAAGAAAAATTGTGGAAGGGGCAGAAGGTCCTAAGTCATCTTCACGCCATGTGTGGAACTTGAAAGAGTTTGAGCAGATAGTCGAACTTGAAGGAGTTGAAATGGAATGGACGGAAGGCCATAAGTTATCTTCACGCCATTTGTCGAATTTGAAAGAGGCTAAGCCGCCATGTATTATGGACGGTCGAGATGGATTGAAAAAGGTTGTCTCTTAAATGCCCTGCATTTGGGTCGATGAGGGTCGATGAGGTAAGCTGGAATGTTGAGGAAAGATTGCTGAAAAAAGGCCTACACACGCCGGCTGTGTGAGGTGTGTTGGTACAAGGGTGCAAAGAAGATCTCCAAGAATGCGACAAAAGATGAGGCATCCCCCAAAATGTGCCAAAAATATGCTCAAGATACTTCTTGCGTCAAGAGTTGATTGAAAGTTGTGCTTGAAATCATGCCTTGAGGGGTCGTGACAGATTGTTGAACTCACGCCATTGGGCCGTGATGTTTGAAGTCATAGTTGCATGAAATTTTACCTCCAAAGGCATAATAGTAGGACCAAATATCGGGTATGAGAAAAATGGCTTCAATATTTAGAAGGGGGTGAAAAACACCAAAAATGTAGGCCATCTAGAATATTAAGTGTCGAATGCTCTCTCGAAAGAAAATCATAAAGATGTCATAAAAAAAGCATGACAATGTGTGTGACAGGACATGAATGTTCCACGCCAAGGGGATGGGCCGTGGGGTTTTGATGCGTTGATGTAACAAGTTGCCATGGCGGAAAGGCCACGCCCATGAGGTCTTTGATGTGGAGGCCACGCCGTGGGGGCTGTGGGTCACGCAGAGGATATTGTAACTCGAAGCCACGCCGTGATGGCCGTGGGCTGCTACGAAGGTTTTACAGAGAAGGTTTTGCAGATGCACGCAATGTTGGGTTTTGCAGACTTGAAGCCACGCCGTGATGGCCGTGGGCTGGTTGGTCGTGGAAGGTGGAACATTTGAGAAGCCACGCCGTGATGGGCCATGGGAGAGTCCACGCCGTGGGGGCCGTGGGGGCTCTGACGCTTTGACGGAACAATTTGGTGCTCTGGCGGGAGAGGTTCTGAGAGCGGCCACGCCGGGATGGGCCGTGGGGTGAGGAGACCACGCTGTGACGCTTTGACGGAACAGTTTGGTGCTCTGGCGGGAGAGGTTCTGAGAGAGGCCACGCCGGGATGGGCCGTGGGAGCTCCGATGACGAAACAGATTGCCGTGAGGTGCTGAGGGAGGAGAGGCCATGCCGTGACAGGCCGTGGCACCTAGAAAGTCGTTTGTTGGTCCACGCCGTGAGGGGACGTGGAGGTATGCATAGCTGGTACTCTTGATTTCAACGGATCTCTGGAGCTGAGAGTAAGATTGTCACGAAAAAAAAGATATGGCATTTCATGGCCACGAAAATACTTTGCAAGGGTGAGTGTGCATCGCCGCTGCTGCTATCTCTGGTCAGGCCACAAGCAAAAGATTGTGGCTGGGATTTCCTGTGCGATAATGAACCTGTATCCCTAATTCTCTGAGATTGTGATGATTGGCTGTGGAACTAGAAAACACAGATTGTGCTTGTATTACGAAAGGAATCGGGCAAGGTAGAATGATTTGCCCCCTTATTGAGCATTTCCTACAAGGAAGAAGCCAATTAATTGTAGAGGTGAGGTCAGACAAATGCGGGCCTCCTTTCTTGAAAGCAAAGCAAATATGGCAGAAAACATGCCATGGATTGGAGCGGAACGGAGGACCAGTAGCCCAAAATCTGTCTTCTGGCTCTGAAATAGAGAAGAATCGAGGATTGTGGAATGGTTGGGAAACCCTTGTAAAAAATGTTATGATCTGGGCGAAACCAGTCGGCCTGTGACGGAAGGACGTTGATTTGCGCAATTTTGTGTAGGTCGAGGAAGTACAGAGAGAGGTATGTGCCGAAAAGATTTATTTGCGCTTGGAATGCTTGCCTAAAGAAATGTCTCCCTGACTGGAGATTGTTCGGGCCACAAAGGGGAGAGCCTTGAAGAAAGCCCCGAAAAAGTCTTAGAGATAATCCGCTGTGGACAGTGGTTGGGGATTTCTTGTGGTGCAAATACATTGCTGATGTTCCCCGAAGAAGGAGTGAGGAGGCGATGTTGTGTGCAGATTCTGCTGCATGTTGAAAACTAGGCTAAATGACCGGCCTGGTGATGCCTGCCATAAAGAAGTCTAGCCTGAGGATTGATTGGGATCTAGCAACTCGCTGAAAAAACTGGAACATGAACTCTTCGCGTTGGTCATCTGTTCTTGTGGCGTGCTTGATGAAGCAAGGGCATACAAGCGCCGGTGATGTGGATTTGGTATGAGGAAAAGCCCCATAGGTACCTTGCAATGAGAGGGCAAGAACAGCCCTGGTCTCCGGTTGAATAAAATGTAAAAAGATCAGCCCAAAACCTTTTTCTGTTTGCAGACCTCGAATTGTTGGTGGACAGGACTGTGCAAAGGCACAATCAATTTGTTGTTTCTTGTGTTGAGCAAGCAAAGGATCTGCACCGAGGACGAAAATGGAGTTGCTTGTCTGTTGGGCACAAACAAGAGAAAGTAATGTGGCGAACCCAGAATGACACAAACAATGAGAATTGTTGTGCCGCTTTTGAGGTAACAGAGGGTCTGGTATGCTGGAATGACTTCGCCAGCACCCAAATAGAAAATTCGGAAAGAAGGTGAGCAAATATGGATGCTTACAGAATAGAGTATGGATATGTTGATGATGTCTGCTGAAAATAATTGTGCCAGAGTTTGCCCCTGTTTGAAAGTATTGGGCAAATATCACAGAATATGGTCACGAAGAACAGGCCGAAGACCCTAAGAACATCTCCAGCACTGCAATTGATAAGAACGTTAACAGTGGTGGCTAAAGTATCAGGAATAGAACCACATTTTTTACTGTAAACATGAAACAAAGTATGGATATGAACCAAATAAGAATTGTATCATGCAAGAACCAACATTGCCCCTTTTTGAGACAGTGACAGATATGATAGATAATAAGGAAGAAAAATGTGTAAATGAAGAACCAGTTATTTTTGACGAATAAGAACTTTATGCTGTCAAAAACCAATTTGGACCCTTCCTGAAACAGTGGGCAAATATCAGACATGTGAATCCCAGAAAGTGTCAATGTAGAACCAAATAATATTTTCTGAACTTTTGGAGAAACTTGAAACAAAAACAAAAGGATGATCATGAGCCCAAGAGACCCCGGCATGAGGCACCAGTGTTGATATTTGGGGTTCTTGGCATCACCTTGCAGCAGCAGTCCATGACTGCCGGATGCCACAAGGCTGCCACAAATGCTCATGGATCAACAAAAGAAGGTGGGAAGAAACTCCAAGAACAAGAACAAGAACAAGAACAAGAACAAGAGAAAGAATGAACAAAACAGAATCATATTGATGCTCCAAAAAGAGGTGCTCCAAAACGTGAGCAAAAACCTAAACAATGAGAGGAAATGCTCTCTCTAAATAGTAGAGCAAAACCCTAACCCTAACTGACATCTCACCTTCCATAGATCTAGGCTAAATATGGGCCATAGGTTGTGGGGTCCAATATGACAAATACATGTGGCCTATGCCACCTACCACATATGTGGGCTAAATCTGGGCCCTAGATCAAGTGGTCCAATGTGATAAATACATGTGGCCTATGCCACTCATACATATGTTTAGCCCAAAGGGCTAACAAAGAGCAAACGTGTCTCCTTTTGGAGCACCCATCCTTTTCGTCAAGAAGAAAGACGGAAGCCTAAGGATGTGTATTGATTATCGTCAACTTAATAAGCAAACGATAAAGAATAAATATGCTCTATCAATAGGGAATGGACCAGCTCCAGGGAGCAAAAGTCTTCTCCAAAATTGACATAAGGTCGGGCTACCATCAAATAAAGATCAAGGAAGAAGATATCCATAAAACTGCCTTCAGAACGCGGTATGGGCACTATGAGTTCATGGTAATGCCCTTCGGCTTATCGAACACCCCAGCAACCTTCATGCGCCTGATGAATGATATCTTCATGGAATTCTTAGATGAATTTGTCATCGTATTTTTCGATGACATCCTAGTCTACAGCAAGTCCATAGAAGAGCATTGTCAGCACCTGAGAAGGGTTTTGGAGTTGGAGAAGCTAAGACGGCATCGATTATACGGCAAGCTTTCTAAGTGTCACTTTGCAACAGGCCGAGTGGAGTATTTGGGTCATGTGGTGTCATATGAAGGGATCTCCACTGATCCGGCAAAGATTAAAGCCATAGTGGATTGGCCGGCACCAAGGAATGTGGGTGAAGTAAGAAGCTTCCTCGGCTTGGCAGGATATTATCGGAAGTTCGTGAAAGACTTCGCTAAGTGGGCGTCCCCTCTGTCGGACCTCACCAAAGATAAGAAGGTGAAGGATTGGACAAAGCATTGGCTCGAGAATGTCCAAGCCTCCTTTGAGAAGCTCAAAGAGGCACTAACCACAGCACCGGTCCTCATCCTACCGGATCCAAGCAGGGATAAGCTAGTGGCGACAGATGTTAGTAAGCTAGCAACCGGAGCAGTCCTCATGCAGGAGAGAAGGGTAGTCGCATACGACTCCAAGAAGATGAATGACGTAGAGCAACGCTACCCGACTCATGACCAAGAGCTTTTGGCCATTGTGAGGGCCTTAAAAATCTGGAGATACTATTTGTTGAGAAGAAAGTTTTAATTAGATACAAATCACTAAAGTCTCCAGTATATCTTCACGCAACCACTCCTCAATCTAAGACAAAGGAGGTGGATGGAGTTTCTCGAAGAATATGACTTCGAAATAGTTTACAAGCCTGGCAAGTTGAATGTAGTCGCAGACACCCTCTTTAGGACTCCATTCGAGACAAGAACCCATTGCAATGCCATATCGACTCTTTCAAGTGAGTATGGCAAGAGGATTGAAGAGACGTTGCCATCTGACGACGACTTTAAGGAAGTAGAAAAAGGACGTAATTGAGACACGTCAGCAATGTGCGCCATTTTTCTTGATTCCTTTGTCCTATTCGATTCAAACCAAATTCTTGATCTGCTGTGCTAATTCGTGTTACTTTCTGAAGCAATTGAAGGATTCAGTGTGCCAGCCTTGTAGGGGCTAGCAATTCTCATGATTCCCCTCACTTTTTGCTACAGATGGATACCAATATCTTCACAATTATCAAACATAATGACAGATAAACCTGTGGTTTTTTGAAGGGATCTCCTGTGGCTCTTTGGAATTCTCTGGTCTCAGATCAATATTTTCCTGAAGATCTTTTTGCTCCAGAATACTCATTTGTACCAAGCTCGGTCGAATTCGAAGTTGAAATTGTTGATTCCTGGCTTCAAGAATTCATTGGCAGAAAAGAGGTCTCGGCGTTGGGCATATTTCATGTGCATTGTGGTTGGAGTGACTCTAAAATTGTGGTAAATGTGTTTTCTGAGCAATGATTCATACTTTAGTGACGGTTTCTTTTCAGTTTGGTGTTGAGTCTGGCTTTCCAACTTCTTAATTTCAAATTTGCTCGTCCCCCTGTTTTTTCTTGCCCTTTGATTTCCCCTCCTGTTATTTCGCACACTTTCAATCTGCTTTTGTAGTTTTCACCTGGTTCTTTCTGGATGGATCTTATAAGCAAAAATTACCCTAAATTTCTTTCCATCCTTCACACATTTGCTGATTTTGAGCCCGCTGATCGTCCGAACTTCTCAAGCAGCTAAGGTCTTTTCAAGATAATCCAAAAAATTTCATTTTCTTTGGTGACTTTGCTAACTCTTTCATTGGACAGTCATCTATGGATCCCCTGTCTTTCAAAGTTCCATGCTGGGACAATCTGTCTAAGGATCTCGATTTCAAAGGCCAATTACCATGCATGGACCCGGATCTTCAAATTCCCATTGCTTATGGAGAAAAAAGGCCGGATCAACAGAAATACCCGGACGTATCTCTTGAAAAGGCTCTCGGAACAATTCGCCCATTCAAGCCTCCTTTCACCAAAAAATCTGACATCTTCAATGGTATTTCTTTGGATTTTCTCTCTGTTCATGCAAAATTGAATTCTTTTCATGACTCGGCTGTTATTGTTAAAGTTAATAAGCATGGTATCAAGCTAGATAAACTATGGGCTTTTTGCTTGAACCTTCACAAAGGAATTCTGATTAATGTTGTCTATTGGCTTCAATCTCCTTATATCATGATTGAGTGTGGTACCAGAAGAACTGCCAATCTTTTGCTCAATCATGGTCCCCTGGCTTTTGAGTCCTTTCAACTAACCTTTCTAAAATGGGATCCTAAATTTGAGGTAGCCAACTTGGATAATCTGTGTGTAGCCTCGACCACTCTTCATGGCCTGAATCCAATATATTGGAATGAAGATTGTCTTAAATTGCTTTTCAGGTCAATTGGTTCTTACATATGCACGGAATATTCTCCCTATAGACCTCCAAGATCAATTGTCCAGATTGATATTTCCAAGGAAGTTCCCCTTCAAATCCCCTTTCTTGATGTGTTTGGCCAAAAAACCTTTCTTTCCTTAAGATGGTCTGGTCTGCTACCTCATTGCCAAAACTGTAGGCCACGCACTTTTGGTATGAATCTTGCAAGGAGTTAGCACCTAATTCTGCTAAGAATGATAGCTCTATTACCAAGCTGGCTGATAAGAAAGAAGTCAATCAGAAAGTCAGTCAGCAAGTCAATATGATGGTCAACAACAGCAAGAGTCAATGGACAGCAGAAGGGACAAAATTCCAGGGACTCAGCTCCTGATTATGTTTCTCCAAGCAAGAACAGGGATATTGGCTTTCCAACTATCATCTCAAAAGACAATAAGTTTCAGTGGATCAAGGTCAATGGAAGTTATTAAAGAATTCAAAGAAAGAAGAAGAAAGACTCTCAGGTTCACAATGCTAATGCAGCTGATGCATCTATTGTAAAGAACCATGATCATGATGGAATATGGAAATCCTCCTTTACTGGAAAGGGTTCTTCACAGCAAGTTAAGGTATTACATAATGCTGGAATTGTTGTAAAAAACATTGACAAGGTCAACAGTCTTCATGACACCTTGAACAAGATTATTATGGATGCCAAAAGTGCTGGTAAAAATAATGAGATCTCTCACTTATTAAACTCCAACAAGAGTAAGAGTGGTTCATTAAACAAGAAAAACAAACATGGTAAGGTTTGTTCGTGTACAAGTTCACGTGTTTTCTTCTCAAAAAGTGCTTTTGCTAAAGCATTTCTACGTGCAGCATTCGCTTGAGATGTTTCCTGTGCATTAATGTTAGCTTTTCCAATCATAGTAGCCACCTCCTTAGGATCATCTTCAAGTGTCCTTGCAAGGGCTTCCAAAGGACTTAAATTGACACCATTGACTCTATGAATTCCATAAGCTGCAGCCTTGGCAATTTCTGTCTCTGGTACCTTTAGTCACTTTATCTTCCTCTCAAAATGCTTAGTCTTCTTCTCTTCTGTAACAGCATTCTCAAGTTCCATCCTAGCCTCACCAACCCATGACTGATCAAAGCTATCACCATGCCGAATAGAAAGATTATGCAGAACAAGGCAAGTAGCCACTATCTCAGGCACTTTCTCAAGGTTAGTATCGTTTCTTTTCAAAAGAATCCTAAATCTAGATTTTAGCATACCAAATGCGCACTCAACTGGCATTCTCGTGCTTGATTGGAGATAATTCCAATTGTACTCTAACTTGCTTAAGCCATCCTTGTGTCCTTTAAATGGTGGAAGGATCCATGGCCGTGGCGAATAAGCTGCATCTCCAACAAGACAAAAGTTACCTAGGTGGCCTACTTGTATCCTTCTTCCAGCTTCTGTGCTCTCAAATAGTTTTTAATCATGAATACTTCCGGCCCAACTGACGTCATAGTCCCAAATCACACCCTTACATGACACGATGAGCTGCAAGAGAACGAAATGAAATCCCTTCCGATTATAGTAGTCCTGTGCATTGTCGTGAGGTGCAATTATGGGCAAGTGACTCCCATCAATTGCACCTACAACATATGGAATGCCCCTTAGCTTCTCAAACTCACAGGCAAGGGCTTTCATTCTTTCTGCAGAAGGCCATTTAATGCATAGATCATGGAGCATTTCCTTGACAGCACAACAAAATTCTGAGATAGCCCTTTGGGCTGTAGTGTAACCAACACTGTATTGGTCTGCAATTTCCTTGATTGTATTTCCAGTGGCCAAACGAGATAAAGCAATGTATATTCTCTTCTCTGAAGGGACACTTTGACGCATTTTTATATCTTCACGAGTCAGCATTGGTCCTAATACTTGGCATACATAGTAATAAGTCTTCTTAGATAATCTAAGCCTTCTCTTAAACATATTATCGTTGTATGAGCTCAATAAGGTGCTTTCCATAAACGTAGATGGCCTATGATATGACCAAATATGGGGAGAAGCTCGTAATGCTCTTCCATCAAAGCCTCGAATATTGTGTACAAGAATCCATCAAATACTGAAAATACCTCTCATATGAAGTTGAAGGCGATGGTTGAGATAGAAAAGCCTGAATGCGCATAAACATAAGAATCGCCAGCAAAATTCTTTTTTGTCTGCCCTCCATGAACAATTGTTCATCCACTTCTATCTCATGTACCTGGATATTATTAGTCTGCCTTTGTTCCTGTTGCAAATGTGTTTCATCATTGTCAATCGGGCCATCTCGGTTTAGATTTGGCTCTTCCAGATTTCTCTGATTCTCAATCCTTTCTTTAGCTAGCATTTCCATTTCACCAGTTTCTGATGGAATATGGGGAGGATATGCAGATTGAGTGCAATCATTTGTTTGCCACCTGCATAGTTCTTGTAGCTCCCGTTGGTTTGGATTATTTCCCTTTCATGCAAAGAGATCTTTGAACTAATTCTTGGACATATTGGGAGGAAGTTCTATGGGAGGAATTTCTACAAATTTACATCACCATAGATAACAGTAGCAGTTATGCCACGGCACACTGCATCATATAATTCTATATGATGCTAGGATGCTTGACCTAAATCATACCAGTTGTTGATAGAGATGTTGAAGCTGAGAGCAGGGCTTCCTCTCTCCCCCAGGCGCTCCTCTCTCTAGGTGCTCCTAATGCCGGTCTCATGTTTTTGATCACAACTGGAGATCCCAAACTCCGTTTCAGCTGAAATTTGGTGCGTTGCAAAGCTCTCTCAGATAGCTTTCTGAAGGTATGCGATTCGCATATGCTAGGGTTTGTATAGCAAAACAGCAGTTTTCCGGCCTCCAAAGGCGCTCAAACCCTAAGGCGGTGGTGCTAGTCACACGTTTTCACTCATAACAGGAGATCCAGAAGTCTGTTTCAGCTGAAATTTGTTGCATTGGAAAACTCTCTTAGCAACCTTTCCGATGGTGTATGATATGACCCTGGTTGGCTAAGTTATTTCTGTGATAACAGCAATTTTCCGGCCGGTTTGCTCTTTTGGATTCTGGATTAGGGCTTCACATATTCCCTTGACTTGCCCTAATTTGTTGGTCCGTTTGATTCAAGATCTGTCTAGGTACCCATGGACACTCTTAGGACATCCCCAACCCAACTCGAGAACCAGACCCAGACCCAGACTCAGACACAACTGCCTGACATGCCCACTTGGGAGGAGCATACAGCGCGCCCATCACAAGAAGAGACCTAGACCTAGCGGGGCCGGGCCAAGGGAGAAGCCTCTTCCATGAAGAAGGAGGCTTGTGCAAAGGCTCGGCGGCAAGCTCAAACAAGAGTGCCACGGTCGTGAGACCCGGCTTTTGCGGACCTCGACACGATTCCACAAGGATGGCACACCAGTCATGCCATGAGAGGTGGAGACAAACACAGGCGATGGTTGAGGATCACACCACTCAGATCTCACACCTGGCAGAAGAGCAACAAGCCTCCGTCCCCCAAGTGCTTAAGAAGCAACTGGCTATAGTAAAGCAACAGTTTGCAGGCATTGAGACCCAAGTGCAACAATTGCTTGACAGTATTCGCTTGTTGCAGTTTGAAAGGGAGCAGGATAGCCAGACTCTTGCTGGCCTCCGGGCACAAATAGACACCATGTCTACCAGAGATGAAGTTATAATGAAGGACAAGGAGAGAATTGAGCAGGAGATGGTCACTGATATCTCCCGTCTTCGATCAGACATTGCAGATGTCATTGCCACTCAGGGGGCATTTCAGATAGCAACTAACGAAAGTCAGTTGCTACAGCAGGCCCTTCAGAACAGGATCAGCACAATGGAGATCACCTTCACATCGACAGATGATGTAATTGCCTCTAGGATACAGAAGTTGGAACAGCGTTCCCTTGTTCAAGAGCAAGAGGCACACGAGCTACGAGAAGCTACAATCCAACAGGGGAAAGGACTCCATGCCAATGCACACGAGGCCTTGCAAAATTGTGTATCCGAGTTGGAGCGGCAGAAACAATTCCAGCAGGAGCTGAGCTCTCGGCTTCAGAAGGCGGAGGCAATCTCAGGCACCTCATTTTGCCACCCATGCTCAAGCACCCATGCGGTCGGGTCTAGGCGGGCATCACGACGCCCTACTTCACCATTCCTTCCACGCCAGCGGGACCCCCCTGTTCATGGACATCGGGCCGGCGCCTTCAACTCCTGAGGCGGCCGGTACATGCCGTCCCAAATAAACGTTGATCCACGTGAGCTTAGTGAACGCAGACGGAGAGGTCATAATTTGGTGATCCGTGGCCTGCCGGAAGAAGAGGGAGAGAATCTCATTCACCGACTCCAGATGCAGATCATCAATCGTATGACATTGCCTAGGCCTGTACACATTGCTCGAGCCAGCCGTCATGGTGCTCGACGTTCTGCCTACAACCGTATTGTCATATTCACAGTAGCAGATATGCAAGTACGGGATGCCATACTGCGCCAGGGCAAGCAATTGAAGGGAACATCCTTGTATGTGGACCGAGACCTCACCCTAGCGCAACAAGAGTCCCTTGGCGTGAGCTCACCAAGGTTCGAGGCATCCATTTGTCAAGGAGGAGCTGCGGGACTAGTTCGAGGCAAGATGCACATTTTCTCGCTCACCGAATGTTCTTTGCGCAGAACCTCGGGCCATTTAGCTGCAGCCCCCCACCTCCTCGATCATGCTCCTCCACCGTCGCTCCAGCCCCATGCCCTGCCGCCATTGCCACTACTCCTCGGTCATATGCCACCCCAACTCCCTACCGCTTCTTCACTCTGCCCCAACCCCCCCGCTTCTCACTGGTCCACATGATTTCGGTCACTGCACCGCTTCCCACTCTTCCCCCCACAACTCAATCAAGATGCATGCCTCTGCTGCTAACAAATAGGGAATGTGCCTTGGTGGTCTCACGGAATTGTCGAGGTTTCCCATGGCGGAAGGGGATAGTCTCAACTCTGTTCTTTGCGGTATGGATCTCATCTTCCTCATGGAGACATGGGAGCCGCCGGGGACGGGCTACGATCTTTTAGGCTATCAACATTTCTCGATCTTCAATAGTCGCCACGGGCAAGAGGGACATGGAGGGATTGCCTGTTATTACCGGGAGTCTTTGGCACGGTCGGTTTTTTCCGCACAAGATTGATGCATTTAACCGGTACTTGTGGGTGCGGGTGCAGAATTGTAGTGGCAACCCTCTCTTCTTGGCTGCTTGCTACTTTCCACATGCGGAAAGCAACTTTTACCATGCCCACTCAGATGTGGACAGGCTAGTTCCATATGTCGATCTATATGATGACATACGACAACATAGACGGTTGGGTAGTGTGGTACTCCTTGGGGACTTCAATGCGGACGGGAGTAGAGCAGCCCATGAGACTTGATCCTTTGGCTCGGGGATGTGTTACACTGCGCCGAGGAGGAGGCGTTTGGCCCCGAACATCGATGATAGTCGTCACGCGCTTTGGCAGGCAGTTGCTTCTACTATGTGGTGTCTTTGACTTGGTAATTTGTAATGGCTTGGCACAGTGGCCTTCCTCCTGTAAGTGCACCCGCAGACAAGAGAATCGTGGTGGAGGATCTAGTGTGGTGGACTATCTATTAGTCTTGGCGGGATGTACATTTGATCAACCACTTTCGGGTAGGCACATACAAGAGAGATGAGGAGGCAGGATTTCGGATCACCTTCCACTCTACACGTAGTTGGCTTGGCGGCTGCTAGAACCCCTTCTCTGGCAGCTCCTTGTATACCTCGCTGCGATTGGATTATGAGTGAGGCAAAGGATTATGCCGATATGCTCATAGATGACCTTTCGAGAATTTTGCAGGCCCCCACTCTAGAGCGACAAATGGGTCACCTGATTGAGCTCCTTGGTACTATTCTTGAGAAAAGATATTTTGGGATAGCATGCCCGAGAGGTATCCACGGGGACCGCAACATTCTTCCGTAATCGGTGGTTTGATTTGAGTGTAAGGAATACAAATGCGGCTCCGCCCGGATCACGAGATCACGCAATGCGCCCACATGCCACCACCACATGATAAATTGCTTTCTTGAAGGCAAAGAAATCTCGATTACATTGCACGTCATCAAAGGGAAATGTTTTCCATGTTGAAAAGCCATCCTAGAATCTTTTGGCTTAAAGGTTTTTGAAAAGCCAGCCCAAATGACCCTACGGGGAACATCACTAATGAGCAGTGGGAACAATACACGCAACAACTCTATGAGCCTCAAGGGACACGAGCACTCATACCCCCACAGAATGGTCCGACATTAGAAATTACAGAGGATGATGTTACCCAGGGTCTGCAGCGTTTGGCCAATGGGAAAGCAACGGACTGGATGGTATCGCATGACGAGTTGCTCAAGTGGGCGAGGGAGCCTATAGTACCAGTCCTAACCATTATGTTCAACTTGAGCGCTGAGGAAGGATTCCCCAAAGAGTGGACCACAAGCGAGTTGTCCCCATTTACAAGGCGGGGAGATCCACATAGTCCAACCAATTACCGAACAATCATGGTCAGTTTGGTGTTTGCCAAACTGCTAGCTGGCATTGTTGAGCAACAGTTGACCAGGTGGGCAGAAGCAACAGGTGTGCAAGCTCTCACACAAGCAAGGTTCAGACCCCGGCATTCAACCATTGATCATATCTTCACATTGAGGACTTTGGTTGAGGATAGCGTAAACCGTGGGGACTGTATTGTTGCTTTGTTGACTTTGCGAAGGCTTTTGACACCGTGCCTCGGGAAAAGTTATGGGAAAGATTGCGGCAACTAGAGGTTCCTGTGGATATGCAAAATGCAGTATACAGGTTGTACGAGAGTTGTACAGGCCAGATGCGGATGACGGGACAACTATTCACTAGCAGTATTGGGGTCCGCCAGGGATGTCCTCTTTCCCCAACATTGTTTGGTCTGTACATTGACCAGTTGGAACACTGGCTCATGGACAATGGGGGTGGCGGGACCCAACTTTTGCATCAGGTCATCAGACAACTCATCTATGCAGACGATGTTGACCTCTTAGCTCACACTCCAGAGGATATGCAGTCTCACTTAGATGCTCGATACATTACGCCGACCCCCACGGACATGAACGTCAATCTCGCCAAGACCAAGGTGGTCCTAATCTCATCCTCGCGCCATCCAAGGCCCCCTTCATTCACTTATCGAGGGCAACAAGTGGAGGTGACACCCACCTACAAGTATCTGGGAGTGGAGTTTCCTTCTACACTATGCTGGGACACTTCCATAAGATTGCGTGTAGCAGCAGGCTGGAAAGCACTCTATGCAATGCAGAACAATAACCACAGAGCAGAACTATATGATTGGGGGCATCAGACACATCTGTTCAGGGTATTGATAGAGCCCGTTCTTTTGTGCGAAGTTGAAGTCTGGGGCCCAGTGGTGTCCCTTGCTACTTGGAGCGACTTAGAACAGGTGCAGAAGGCCTTCTTAGCATGGGCACTCGGAGTGAAATCCACGGTCCCATATCAAATTTTGTTGCGGGAGACAGGGTTTCGCCACTTCGGGCCGAAGCGGCCCTCGATAGACACATCGTCTATTTCCAGAAGGTGGTAAATATGGATGATGATCGTCTACCGCACTTGGCTTATGCAGTGGCAATGGGACCACAACGACTCAAGAATTGTTGGAAGGATAAAAGAGTGCAGTGGCTAACTAGATGGAATGTCCAGGAGCACATGTGCATCCGTGTAGAAACAGAGGCGGATCGTGATGTACCGAGATGTTACCTTGATGCTTGTTTCTCCAAAGAAGCTTTGGGATTCCGTGGCTCTGGAGCAAGTCAAAACAAAGACATTACAAGCAAACACATAAATCCCACATTAGAGCGAGGCCCCAGGCGCTACCTACGTTCACATCGCCCATGAAAAGCGGGCATATCGCCTCCATTCGCGACAGGTGCCCACCATCTCCGGATTGAGACAGTCGATGGATTGGGAGCCACGCCGGGATAGGGTTTGTCGGTCTTTGCCGGACGGAGCCTATTGAGGATGAGTGTCACACTTTCCGAGCTGCCCAAAGATATGATCGATTCGGACACGCTTATGCTCGATTGATTAGACCGATGAGCCGCTACACATGATCTTGGGGCACGACCGGTGGCGCCACCGGGATCATACATTCAGAAAATCTCTTGGACTTGAGGGCTCAGATATGCCCCCAGTCAACCATTTAATTGATGTCAGCAGTCTTATTACTGCCACGGTTTTTCCCTTGAAAACCCTTCGGGGCGGGGGTTTTTTAATCCGGGCAGTAATGTGACTGCTGCGCTTTTTGTATTGGGTCCCATAGACCGATTGGTCTCCGTGGACGATAAAAACAATTCTATTCTATTATATTCATGGCAAACGCATACTGCCCGGTATTCTACAATATAATCTGTATTCTGCAATGTAAACTGCAAAAGCAAACTCATCTACATTTCTTGTATAAGACATTTCATTCCATTAAATCGTAGAAATTGAATACTTCTACCTCAAGTTCAATGCTAAACATTATTCGAAATTGTATCAGCATGTATTGTCCAGCAGCTTGCATCCAAGGCCAAGGCCACTGTATGATCCAGCTTGTAGGAATAAGATAAATAAGGTAATGCAAAGCTAGACTGTTTATTATCATATCATCTTTAAGATAAGAATCAAACCTTAAAAAGTTTGCCCGCGAGGATCATATGATGGTAAGCATTATTCGAAATTGTATCAGCATGTATTGTCCAACAGCTTGCATCCAAGGCCACTCTATGATCCAGCTTGTAGGAATAAGATAAATAAGGTAATGTATAATGAATGCATTAAATACAATGCAAAATACCTTTCTTGCTCTGTTTTTGTATAACTACACAGAGATCCAGCACTGTTTGTAGATCTGCAGCTTTGAGAAGCTCGCTATAAAATACATCTGGCAGTCTAAGGCAAAAAACCATTTTCGCATTACCAACATTCATCCAACCAGAGATCCAATTGATATCAATAGATCAGATAGATAACCATATGACTTTGTAGCCAAAAAGACCAGAAACCTTGTCCAACTGGTCGAAATCCTTATTCTATAGCAGACCAAACTACTTCAGACAAACAACCATCATCCTTTCCCCCTTGGCACAACGGACCAAGCTTGCAAGGCAGAGTAAAAAATAACATTTGTGCATAAACGGCAAGGCTTTGTATCCAGCCAGAACCATTTTTGCATAAGCAGCAAAGTTTATAGCTGAAAAAATCATTGTTTCTTTCTGTCATATCTGGTCTTAGTTCTGCCATATCTGCCTTAGAACATAAATCCGGCTCCTGAGTCCTGATCATCGATATTTGCTTCCCACCACATAAATCTGGAACATAAATCCGGCTATATCAATATTTGCTTTCCATTTATGCGAGCACAGATTGAGACGATCCGAGATCCAGCGCCTATAGCCCCTACATACGATTTAGGGCTTTTTTTTCCTTCAAAATCTGAGCCCTCCATTTCATGGATTTAGGTTTTTTTTTTTTTTTTTTAAGGTAAGATCTAAGCCATCCATTCCTTTTTTTAGGTAAGATCTGAGCCTTAGGGCGTGGTCCATTACATATTTATTTACACTAAAACTTTATTATATAAGATAAGAGCTTCAGTAAATGGTCCTTGACACTCGAAATCCAAGTTTCCAACTAATCATCTTCTATCCCTCGACCATATCTGTAACGAGAAATAAAAGAAAGGTGGAGTTAGTCCTAGGGAGGACTAAGTAAGTAAACCATTACCTTAACCTGAGCCGAATCGTTAGTCACACATCAAAAGGCACACAAATGTTAGTCATGCGAAGAACATCTTTTTATAACTTATTGTGATCCAGGGATGATCAAGCCCTCACCCAGGTTCACACGTATATCGTTCTGGACATGACTATATGTCCACATACCAATCACCTAGTATGCACATTGCTCTACCGCCCAGCCCTTCGGCAATGACAAAGGGGCGGGTTCTTTCATACATATTCATTCTTTAACGTTTCATTATATTTGCAAACACAATTACAAAGAATAAATACCATATTAAAACATGGAATCTTTTCAACGAACTATTAAACAAAAGAAAAGTTAACTCTAAACCAACAGAAACTCCAAAGATCCGACTCCAGCTAACCCACCAAAGGATCTTCCACATGCAGTATTATTTGACCCCTATCCACCTTTTCTGCGATATCTCCTTAATCGTAAGGAGTTATGCGAGGTACCATTCCAATTCTAAAACTAGACTCCGAGGACTTTTCACAATGCTCAAGATCGCTCCATTCTGATGACTGTTCGCCGAGTTATGACGTTTCAAGATTTGCCATTTTTTTTATACTATCTGCCATTTCTAAAATTAGAATAATATCCTCTCCTTTCCAATGATAGGAAATATCTTTCTATTCTTACAAATTCTTATCTAGTTTATCTCCTCTAATCATAGC
Source organism: Isoetes taiwanensis (assembly GCA_021234155.1). Taxonomy (NCBI): domain Eukaryota; kingdom Viridiplantae; phylum Streptophyta; class Lycopodiopsida; order Isoetales; family Isoetaceae; genus Isoetes; species Isoetes taiwanensis. Next base: position 29,777,460 of record JAJEKV010000002.1, on the reverse strand, counting down.
TGTGCTATTCTAGTTCAGATATTCCCTCTATTTTCCTCAGATATCTACCGTACCTTAGTATAGACACCGTATTCAATTTGTTTCCCAACCATTGCAATTCTTTTAAATATTCCTGACCTAAGGTTAAGAATAAAAATCATTTACTTACTCCTCAACCTCCTAGGTGTATTACATGAAGGGAGATCCAGAAAAAAAGCACCAAAAGCGGGACTTGATAGAGCATATGTGAAGGGAGATTCAGAAAAAAAAGCAACATCATTTACCTGGGAAGAAATCATGCACGGACCAAGACATTATAATTCAGCTTGTCACATGCTTGGCTGTTTTCTTACACTCTGACAATCATACACAATTTTCAACACAAAACTTGGATACTTCTGGGGAGGAATTGAGTTGATGTATGCATCCAATTTGTGTATTATCTTAGGCACTATGTAAATGGTGAGCAAGCTAGGATTGAATTCCACAGAGTTGGACTAAGCGATCTTCTACCGTAGGGATCCTAGAGACTTCTAGATGTTGGAACATAGTCCAGTGAGGATGATGACCTGTATTGATAAAGAAGAGAGTATACTTGGTAGAATAACATACTAAATTATTGTAAGCAGACTCGGTATTAAGACAGTCATGGAATCAAGTCTCCAAAGTGACGTATGACATCTCATATGTTTATGATACATTTTTTGTAGACATACATATGTACATATAGTCATGAGACTATCCCCCTCCTTCAACGACAAGCTCTACGAGTTGCAATGTATGATCTTCTCCTTCGCGACAAGTTCCATGAGTCGCAATGCATGAATTGTGGCCTGGCTTATTAGGATACCCGATGATGAAAATTGCTACAAGTGATGAGGCATTAGCAAGATTCTTAGCAGGTTCCGAATTGCGATCACTGGACCCAAGCCATGAGGTAATATAATTTGTTACACGTGATCTTGAAGTCTAAAATAGCTTAAACCAGCGAACTAAACTAGATGGAGGAGGAACAACTCAATTTGGAATTGAGCTAGAAGCATAGGGCTTCAAAAGTGGGACGTGAAAAACTGGATGGAGATGCATACATGAAGTGAGATCCAGAAGAAAAGAAACATCATTTACCTGAGAAGAAATCATACATGGACAAAGACATTTATAATCCAGCATGTCACATGGCTTAGTTGTCTTTACATTATGCTGCAACAACCATACATGATTTCCAACAAGAAACTCAGGTATCTTTGGGGAGGAATTGAGTCGATGAGATATGCATGTAATGTTTTGGGCACTCTGCAAATGGTGAGCAACCTCAGATTGAATTCCTCAAAGTTGACTAAGCGATCTTCTACTGCAAAGAACCTAGAGACTTCGAGATGTTGGAGCATAGTTCAGCGAGGATGATGACCTGTATTAACAGAAAAGAATATACCCAATAGAAGAATGTACTGAATTTCTTGGTAATAAATCTATTCATGGCCTTTTTCCTCCACCATTTCTTTCTAGCAGATGTTAACCACCTAGTGGTTAACATTGTGCACATGTTAGGTGTCAGTGGTGGCAGACTGCACTTGGGACGTTTAGGTTAGCATAAGTGTACGGCTTAGATTTAGCTAGATGTAGGGCTCAGATGTGCGATCTACACTATATTAGACCAGAGCCTCTTCAGATGTATTCAGGTTTGATCTCATATTTAGAGAGCCTCATTTGGCGCACATTTCCCATATTTTTGTGCATATTTTGTCTCTTTTTTGTTTCATGATCTTGAGCATGGCAGGCTTGTAGCATCTGGCAGTCATGGACTGCTGCTGCAAGACGTATGCCAAGAACTCAAAATTAACACTGGCGCCGTTATGTCGGGGTTCGCTCAAGATCATTTCTTTTACCCTGATATTGTGTTGTTGTCTTGCTGCTCTCATGCTTCTTCATTTTGAAAACTTCATGTATACTACTCTCAACCCTTTAGATTTCCTTAGTTGCCCAACCAAGACGTTGATTTGTCCGTCTGGAGGCTTTTTTTATTTTTAGTTATCCAACCATGCATGTATTTGAGTTTTTCCAAGTGTTCACAATGCATAATATTGTCTTTTGAGTTTTATACCAAATATTTTAGGGGAACGTCACAAAGAAGACATACTACTAACTGTTTCAATAAGATTGACACTGCTTCTACTGTAAAAATTACCTTCCTTGATCTATGCATCCGCATATGTTAGAGAAGCCCAATATAGTGGTGGCAATGGTTAGCTCGGTACCTAAAAGTTGTTTTCTTCAACCATCATGCCAATTCTTAGATCTTTGACTACATTCAAAAATAAAGGACGCAAATTATTCTGAAGCTGATAAGTGCTACAATTATTATCCTCTTCTTTCGGTGATTTCCTGCCATCCATCATGAAATTTTTTTATAGAGCATATGATTGCTGCTAATTCAATCATTGATTATACTCCTGCTAATATGAACAAATGAGAAAACATGCACCAGTCATGCGAGTTTGTTGCAAGGGCTCTAACTTCAAACATTTCTTTGCATTTTCATACTCCAAACGTCATGGGTTCTACATGACAATATGAAGATTGATATTTATTATTATAGCAAGAGGTTGTTTTAGGGTGCTTTTATAAGATGGCCCTAACTGGTACATTTGAAACCAAAGAAAAGATGATAGAGAAATATGCTCCAAATAATTTCAATTAGCAGAATAGCAGCTAGCATAGATGCCTAGGTTCAAGTAGGAGTTAGATTGCCACTTCAATAGCCGCCATTGCCAAATTTATTACCAATAGTAATATTAGTATGTCCTTCAGTCTGATTTTCAAATGGAAAGAACCAGTGTGCCATTACAAACCATAAGCCTTTGCAATAAGATGCCACTTCAAATTCGTTGTAATGAGACATTATAACGCAAACGCAAGGAACCTCTCTAACTGGATTGGTCAACGCTGTTGTAAAGGCTATGCATTTTGCTTGCTTGCATATTCTGTAAGGCATTTTCATGCTAGGATAACCCATTTTGTAGACACAAAATCAAAGTGGCCTGAAGAATGTGAAGATATGGGAATGTAAAGAGCTTTGAGGTTAAAATAATGAACTATAAATGTCGATGTGAAAATGAGGCTTCATCTAATAATAGAGCAGGCGATTGTTCTCAGAAGGAAAGGTAGCCTTTATATTTTCTATAGCACTTCTGAGCAAAGAGCAACATTGATTCTAATGTCAAACAAATAGATGAAAATAATATAGCTTGGGAAAGGCAAGCTAGGGACAACTAATATTAGTATGTCATTCATGAGTTTAGTGAGCTAAACATCGTCCAAAATTTAGATACCACAAGTAAAATGATAGCCCATTGAGCTAGAGACTTTTTAAAAGGCAGTAAAAGGATGACTTGAAGAGGCATAGAATCAGATTGGCACTTTTATAAAGGAAGTCCACAAAGCACTCAAGACGCCAAGTGTAAGCTTGTTGAGGACTGTTGGACAATATACAAAGCCGTGTTTATTCCAATATGTAATATGTGCACATGTGCACAATTGTATTCTAGATTTGGTCTAGGCTATAGGAAATAGGTCTTTTGTCTGAGATTGGTCTCAACTAGTAGCAGACTGCTGTTTCTGCATACTATTCCTTACTCATGATTAATGGGATGCCTCATAACCACCCATAACCTCCTGTGTAAGAAATATAATGACACAGATGAAGGAATTTTTTTTGGAGCACTAAGCATTATAGATTATGCAAACACACCCTTGGGGCACCGGAGGGCAATCCTCCATGTGCAGCACCTTGTTTTTTTCTTCCTCTTTTATTGTTTCTATAGACATATATTATTTGGATATCTGTACTTTATATGATGTGGCATGGCTAGATCGTGACCATTTGGGGATTTGGTCTCATTGAATCCTGAGCAGCCAGCCCGGCCACGATACAACAGCCGCCGCCGGCCACAATCTGCCGGCGATGACATACATAACATCTAGGGTAGAAGGATCTGGATCCACAATTCTACCCCTAGCTAGGAGAATCCAATATAAAATAAACAAAGGAGTGCCAACGTGTGGGGGGAGACTGTATTTTATTTTTTACTTTAACCATTGAAAGGGAAAGGTTATCCATCATTTTTGATAGATGAGATCATCCATCTAGCTGGCCGCCTTTACACAAATGCCTCGCTCTTTCTTTGCCGCAATTCGAGTACGTCCATTCTGCACACTTCTCGCATTTGGGCCCATTCTTTCGTCCAACGCTGCTCCTGGCTTTTCACAAATCAGGTATTTTTTTCTCAACCATTCCGGTGTTCTTTTACTCCGTTTATCTCTGCGCCTTCTTAAGTTCTTGCATACCCTCAACACGCAAAACTTTGCTTGATCCTTTCTCGGATCTAAGAACCCACCATTGGAATTATTTGATACAAACCCTGATTCTTGGCGAAATCTTCTCTCGAAATTTTGTTTATAAGGTCTTAAGAGTGGCTATGGAGGGCAAAGATACCAACCAGGATAGCGAAGCAGTGGCCAAGAAAAACGGTGTTCCTTTTAGAGGGGTTAGAAAAAGGCCATGGGGAAAGTTTGCTGCTGAGATCAGAGACCCCTGGAAGAAACGCCGCATTTGGCTGGGCACATTTGACACTGCAGAAGAGGCAGCACTTGCGTATGATAAAGCAAATAGAGATATGAGGGGTTCTAAAGCAATTACAAACTTTTCTTATCCTGATGCAGAGACCAGCAATGCTCAGATTAGTGATGTGAAGGTGTAGAGTTTTGGAAACCATGCGTTAAGACAAAAACATCCGTTTTCTGATAGATCTGAGGTTGATGTCAGTTACCCTTTTGGGGACATTTCTGTGCAAAACATTGATACCAAGTTCCTTTTCCTTGTTTTCTTTATTCCTACTTTCTGTTCATCCCCTTTTGCATCCTGTCTAAGTTGACAAGAAGAATAAATCAGAAAGGTGTGAAGGACAGACAGAGTTTCATACACAATACAGGTATCAGTAACGTTCAGTGTCATATCAGCAAAGTACTCAAGCTTGAGTAACTTCTACAATGTTGGACTTCAATATTTTGTTGAAGAACAATTCCTGTTCAGTTTTCTCCACTAATGGTAACTTTTTCATTTCCACATTTTTGTACGTGTTTAACTACTGTCTTATTTGTGAAGTAGTATTTTGGCTCCAAATCCATATGATTGTTTTACCTGTACATTATATATTTGTGAATCATCTTGGATGTTTCAACTTCAAACCTTCGAATAAGCCTTAGGGTGAAATGGAAAAATGCACCTTTCTGTTTTGCAAGGCACATTCTCCTTGGAGCCTGCAACCTTTTTGGTAAACCTTGGTCACTGACTGTAAAGATTATGATCTAAAGTTTTAATTTTGAAGATGCCATTTCTGTTTGAGAGTACTAGTGGTGTTTATCAGGAATCTCTTCTGCTGTTAATATTTGTGTTTATCAGACTTGCCATTTTACAATTCTTAAATCATTGCCAGTGCCTTAGGCTTTTGCAATACTGATCCATACCTTTGTAATTTTCTCTAGAACTGACATCATACACCATCTCATGTTAAGAACCTGTGGTCAAGATATCCAAATAACAGAATGCTGCTTTATTTTAACTGGCTGCACAGGCATGTGTCTTATTATTATGAATAACACTGCAGCAAGCGAGGCATGTGTAGTATAATTTTGCATGGCATTGCAGTGAGGCATGTATATTATTTCCATGCATAATATTACAGAGTGAGGCATGTGTATTATTTTCATGCATAATATTACAGCAAGTGAGACCGTTCAGAAAGATGTGATGCTTGAGCGGCACTACTGGATTTTGCTGCATGTTGCCATGTGGAATCTGTTTTCAAACAGATTGCATGGAATCTTGCATTGTAAAGGTGTTCATACCACATGAAAAACAATCAATCTAAGTGCAATTGTGGAGTAGTTGCTCTCCATTTCATTTCTAATTATTTGGGCTGGTATCATCTCCTACTAGAGTTAGCAATTGAGCGCAATGGCATCATCAAAAAAGAAAATGCAGACAACAAACCCAGGTTTGCGAGATAAAATTTTTTCCAAAAAAAGTTAGGGCGAAATCACACTGGGGGCTAAACCCAACAAGTTTAAACTAATAGCCAACAATATTATGCCATGTGGATGTTCTAGACAGGTACCCTATCACATTTTGGGTGCCTAAAATACAGTTAGCATTTAGTCTTCCTCAACTTTTTGGACCGATGACACTGCCTGCCAACAGGCAACACATCATCACATCTATCCACGTATTCACGCTTCTTGCTCAGTGGCGTTGATCAATGCCGCGTCAATAGCTTCTCTGCTCATCTTTGTGGACAAAGAGAATTGTAATTTTAGGTGGTCAGTTGCTTCTCGATTCGGCATTAAACAGAATGGAATAATGGATTAGAATTGTCAGTATCTGATAGAAATAGAATCGTCATGATTTAATCACGCAAAACTTCAAATTGTGGAGATTTAGGGTAAGTTTGATGGGGCTTTTGGATTGCACAGGAGCAAAATGGGTATTCCGACCCAAATGGTAGAAGAAGTAGATTTAGGGCGGGGTCACATGAAGATATCAACATCTTCCATTAGACGTCAAAAACTGAAAACAGAGGGGTCACATGGAGGTTTTTGACATGAATCCTTTCATGTTGACATTAATCCATCCCACTGGCTCTCTCCTCGGTTGGACGGATTCATGTCAACATGAATCTCTTGGATATCAGCACGTGGCAGATCTCAGGGTACTTGGCAGCAATCCAGAAATCAGCGGGCAGAACAAGAACGGCAAGAACGGATGGTGCGTTTGGATCTTCATGTGACCCTATTTCTATCGCTGCGTTCATGTTGACAGGAAAGAGTCCCTGTTGACATCTTCATGTGACCATACCCTTAGGGCCGGGTCACATGAAGATGTCAATATCTTCCATTAGATGTCAAAAACTCAAAATGGAGGGGTCACATGGAGCTTTTTGACATGAATCCCTTCATGTTGACATCAATCCATCCCACCGGATCTCTCCTCGGTTGGACGGATTCATGACAACATGCATCTCTTGGATATCAGCACGTGGCGGATCTCAGGGCACTTGGCAGCAATCCAGAAATTAGCGGGCATAAGAAGAACGACAAGAATGGAGGCTGCCTCTGGATCTTCATGTGACCCTGTTTCTATCACTGCGTTCATGTTGATATGAAAGAGTCCATGTTGACATCTTCATGTGATTCCATTCTTAATCTTATGTGAAATCAGAGCTTCAAGAAGAATTTTTAATTGATCAAAATTGGAGCTTTTTACAATTATAAAAGAATTAAAAGCTTATAAGATTTCTTGTAAAATTTTGGCATCTTTGCTATTAAAGATAATCCTTGCTTCATGAAGGATATCACTGCGAAGATTCTCTGCAATTCTGTTTTCAATCCAGATAAAAAAATGTCGGTGTCATCACTGCTTGCGTGTTACATGACGTGGAAGCTTTATAAATTTATTTAAACACTAGAAAAGGGCTTTTAGATTCCTAGGCTCGGTCTCGGCCTTCGGCCGAGACCTCGTCTCAGTTTGGACAAAAATATGCCTGCCCATGGCCGAGATCTCGCCTCAGTTTGGACAAAAACATGCCTGCCCATCGTATTCTCATGTATGGGGATGTTCTTTTGTTTTGCACTAACTCCTTGGCTCCTACTACAATTTTAAAGTATCATCCACGCGGAGCTTATACACACCTACTGCCAACGCCTACTACCCATGTGGAGCTTATACATATTTACTACCAATTTCAAAGTGTCATCCATTGGGAGTTTACTCACTCCTGGGTTCACCCATTAGAAGCTGACTCACACCTACCGTACTCGGCATTCATTTCACAATCTACGAGAGCTTACTGCCACCTATAGCATCACCAATTGGGATCTTATTCAACCTATTACCAATTCCAAAGTATCACCCATTAGGAGCTTACTCACACCTATTATACTTAACACCCATTTCTCAATTTATGAGGAGTTTACTGCCTATGTATGGACTCATGAAGACCTTTACCACATCTATTACTTGGTAGCCATGCATGAAAAGTTTACTTACACCTATTACTAATTCTAAAGTATTATTCATGAGGAGCCTACCTACACTTACTACCATGCAACAACCATCCCCCTCCCCAGAAAAAAGGGCGTCCTTCATGCATGAAGGGCCCCGGTTTGGACATCTTTGGCACTATCCCTCGGTTCGATCGTTCGTAGTGTATAATACATTCGAACGAATACTTTATTTACATAAGCGCCTCCTTATATGCAACATTTGGAGTGTATATTCGGTGGTCGTTTCGCAATGCACCTTGACATGATGTGTCTATAACCATAATTTTGACGCCGTCCTGTGAAGTGCACCTTGAGAGGACGACGTAAAGTTGTCCATGATCACCCACGCGGAGCTTATACACACCTACTACCCATGTGGAGCTTATACACATCTACTACCAATTCCAAAGTGTCACCCTGGGAGCTTACTCACACCTGATTCACCCATTAGAAGCTCTCACACCTACCGTACTCAGCATTCATTTCACAGTCTATGAGGAGTTTACTGCACCTATAGTATCACCAATTGGGATCTTATTCAACCTACTACCAATTTCCAAAGTATCACCCATTAGAAGTTTACTAACACCTACTTTACTCAACACCCATTTCTCAATTTATGAGGAGTTTATTGCCGATGTATGGACTCATGAAGACATCTTCGGCACTATCCCTCGGTTCAGTTGTCAATGTATAGTATATTCGAACGAATACTTTATTTACATAAATGCCTCTTTATATACAACATTTGGAGCGTATATTCGGTGATATTTCGCAAAGAACCCTGATGTGATGTGTCTGTAACTACAATTTTGACGGCGTCTTGTGAAGTGCACCTCGAGAGGGCGACGCAAAGTTGTCCATGCGCAAAAACTAACGCTGGCAAGTAAAGCATAACGGTCTCCAAAGATTGGCCTTGCGACTTATTTATCGTCATTGAGAATGCTAAGCGGATCAGATATTGTCTTCTGGTGAAGAGTATGTGCGAATCAGATGGTGTCAAGTTGATCTTTGGCAATAGGAATGGAGTGCCTCTGAATTCGCCCGTGACTATTTCCGCCCGTAGAATTCATTGCATTGCATGTGTGATGCGCAGGCATGTTCCGTTGCATAGGCCACCTTAAGAATACATGTTCAGTAAGCTCCATGATTATATCCATCATCTCGTTGTCTATTTGGCTTGAAAGGTGGCTTGCAATGTAGGTACATCTGGATTATTGCTGTCTTTCGAAAATAGGGGCAATTTTACAATAATGTTGTGCATATAAGATTACTAAGGAATACTTTAGGAATATGCAACTACAAAATGAAAATCTTCTTGCTGCAAACATTAAGAAGTTACTTATAGCTATCATTTAGAAATAAGAAGGGCCTTAGACTCAATAAAGCTATATAGTTGTTCTACACATCAAGTAGATTCATTGATACAGACTTGTATGAGAGATCTCAGTATCTGTCTAAAATTTAGAAATTGGAAAGAACAGGAATACTAAATAATTTAAAACTTACATGTGATTGCTTTAACTGCATCGTGCAAAAGAATAAAAACCCTAGAAGACTTGCATTAGTATCAATCCATAAGATGTCCTATGTCCTTCAAGCAAAGACTATAGAAACCAATAAGCCTTACAACACAAAAACCTTACTTTCTAAATAGTGGAGCAAGCCTTGCCTCCAAAATGAGATAGTGCTTGCTTAGAATCTCCACGAGTTGCAAACATAAAATATGAGTTCCCTTAGAAAATCTTTGCCTTCAGCCTAATAAGCATCTCAGAGCAATACTCTTCTTCGCAGCAGTAATTCCAAGCCGGCATCTAGATGTACTGAATTTATGATTTTTGTATCCTCTGTCCGACCTGTCATTTTTCACCATCCGGAAGCATAACTTTAGTGCTAAGAACACAGTTTGGTAAACCCTAAACTCCAAATAAAGCAATGGCTGTGTCTGTTCCATCTCCCCTGCCCATTGCACTGCAAGGAAAGGATTTTACAGTGAATGTAGTATTTCTCTCGTTGTTCTTAAGCCACATTTCAAAATGAATCTACAAAGTTTCATGCCATTCTGGCATTCGGGAACTGGCCTAAGAAAATAGACCACCATAAATATTTGAAAGCAAGGGAAAGTAGCTCTAATCTGCTAGCTCCCATGAATCCAGATGCTCCCATGTTAAAATTTTTGCATCAATGACCCAAAATAAAAATAAATTGGCCAGTAAAATTGATCTTGTTTATGGGAGCAGAGAAAATAGATGCCGTCAGCAACTCCCATGGGCCGGATACCCATGAGCCCAATGTGACCCCATGCGCCCGGCAAAATCCTTTCCTTTCTAACTGCTTTTAAGTTTACGGCGTACAATTAACTTGTGAAAATCCACGAACAAGATGCCATCATCAATATCAGAACCGACACCTAATAATAACTGGTTTATTTTCCAAACAAATCTCAAAAAATAAATTTATATCTTGACTACAAAAGCATGAGAATCTTCGAACATGTAATTGAGTTATTGATCCCAAGCTGAATGCATGTACACTATGAATTTTTTGAGTATCTTTCCACCATATGTGCTCCCCATTCCTTACGTCCATCGCCTTCTCCTGCTTTAACTTCCCAAAAAATCTTTTAATATCTTTCTTTTTTGTGAATGAAACAAGAAAGGATACTTTATCTGGAACTGCATTGATATCAAACCCAGCCTGGAACTGTCTACGTAAAAGATCCAGCCAACACATTATCCCCATCCAATGTTTCATATCGTATAGCCCATTCCCGTCTGTGATTCCACTGTTTCTGCCTGTCTATGATAGCATCACGGTATGTAATCATTGCCAAAGACCTTGGACAAATGCTAGCTTAGCACCCACTTCTTCTTCAGTGAAATTACATAATATGGACACCATTTGTAGTAAGTCATTCTCAGCAATTCGTAGTGCAAAACTTCCATAGTCAAGAAAACCTTCATAGGATAAATATATCCAACATGAAGGACCTCGCTTAAGACCCGGGGACTTCACCATTAAGAACCCGTATAGACCAACTTCGTGACTGGTAGGGGGTTTTTTAATTGGCAAAGGAGTCCGTAGACGGGCGGGATGGTTGTACGGAAAAACTTATTCTAGCAGTACTCCAAACGTTAGGGGTGGTGGGCGGGAAATGGCGCTCCCGCATGGATCCGGGTAGGGCTATAGGGCTTCTTATTTGGATCCACAGCCTCGTATATCAATAGCAGTGTGTAATCTACTACTTAATGCAGATGAAATTTGTGCTTTTTCTTGCAATCTACTGGACAAATTGAGCACCGTGAAAGGAGTTTTTGTGGAAGAGCATTTGCAGCTATTTGTGGTTCAAAATCTTACATTCCTCTTGTTCATAAGCACCCATTTTTTATTTTTACTTTGACTCTTGTGTGATTTTCAATTTGCAGGTTAAAGCACATCATCGTTTCCTTCAAAAAAGCAAGCAAAAAACCAAGCCTAGTCGTTTAAGGTTGTCTTACATGTAGTTTTTCTCACCTACTTCTCAGATTTTATTTTTTCTGAACCAATTCTTACCTTATACCTATGATGGCAGCTTGTTTGTGGAGTCATGTCGATTGGAGCGGAAATAGTGGTTTGTATTGATTTTGGAAATGGTGATGTTACTGAGATTGGCTTTATCATAGTGAAGAATAACATATTATTTGCTGATTTGGACGTGAGTTGGAGCTCGATGGGTTGGAGGAGCTAGAGGGAAAGACTTTTGTTTTTCTTGGTGAAAAGAAATTGCCATTGTCCAAGAGGCAAGAAGATAGACATAAATTTGTGCTTGAGACCTGTTTTCGATAAGAATAGTAGGTTGTGAAGATCAAGATGGGCACCCCGAGATTGGCGATCATCCCAAGAAAAGAAGAAGACTAGTACTTTCCGAGGTTGAGGAAGAGATCAATGTAGACGACTATACAATTGAGGTTGAAGGGGTAGATGGCATTGGTAAAGCTGGTCAAGACTTCAATGTAGCTTGTGAGGCACCCGAATTTGCTAGGTTGCTTTCCAAGAAAGCCTCAACAACTCAAACAAACAGGTGGAAACATGCCTATAGGAAGTACAAAATGAAAATGAAGAATAATGGCAAAACAGACCGATTTGAGATTATGTCCATGGATATAAATGGAGTGGCAGTTTTCAGTTTGTGGTGTGTAGAATGTGACATGAAATATGGCAAAGGGGGAGAAGATATGATGTATAATTTCACCGCTCGGCACTTGGAAACCAAGGAGCACAAATTGAACTTCTTAAAGCATAGACAAGGTCTTGAAAATAATCCAGATAGTGAACCACATCTTAAAAGTCATGAAGAAGTTGTGGCTGAGAATAGGGCAGCAGTGGCCTGGGCAAAAGAGCATGCTTACTTATTTCACCAAAGGTAGTGCACTGGCTTATGCACAAAAATCTTTCCTATGACAGCGATTAATTGCTTTGAAATGATTAGTTTATTGCTTTGATGTTATTGTCTAGCATGCATAAATGTTATTGACAACAAAATCTTAATGGCTAACATTTTTGTTATTTGATCCAGCTCCTTCAAGCATTGTAAATGTTGAGTCACAAGCTAGTTCTTCAAGTAAGTTTTTCGCACCTCTTCAATATCTCTTTTATCCATAAATGCTGGAGGTATGATGCTTTTCTTCCTATTTGTTTCATTTTTGTCATAAAAAAAACAGGAAGTGAGTATTTGGCTTCCCTTTGTTGGGGTTTTTGGCAATTAGAGTATAGGTATGGTACAAAGAAGAGGGATTTGAGGCCTTATCTAGATGATTCAAAGGCTAGTTATTGTTGGTACTCTGAACCAAAGCTCAAAGCAAAGTTTCAGATTGGTGATGAGGTAGTTGAGGTTGATGGAGCATTTAGGCATGTGAGCTGTTGTAGAGTCAATATAGATGGTAAAAGGTTTCCAAATTTCCAATGTTCATATTGTGCATTAATTCCCAAAGAGAGGGACTTTCGTATGAGAGTATACAGACAAGATGGAAAAACAATAGAGAGAGGTCAACGTGATACAAAGACATGTACAAGGGTAGACTTTCTTACATATACAGAGCTGCTTAACATGGCTAAGGATAGCAGGCTTGAAAATAGATTCTTGAAGAAGGAGTTGACTTTCTCAAAGAAAAGAAATGTGGCTTTGTCTGTGAAGGTTAGAACCTTACGAGAAAGTTTGAGTGAGTCAATGAATAGAAAAGATGTGAGGAAGTTTTGCAATGACATAAGGGAGGCTCACTCACAAGGAAAGCAGCCTTATGGAACTTCCTTACTGACATTGCTCAAAACATTTTGAGGCCGGGACATAAGAAACGTTATAATCAGACAGTTAAAGAATTGTTTGAGACCATTAGAATTTGAGGTGGAAAGAGGATGCATAATTTCTTAACATGAACTTCTGTGGTCCTAGTTTATCAAGCACAATGCGGTCCACCCGAAAAAATTTTACTTACAGGGTTGGCATAGTGGAAGTAACGTTTATTCATTTAGCAAAGGTATATGCCAAGCATATGGCAGATCTTGGCTTAAAAGCTGGATGTATTCCCACTCTTGTTGCAGAAGATGAAACAATCATAAAGAGGTCTGTATACTGGAATGCAAAGGACGACTGTTTGGTAGGGTTTTGTGGCATTTTGGAGAACCATGCATGTGAGCCAAGTTTCATTGTGCAGGTTGGAACTGGTGAGGCAGGTTACAAGAAGATAGTTGATGCTTTTGAAAAGAATGTTATCGCACACTATGCTCGTGTTTTCATTATAAATCCATTGCATGCACGTCTTCCTAAGCTTGTCTTGGCCATACAACTAACATGCAACAAGTTTGATAGTAGAGCAGTGAGAGCTCAATGGGAAATTATACAAGTTTTTTGGGACTTGCATTTGAGGCAAGTTTTGGGGCCATTAGTTGGCCATAGCTCGGATGGAGATGCACGTAGACGGTGTTGCATGCTGGAAGATTAAGTGTGAAGGATGCAGGAACAAGATACGGGATTCCGTGGGAAGGTTGGGTTTTTATGCAGCAAAGAGGAAAGATGGCAGCATTCAAGGCTTGCATGATCAGGATTTTATACACAATGGGAAGAAGTTAATCAACCCACTTGATAACGCAGCTAATAGACTCTATTTAGGTGAAGATCTCGCCACACTGAATGACATTTGGCACGTCTTCCACGCTTTCCAAGGAGAACATGGTCTTCAAATTGGAGATGTAGAAAGGAAGGATAGACAAAATTGGAGGGCAGCCCAACGGATTGCTTCACGGAAGGTTCAGTCTTGTCTACATAAACTACAAGATCCATCTAATTCTCCTCCAATGCGGACTCTTGGAATTGAAACCTACTGTTCAGTTGTGGCCTTATATATTGACATATTCCTATCACCCCATATGGGCCTATGGTCTCGTGTTAAGGCAGCATCTACAATCTCATTCTTCTTCAGGTAATTGCTCATTGTGGTCATGTGGCTTATTGCTCATATAGTCTCATTGGCTTATTGCTAAGATTTTTGTTTGGTTTGTTGCAATCTCAAAGGTTGTGGAGGCTGTGGATAATTAGGCATCCAACACACACTTTGAAGATGAACTTTATAAGCCGTGAGACTTTTCTTGACATACAGTTATCATGTCATTTTGCTGTGATGTTGATAAACTATTTCAGAGAAAAATGCAATGACATTTCTCTTCCCTTGAGTGGCACGGGTTCAGATTCTTGTAAATTTTTTTTAATAAAGTGGGCGGCATGATCCAAAATGAAAGGTCATATACTGGTGCAGACTTGCTTGAAACAGCAAGTGCTTTGAATAGAGTGGCAGAGTTTCAAGCTCTTGGGAAATTGTTGTTCCCCGCTACCCGTTTGAAGCAGGAAAACATATGGCAGGTTTTAGAAAAGAAGGCTGGACTTGATGGTAAGGAAATCATTTGTGATCTAGGAGATTACAGCATGGTAGACAATGTAGACAAAATTGTGCATGCTTTAAAGGAAGGGATGAAAGAAGCACAGGGGATGTGTTTGAGTTGTGAAGAGACAGGAGCTGCCACATGGTGGACTTGTCCTTGGAAGCATGAAGACTATTCTAACAAGAACTACCTCCAGCAATTAGATACAACCGAGTTTGAAGATGAGTCTGATCGAGTTGAAGTGGACCCGGGGGCTTCACCCCTTTATATAGAGCATATGGCATGTGCGTGCAAGGGGTCGACTGAAACCCCCCTGTATACGGCTTTTTGCGGGCGAAACCCCCCAACCATACGTACATATGAATTTTAATTTTTGGCCCCTTATCCGTACATGTACTCCAGTCCCAACTAGCAATCCATATACCCTTTCCCATACATATACTGGACACCATAAGAAAAGTCCTAGCCCTTATAGCACATATGGTAACACATCATTTTTTGAATATTTTTTTAGTCATTACAAGAGCTATCTAAGCTAGTTTGTTGTAGGGGTTTGGAGTTTGATTATTCAAATAGAAGCCCATATTAAATGCAAGGTTAAAAGGGGGATTAACATCATAATGCAAGGTTAAAAGGGGGATCTAAGTTGATTAGGGAGTTGAATTATCAATTGTTGAAATGTTGGTCAATGGTTTATAATGTTGGTCAATGGTCTATATGATATAAATTCATTGACAATGCTAACTTATAAGAGGTGACTTGTCATTCACATTGACAATGTACAATTGTTGCAATAAATATTTCACAATGCCAACACGAGTCATAGACATAGCTCCCTTAGTGGAATGAAAAGAATAAAAGTGCAATAATCAAAAGACTTAAAAATCGTCATTCATGCCATGGATACATGGATGTAAAAGCTTATTGCCTGGACTGAAAACGTCATCCTTCCAGAACATCCCATCTCTTCCAGCCTTTCCATAACTCACATTCTGGTATAATTGTTCGGTTGTAGCTCCAAGGGATTTGAACCCTAGAAAGTTCCACAAAGGCTCAAACATGACTGCTACTTTATACATAGTTAAATGCATACAGCTAAATATAATTATAGCATTGTACCTATATAGAACTTAAGTCCTAAGAAGAACAAAACAAAGAACAAAAATGAAAGAAATTATATGATCAAAATCCAGGTAGAAAGTCACCACAAAAATTCTTGATCAATGCCATTTTATAAATGTCTTTGCTGGATCTTTCTTGGTTGTGGCTAAAGAGTAGCACTTTTGAAAACTGCTTAGAGGTCAAAGCACACTTCATATGCTTCACGTGTAATCATTTGAAGTAGCATTCCATCCCCTTAAGTCTGCTTATAACTAATACAATAAAACAGTTAACATCAGAGGCTTATGTAGCTAGAAAACGGCAGGAAAACATACCTGAAAATATAGGCACAAAAATTCTTATAGCACAAAAAACTCGTATAGCACAAAAAAGGAGACGACATTCATTTCTAAATCTATAAATGCTACATTTGGGACCCGGGCAGAATATCCTTTACATTCTCTATAGTTCATTTGCAAAAATATCAAACAAATGCAAAGAAGCGCCAATACCTTGCTATTCTGGAATGATACATAATAAGCAATGCCATGGCTCTCCACGTAAAAGTCCAGTTGCTCAATATGCTGCAAAAGAAAGTGTACATTCTATCTGTAAACATAAAGAAAAAAACAATATTTTTAGAGAACATTGTACTTGCATGTTCTCATGTAATTAGACAAAAGAACAAAAACGATGAGAATAGTGAAGTAGTACCTGCATAGCTTGATCTCCATTGCTCTATCCTTATGCAATCCAGTACTCTAGAGGATGCTCAAAAAATGAACCTTGTATAGTAAAAAATGAATGACTAACAGGTAAAAAAAAAAAAAAGAGCCTTTGGAAAAGAACATCCGACCAGAGAGAGCAAACTTAAAGAGAAAACTATTCAAAGAAAACCTCCAGGTATTTCAGAAGATGAAATGAGAAGAAACTGAGGACCCTTTCTATTCAAGCAAAAGAGTATCAGTTGAATATACTGCATCTTGCCCTATACCACCAACAGATAATAATGTTTACCTGCATCAAAGAAAACTTTCAGAACAGAATGCTACTTCTTATCAGCTTGTTGTAGGACATCGATTCTTCAGACCACAATCCCTAGAAAGAAACTAAGCAAGATCATTCAATAAAACTTCACAGATAAAAGGAGAATCATGAAAACAACATCTTATAAAAACCCTGCCCTGCACCAGGGATCTTCAAGCAGTTGCATCCAAACCTTATCACCTACTCACTGCCAGATGAGCTGCGTGCCTAAAGGTGCTGTCAAATGAAGCTCTGCCTTGTTTTTGCATTTTGAAGAACGATGGAAAGCTGAGGAGGAGAATTCGTCCAGATTATTAGCGGGTAGTGGTAAGAGGAATATTATCACCGCCCGGTGCAAGAAAGAAAACGACAATGACAATGTTAGCATGATTTACCAGTTTCGCCCCTTCAGAAGTATTTATCTGTGATCGGTCCTATAGTCCTCTGCAAGCTGCAAAATATCCTTTATAAATACGAAACCAAACAAAACCTAAAACAGAATGGATATGCAGCTTACAAAAATTGTCTTCCGCCAACAGATCTCGCCCAAAATGAATGGTTCGGTTCCTTTTGCCTGCCATCGATTAATCCCTTGTTCAAGACTTGTTGCTGGATATTTTAAACTTCTTCAGCAGATACAGAAAAAGCAAGAAACGTCAAAGATCAAGCAAGAATCTACAGCAAAAAATGCACAACAGAGAAAGATGTATAATCTGATTCACAGACCTGTGACTGCACCGTCTAACCAGACATGAAACATAGAAACCCTGCATGCTTTTTATCTGGATAGCTTCTTGCCCAAAACATACTGACCTCCGAAGCTAAAATGCCGGAAGAAACGGAGGTTTCTACAACCAACCTGCCTGTCGATCCAAATAAGAAGCCCTATACCCCTACCCGGATCCATGCGGGAGCGCCATTTCCCGCCCACCACCCCTAACGTTTGGAGTACTGCTAGAACAAGTTTTTTCGTACAACCAACCCGCCCGTCTACGGACTCCTTTGCCAATTAAAAAACCCCCTACCAGTCACGAAGTTGGTCTATACGGGTTCTTAATGGTGAAGTCCCCGGGGAAGTGGAGCTTGAAAATGAGGGTGCTGAAGGCTTGGCTGCAAAAAACATTGAGGAGCTAGCAGCAGTGATGGAGTTAAGATATACACTTGATGCCATGGTGGATGAGGTAGAGCACCCAAACCAAGTGAAAGTTGAAAGACTTGTGAAGATAGACAATAAAGAAGTCTACAAGGCCACTTTAGTCAGTCAACTTAATGGGAATCCTTGGCTCTCGAAGGATAGACTGACCAAAGTTAAAACTCATATTCTATTGGACGAAAAGAACAAGCAGATCAATGCAGCCACTGCTCTTGGCATTGGATCTGATTGTGCAGTGTTCTTTGAGGTAGAAACTGAGCAACAAAAGGCAGGTCAGGTTAGTGCAAAACAGAAATTATTAAAGACAACCTGGTATTTGGGAAGGATTCTGAGTATTCGAAGGAAAGTTGGTAGGGGCTGGAAGGAAAGTAGGGAAGCAATTGATCTAAGTTCCAGATCATCCTATTTGGTAGAACTTAACTTGGCATGGTATAATGAGCATAAGTCTAGAAAAAAATGTTGGTACATATTTGACTTGCCAGATGGCATAGCGATATCATTAGATTCTGTCATAGCTTTGGCTTGTCTAACTTACAAGCCAGAATCTGGAATATATCTACTTCATGAGCATGATAGATTGCAATTTGAGAAATTTGTTGCCGAGCAATCTAAAGGTTACTGTAAACTTGTATTTTAAATCTGCTCTCAATTGCAGGTTGTTTCGCAATGATTATGAGTCTGATCTATTTAGTGGTCTTTGAATTTTCCAGGTGGTGGGAAAGGGAAGCAGAAGATGTATTGAAGATGTATAGTTAAGGCTGAGGTCATTGAATCGTATGGTCTCCCTAATTCTTTTGGATTGCAGATATAGAAAGATATAGATGTAGAAAGAATGTTTTAAATGTCTATTTTGTAATACTTAATATTGTTGTGTGTCTTACTTGCAGTTTAGGTAGAGTTTGGAAGTTTAAAGTTACCACCAACAGACGTGCAACAGTTTTGTTTGGATCTCTTACATTCTGTTTGGCCTGAATCTCTTTGAGGCAAGTGCAAGATGTGCTTCATATTTTGGAAGTAAATAAAATCATAGTTTCAGTTTCAGTTATGGCCGAATGGGCCGAATGCATTACATTTTGTTTGGATCTCTTACATTCTGTTTGGCCTGCATCAGGCAAAGGCAAGTACTCTTCACATAAAAGATACCATATTATATTATATTAAAGACTTTTTTTACAAAAAAACTTGTGCATGCAGAAGCCTTGCACGTTTTTACACCTGGTTTTTACAGAAAATACAAAACAGATTACATAGAGCCGATTATCTTTGCATGATATAGAGCCGATTATCTTGACAGATTCAGGCATCAAAAGTGGCCTGGAGGGGGCATTTGCAGCAGCACTCGAAGGTAAATGCCATCTGCCTCCATGCTCATCTGTAGAAGTCGTTCATCAGCAGGATTAACCCGATCAAGCCATGCTTGCACCTTTTCTGTAACATTTGCTCCTTGCTCTTTCAATCGATTCACCTCCAAACAGGAAAACGATGCCACGAAGGTCATCTCCATGCCTGGATGGCTGGAATTGGATGATTCTGCCGTAGCCTTTTGGGCAGTGACCTTGGTCCTGGCCATTCCAAAGCAGGGAGGAAAAGAAGCCGATTAGGGGAAGGAAGGAGCCGAATATGAATAGGAAGCAATGCCGAACCTTGATGCCGAATAGGAAGCAATGCCCCTTTAAATATGAAAGGCCATGCAATCATGTAATTTCTGGCCGCCTTGTTGCTATTATGCAATTTCTGGCCATGCAATCATGTAATTTAGTTAAACTGCCATGTCTGATAGGACGCTGCCTTGTGGCGTGACGTTAAAATCTCTTCTTCTTCTTCTTCTTCATATGAACCATGCAATGATGTGATTTTATGAATGATGTGATTTTATGAATATGCCATAGGTTATGATGTTAATCCCCCTTTTAACCTTGCATTTAATATGGGCTTGTATTTGAATAATCAAACTCCAAACCCCTACAACAAACTAGCTTAGCTAGCTTGTAATGACTAAAAAAATATTCAAAAAATGATGTGTTATCATATGTGCTACAAGGGCTAGGACTTTTCTTATGGTGTCCAGTATATGTATGGGAAAGGGTATATGGATTGCTAGTTGGGACTGGAGTACATGTACGGATAAGGGGCCACATTAAAATTCATATGTACGTATGGTTGGGGGGTTTCGCCCGCAAAAAGTCGTATACAGGGGGGTTTCAGTCAACCCCTTGCACGCACATGCCATATGCTCTATATAAAGGGGTGAAGCCCCCGGGGCTGAAGAAGGTCCTCAAAAAATGATGGCAACAAATAAAACCCTGCAACAACAAAAAAGATGATGAAGCAACAATGGCCAGGGAGAATCTGGAGCAGATAGAAACAGTCACAAGTGGATCTTTCCGCCTTGGATTTAAAAGCCAATGCCAAACCCGGCTCCTTCCCATCCCATTTTGGAACTAAGATCCTTTTCGCAGTTGGGAATGTAGACTAATTGATCTCATATAGCAAATCTAAAATGGCCACCAGAACTGGCTGCGAAAATGAATTCTTAGAAGGAAAAAGCTATCAGAACTGAATGCAAGCCAAAATTGATGGAAACAAAGAAGGAGCTGAAAATTAAATAAAGATTGTGCCAATAAGAAAGTGGCCCAAAATGAAATAAAGTCCTGAAGTAGAAGAACGAAACCAATGGGAAGATCAAGACTACGAACAGGTGGTCAAGGAGATGCAGATGAGCTGATAAAGGAAAAGACGAGAAGAAGGGTGTATAAGGGAATGAAACCCTAAAAACCCTAACTAACTCAATATCTATGTGGCAACGGTTTTGAGAATACCATTTTTATTCAGCTTTTATTATAGTAAGTTGCCCCCGTGAACTACAATTTCTTCATGTATTTTACCGAGGATATCAAAAGCTCTACCTTTTAATAGGCCAAGTTTCCAACATTCAATGTCATATGCTCTACCCTTTAATAGGCCAAGTTCCTAACATTCAATAGGGGAGTTTTTGTAGTATCATTGTCTTTTCACATAATAGCATTAGATATGCACAATATTGAGTGCCTAACTATACTCTATAGAACCCTAATAATATGTGTAAAAAAATTTGAGTTTGCTGGGAAGTAAAACAAATAATTTTCCATACATGTCTACCTAGTAAATCAAGTAACATGGAGATAAAGTTTATAGAGATAAATGATGAACATGGAAGGGTAGATTGAAAATTGGTTATTTTAATGGTGTTGCTGTTCTTGCGCCAATACAATAACTAGTGTAAGTGTCTTGTTTATTTTGACAAATACCCTGAGTTATGCTTCTGGGATCTAAGCATCCGTACTCTACAAAAGACTTGACCTCAAGAAGAGGATCAGTTAAGCCAGTAGAATAAGATATAAGATAAACAACTTCTATTAAACACAACATTGTCAATGGATATCCCTGCCATTTATATCCCCCAATGCTGCCAGAAGCATTTAAAATGCTCAGAAATGTCATCGTCTAGTCTAATATCCTGCTACGTCTGAATTGAAGGGATGTTTTGCAGATGCACTAATATTTGTGCAACCCTCTTTAATACTTCAAACAAATTTACATGTGAAACTATTAGCTACTGTCTCAAAGGAATTACACCTGCTGATTGAACTCTTTTTTCAACCGAGATATTTCTTTGTTTCATGCACATTTGTTTTTTTTAGTGCAATAGACCAACCTTGGGTGTCACCTTATCTGAAAGCCTAGGCTATCCACATGTCTTAAGATTTGACCTAGTCACTCAATGGGCCATTAGATCTTGATCTAAAGAAATAAAAAAAGGGGCAGTCAACAAAAAAATAAACAATTCATGCCTCTTCGGGAACGTGGTACAGTCGACCTACTCTATCTCTAGGATAATCGACCCTCCCACTACCCCTTTGATGCCCCTTCTTTCCTCCATGTCTTGGATTTTACTCGTTGTGCCAACCATCCTTCCGTAGATCGAGTCGTGGTTCCTTTCTTGCTCCATTGCTGCGAAAACACGGCTTTGGGGGCAGAGCTTTGGAAGAATTTTGTATTTTCTCCATTTGGGTTCATCAATGGCTTCATAATTTTTCCACGGGAGCTTGATGCATACCCTTTCCTTCTGTATAACAAAGTAAGGAGATTGGTTTCAAGAAATGTTCAGCTGAGTGTGGGATCTGGTATATGTTATTCATTTGTTGTTTCCCTTGCTACTTTATTTCTTATATGAAGTAGATTCAGAATCTTCCATCAATATATCTTAGAACTAGTTGTCTACAGTATCATACATCAATATATTTTAAAACTAATTGTCTGCATTATCATACCAATATACTGAAGTGAACTAAGGGTCAAAACATAATGGTCTCACCAAGATATGCAAGATTGACCCCTTACTTGGCTGATTTGGAGATGTTTGGGACCACTTTTGATGTGAAAGACTCACGGTGTGCGCTGGGAGGCCGACCTAAAATTTAGGTTGAGGTCCTGGCGCATACCGTGAGATATTTCTCACTAATTGGCCATAAGATGTCCATTTTAACTAAAACAAAAGGCAATTATTGCAAACTCAACCTAATTAATAACATTTATGCACTTATGATTTACACAAAACAGCTTTTTATTCACAAAATTTATTATTTACAAGGGTTTATCTTTCTCCTTTAATGTAGCTGGCCAGGTCCATGTCCTTCTTCATTAGAGTTACCCTCTTGGCATGTATAGTGCATGCTGTCGAGTCTTCAAAATGCTGCACCAGCTTCTGCTCAGTTACTTCTTGCAAGGCTAGCAACATCTCGCCTGTTACTCTCTTGCTAGAGTCGAACTCTTGCACGACTTCTTTCACCAGTCTGGCGAACAGTGCACGGGGGATGAGAAGGCCATAGCTTCTCTGAAAATGTTTGATCTCCCGGATTGCTCGTGACAGCTTCGATCCGGCTTTCCTTGCCATTGGCTTCTTCGGGGGAATGGGTTTCTCATGAGGTGGCTTGAGAGTCTGCTTCTTTGATGGCCATCCTCCTGCAACAAAAGTGACCTTGTTCGCCTGATAGTAGGAGTTGTAGACCTCCCACTTCTTCATGAACTCCTGGTGCGCCTTCAACTTCTTCTGGTAGACCCTGAGATGGTCTACCACATAGGATTCCCTGGCAGGTCGGGGCGGCTTCTTGGGGTCCTTGTCTTTCTCCCATGTTGGGTAGGGCGGGGGTACCTGCACCTGTTGATCCCTGTCCGTCTGATCCTCGTCTATTGGCTTGGAGGAGTTCCCACCTTCTTGATGAGGGTTGTAATCCTCATCATCTGAGTCGTCCGAGGATGATGGGGGCTAGTCTGGCGGCCGCTCTTCGATGGCAATCTTTGTCTTTGGTGTCTTCTTCACCTTTCTCTTGGGCTCCTCCACGTTTTTGCCCTTGAGCTTCTTCTTTTCTTCGGCCTCCTTTTCTTCTCTCTTCCTCTTCCTCTCGGCCTTCTTCTTCTCGCGGCGTCGTGCTTTCGCCTCGTGCATTCGAATCCAGGCCTCGAGCTGTTCTTCTTCGGTTGCTTCGGGAGTGGGCTCCCTCTGCTCCTCCTGTGCCATGGCCACCTGCTCTCGTTCTGCCCTTTCTTATTTTTCCTTCTCCATTTGCTCGAATACCCTCTGGATTTCGTCGTCCTCTGATGGAATGTCTGCTTCCACGTCCACCTGCTGGTTGATGATGTCAGCTGGCTGTTCTTGTGATCCTTGCTCGGATCCCTCCTCCTGCAGCTCCTCTGAGGTGCTCTCCTCGATGAAGGGTTGCCTCCCCCTGCGAGAAGTTGCTCTCGAAGCAGCTGCTGTATGCGCCTCTTGTCTTGGGCACTGGGTGTTTCACCTAGACGATACTTCCGGGCAGTCTGTTGGGTGCGCGCCATGTCTTACTTCACGTGAATCGGAGGTCGGGCGCCCAAAAATCGCCTCGAAATGCGGAGCAAACTTCTAGACGGAAAGTCTACAAATGAAAGGGGTTTGGGTCTATTTATAGTTTAGGCAATGTTTAGGTCAAATTCTAAGTTACTCATTTTCATGTGCCAAAGCACCTATTAACCTAAAACATGTACTTATTCAGAGTTTTCTAAACCATTTTACTCATGGTGTGCGCTAGAGGGCTGATCTAATATTTAGCTCGAAGGCTCTGACGCATACCGTGAGCATTTTTGCATTTTTGACTAAATTATATGATTTCTAGGCATATTCCTAGGAGTGTGATATACAGATCTAACTAATTCTTACCTTAAAACTCGATCTAGCATATTATCTTGTTAAAATTCATCAAGTTTCAAGGTGATTATGGCCAGTTACTCATGGTGTGCGCCTGGGGCTCAACCTAAATTTTAGGTTGGTGCTCTGGCGCATACCGTGAGCACTTTTCACATTTGGTCAAAAATTTAATTCAACTCTTTTTTTAGCACGAGGGTGGAGACTTTGGAGCGATTTGAAGGCATCCACGTTGCAGCCACCTGGGATTATTGTGCACGTGGAAAGCCTTATAGTCGTTAGATTTGATCTAAGGTGGAGAAAAATGATGGAAATTCCAGCATGTCCACCGTTGGGAAGTTATTCCTGCGTGGGGAAGCTATGGCGGGACAGAGTTTTTGAAGAAACAAAAGCTTTTTGAGGGTGTGTGCCTTTTTTTCCCTTCTATTCCGTCCACCTTCTCGCTTGCCTTGTCTTCTCGCCCAGCCGTCTATTTTTATGCTGCAGAGTTTAGGTCTTCTCACCCAGTTTCAATTCGGTGTTGCTCAAATCGCCAGTTAGGTCTTCTTCTTGGAATCGGCTCTGCAACTCCATTCGGCCTTGCTTCAGTGCTTGTAGCGTCTTCTTTGCTCTTATTTTCCTTGTGGCTTGGTGTGGTCGATTTTATTGTGGCTCAGATTTGGGGCTGCCGTGCAACCCAAAGACCCCAAGATCTGCTGTGTTCTTGTCTTGTCAGCCCAAGCCGGCCAAGCAAGGGCTGTAGGAGGATTTTCGGCCATACCCAGGCACCGTCACTTACCTCTGCTGTAATTTTGATTTCAGATTAAAGGGTCAGAACAGGGCGAAGTGTTTAGTTTCTCTGGAGAGGGAACGGGATATACATCTAGAGGATTTGATTCTTAAACTTTTTTTGCTTCGTTTTGTTGTTTGTATTGAATCCGTATTCTATTGTGTCAAGCCTGAATGGTCAATTCTTTGCAGCGGCCATTTGCCAGGATTTGATACTTCACTCTATTCTATTCTATTCTTGAACTGAATCTACATGCCCTTATCCTAGTGTTGACCTGCAAGTGCAGATATTTTACTGAAAAATAGATGTCTCCAGGTTTGATGGTAGTTGCTTGTAGAAGCCAAATGATATCCATAATAATATTCTTGGCGATTCTAGAGTGTCTACGTCTTGCAATTCTAAAGTGTCCAACTTTGAACAGTTCTTCGGTGCCTGCTGATTGATTTAATTTGGTTCTCTCTACCATTTTGCAGTAAGATGGCATTTGCTCTGGTTTTCTTTTTTCTAAACACATAGATACATTAATAAGATTTGAAATTGGTATCTACACAGAAGCAAGCTCTAAAGTCTTTGTCTTCCCATGATGCTTGGAGGCAGAATCCTCAATATCATTAACTGTATAATCTCCTCCTTTGTACCACTTTGCAAGAATAACATAGACCATGAAATTGATAAAGCCAAGGACTGCAAGGAGCCACTAGAAGTTGCTCAATTTGCTTTGGTTAATGTTGAACGTAGGCAACCATCCTGGATTGGAACCATGCTTACATTTACAGCAGAAACAATGGCACTGCTTAAGAAGTAGCCTAGAGAATTAGATACAAACATAAGAGAAGTTGACATGCTGTGCAGGCTCTCAGGAGATTCACCATATAAAAATCCAGCAGCCCTGCAAATGTGAAGAGATCTGCAAGTCCAAAGCAGGAGTATTGCAAACCAATCCAAAACACGCTCATTGGAAGAAAGCCATGGGATTGTTTAGCAGATGATGGCTGGTGGCCACTCTGATCCTTTTAATCTCCACAAGTGCTGCAATTACCATGGTGAAGCATGATAAAAGAAGTCCTAGTCCGATTCTCTGCAAATTTGTGATGCCTTTCTCATGCCCTATGATTTTGCGAGCAAATGGCACAAAAAGCCTGGCATAGATTGGAAGCAAAAGGAGGACTGCTAACAATGGGAAGAAACCAACTGAGGCAACTGGAAATGTGAAATGATGAGTTGGTTTCCTGTGTAGTGTTTGTGCTTGTTGAATTGAGAAGGTCGGCAGCTGAGCAAGCACAAGCAAGCACACAACTCGGCATTATTGTAGTTGCAAGTATTGGAAGAACTCTAAGCATGCACTTCACTTCTTCCACTTGTTGTATGGTGCATTGTTTCCATGGATTTGTAGACCCTTTTACTTTGTTTGGATGTGTCATAAGTGCCTTGTCTAGAAATCTGAATTGGGTTTGTTTGCCACAGGATTCCGGCTTCAGATTTCTATTCCTGAAGGAAACCACAATGAGCAAACCTTGTAAGCGGGCTGCCCAAGTGCTTCTTTTTCTTGTAGAGAGGATAGCCACAGATACGAACTATAAGTGCTAGTCCCATGGAAATGGTGCATATACCAAAGGACCATGCTCTGCTTATATGTTGTTGAAGATATGCAAACACGGTCACAGCAGGAACTGCTCCAACACATATGCTGAAGTAAACCAGTTGAAATATGCAGATATAGATTTTTTTTCAATTGGGTCATGTTCATTGAACTGATTTGCTCCTACATCTTGTGAAGGAGACAGAAAAATGGATAATTCACATACTTGACTCGCCAAAATCACTGCCTGAACGTCTGACAATGATGCTTCCTGTGATAAAGGCAGCAACAAACATCATTTTTGTGGCTATTGGGTCTGGCAAAGTGGACATGATGAAAAAGGTATTTGGCGAGAAACTGCCACCAAGGAATTACCAGCACAAATGGTGTTTCCTTTTAATGGGAGTGTCATTTGGTACTCCGATAAAGCAGCAGCTGCCACCGATAAAGCAGCAGCTGCCACTTTATAGGTAATTCCTGTAGTCAATGAAGATTTTGGATAATGGTGGTTAAAACATCTTGCTGAGCATGTACACAAAGTCTGAAGTTGGCATTTTCCACTAGTTTTAGTTATATGAAATGTCTATATAGACATCTGTACTAATAATAATATTCAGAACCTAGTCTGCAATGCCAGTCTGGAAAACACATTTTTGCTAGTGTTAACGAGTCATAATAATAGGAGATTGTGACATTTTTTTCCGCCCATAACAGGCATTCAAAATGATGGCTTTTAATTTGGATAAAGGTAAGACAGAAAATCGCTAATGGTCCCTATTCTATGCAAGGATCTCTAGATTGAAGTATTTGAGACTGGAGTAATTGTCTTCATTATATCAATGAAAGCATTGAGATTTGCCCTAACATTTGTGTTAGGGTCTGCTTAAAACATTTTATCTTCAAATTCTTCTTGGCTAAGGCATTCCAAGGTGGAGCGTGAATATAGGAAAGTATTAAACTAGTTTACAAATAATTTTGTTAAGTTTGACAAGAGACTTTTGGTGGTACTTAATTATTATGGATTGGGGCTAAAAAACTATTAAGGAAACACGGTGCTGCGCATGGAGGGTTGCCCGCTAGTGCCCCGAGGGAGTGTTTGTATTTTCGTGTTGTATCGTCTTGGTTTAATATTGAACCTTTAAAATGTTATAAACATGCTAATTCTATATGTTTGCAACTTTCTTTAAATCATCGTTTACAATTACTTGCAAATTTCTCCATATTGTAATGACAATATATTAGTTTTTAAGAATTCTAGCTATACATAGCATAATGGAGTACAAACATCTTATGAAGACTCACAGGTTTATATTCTGAAATATCTTGTTCAAAGCCTTCGCCTCACAAAAGGATCCGAAAGGTAGCATTTTTTGAATTCTATACCCAAGTCACCAGTGGGGAAGATACAACGTAAGGAGTTGAAAGAGCTTGCACACTCTAAGCTTTAGATGTCTCCCCTCATCAAATGCTAGTTCTGGACAACCATAATATTGGCAAATGCAACCAAAGTTTTACAGGAAATAGATATAAGGCTTGCATAGGTTATAAATTATCAAAGAGTCTATAGAACATGTAACACAGTACATATAATGAGACCTCTAGAAATTTATGTGGGCCCTGCGCCTGATGCAAAGAAGTATGGTGCACAAACAATCTTTCTGGCTAATTAACAAACTTTTTTACTAGTATGCCTAAACTTGACAGTTGCTCCAAAATATATTGGGTATATGAGGTTGTCTAGCAACCCCATCAGGGGGCTTTGAACAAATGCATTAACCAACACAAAATAATAGACTTATTTGGACAAAAAATGCCACTTCTTGCATGGTGTTCATAAAGAGTTTTGTACAGAAGTCGTCGACTGCCATGTGCAATGAGTTTGGCATAATAGTCCCTTTTCCTATCATTAATGTCTTTGCCAAGCATTTGAAAGATGGAAACTACACAAACACAAGTTAACACTTTGAAGCAATTTTAGAGTGTCCACGTTGCTGCCAGGTAAGATTTTTATTACGTGGATGCAGCTACAAGCCTTCGATTTCATCTACGGCTGTGGAAATTAAAAAAATTCTAGGTGGGATGGGCCGTGACGATTGCTCTTAGACGTATTCAAGCTCGGCCTACAAGGAATTTTTGATTTGCCAGGTTAGGGTTTCATGAGTTTGAAGAGCTTAGAAGCCAAGCTCAAAAGTTTGAAGGTTTTTGCTATGGGGACGACTATGGGTATCCGGCATTCCGGCATTTCCTTTGCCCCTGACCTTCTTGCCCATTCTTCTGCTCTTTCCGGTAACGTGGATCCTCCTTTTTTCCCTTGCCTTTTGCTCCAAATCCGAGCAAAATAGATCCGAGCTAAAGAATCTTTGGTTACGTTTGAATGCTGGGTAGCCCGCTCTTCCTCGAAGGGGCTGTTCGGCACCGAGCCATCTCTTCCAGCAGGTACAAGATTTAATAGTTTTTGTGATTTGTGTTTTCGGCAAAAGCGGATCAACATGATCCATTTCGTTTAGTGATGTTTTTAAATTTTTTCTGTTGGAAAGGCATTTGCAGCATTGAAACTCTTTTAGATTCTTCTGCAAAAATTCGCAGCTTCTTCTTTTGCAGGTAGAGCGGTACTGAGCCCTGCTGTTTTTGCAGATAAATGGTTATTTCGTTTTGGGTTGTTCCCCAAAACTGAGGGCGATACACAACATCTTTACCAGCAGGTACAATGGGTTGTGTTTTCTTCATTTTCTTCAGCGTTGACACATTTTTGGTAAAAGCCCTCTTGTGCAGGGGTAGGGCAGTATCGAGCCGTGTTCTTCTTGGAAGGTAAATAACTTTTTCATTCAATATGTTCTTTTTTTTTCTGAAGACTAAAACAACCATCTTCAACCTCTTTTTTGGGGGTAGTACAGTACAGAGCCCTCTCTTCTTGGCATCTGTTATCAGCATCCATTCTTCTTGTCCTTAGCATCTGTCCTTACTTATCCTTAGCATCAAATTCTACTCCAAGAGTATATTGTTACATTTCATGTCCCTGGACATGATTCCAGCATTGGAATTATAGTTTAGATAGTAACTATACAAGACAATCTGAAGAATGATAGATGTGCAGAATAAATTGTTCTCTTTTCATGTGCATGGTACATTCTATTTTTTACTTCCAGTTACATTCACATTAGACCTATAGCGTGGAATATAAAAACCAAATTCGACTTGCTAACCTTTTCCTTTGCAGCATAGATTTCGACCATTATTTTCTTCAACTTTACCATTAGTAGTACTGGCAATGGTTATCGAAGTTAATAAAACTAGCAGTGATTGTCCAAATTATCATACTCCTGGTTGGAGTTGACTTGATAAGCAAGTTTTGGCGTCAACAGTGATTGTCCACATTATTTTATTTCTGAGCATAAAGCAAGTTATGGTGCCAAGGAGGTCTTCTTCTGGCTCATTGAGAAAAGAGTAGTGTTATGTTCCGTTGCATATAACTTCTTTTGATGGATTGGAAAGCTGATTAGCTTCTATCTTCTCCAGGGGATTATCTTCTTTCGATCTCTTCTGTTTCTTGTATCTAGCAGCTTTCTGCATGTACCTTCCATATATTCTTTCTTCTGAGGGATCTGCTTTGACCTTGTCAAGAATATGTGATGTTGTTGTAAGAGAACTTTGTAGGTCACGCTGATTCTACTTCATGAAAGGTTGGAGGCGCTTTGCTCATTGCATTTGGTGTTTGATCACCATATTTTACATTCATCTTAGTTTTGCTCTACTATTTCAGGTCCATCAAGCTCTTACGTGGATGCACGGCTTTTTTAGCATTTTCTATGTGCTAAGATATATGGCAAACAATATATTTGCTCTGCTTATTAGTAAGTTTTCAGTGCCAATTGATGCTATTGCTTTTTGCATTCTTTTATTCAATTTTGTTGTTGTGGGTGTTTTTGTTGTCCACTCATCTAAGCTGCCGATAGTCTTTATGCAAAGATAGCTACTTATTATAGGGGGAGCCATGGCATTTTTGTTTACCACATACATGAATGGATAACCTGGGTTCTTCTGATGGCTCTCGCATTATATGATATGGCTGCGGTATTAATGTCTATGGGACATCTTCATATTCTGGTCAAGTTAGTGGCTTCTAGAGAAGAACTTCCTGCATTTGTCTATGAAGCACGACCTACAACTCAAATTCACACAAGGTCCTGCCATAAGTAGATAGTTCTCAGCTACCAAGAAGCATGGTTGCAAGCAGATGGAGGCAGCGATCTATAGTGGTCCAGAGTAGTGAAGAGGATATTAATCACCATCATGCAATTGAACTTCAGCCTACAAGGCATGTCTTCCATGAATACACCTTCCGTTGAGGAAATTCAGTCAGAAAGGATCCACCTTATCATATATGGCATCAAACAGGTTTGGGTGAAGACAATTCAACTATAGAAGATGAGTTCGTTCCTCTTGTACACACATCTGGTTCTTGTTCTACTATTTCATTCTCCTTGTATATTCGAAGAGTAAAACTCATCCAATTCTTCTGATATAGCTTCTCATGGGAGCATGTTGAAGGACAAGAGAGAGATTTATTGCTATGTTAGTAGCACAATAATTGGCATAGAAGCATGTCAAATGCTTGCCGAGTGTTTAAATAAGCTTCTACGAGATGTCATCATGTGGAATGTGATTATTTCAAGGTATATAGAACATGGACATGCAAAGAAGTCCCTTCAACTTTTTGCTGAGATGCAACACGAGGGTGTCAACACAAATAAAGCAACTTTTATCTGTGTTTTGAGTAGTTGTGCGATTATAGCAATTCTGGAGCAAGGGAAATAGCTTCATGAATCTATTATTAAGACTGGCTATGAAGTGGATATTTTAATAGGCAGTTCTCTGATCAACATGTATGCCAAATGTGAAAGTGTATTAGATTCCAGGAAAGTGTTCAATAATATGCCTAAGCAAGATTCTGTGTCGTGGAATGCAATGATTGCAGGATATGCTTAATATAGAAATAACAATCAGGCATTGAATATGTTTAGCCAAATGCAAAGGATGGGCTATGTGCAGAATATGGCAACTTGAGAAGTAATCTCAGAATTTTGTCAATCTCCCAGTAAATTGTGGTTTAGTTTAGTTCCCTAATATTTTCATCAATCAATTATTACAGTGGAATCAATCACAAGGCATCCAAAATTAAAACTCTACATGGTTTTTCTCATGGTTATGATTATAAAACCATTCTACAAAACCAATGCATGTTTGTGGGTTGATATCATTAAAAACCATATGTGGCTAAACTAATGGGTTCTCTTGTGAGGTTTTTTAGGATGGTTAGATGGATGGGCTTCTTTGTAGAGTTTGTTAAAGTGGTTTTGCATGTGGGTTCTCTTGTGAGGTTTTTTAGGATGGTTAGATGGATGGGCTTCTTTGTAGAGTTTGTTGAAGTGGTTTTGCATGTTGATAAATAAATGTGGTATATTATACCATTTTAAGTGTGTGGTTTGTCCATGTGGTATAACATGAAGGTTGTGGATGTGGTTTAATATGGTGTTCATTCATGTGATTCTATAATGTGGTTCATTATTGTGGTAAACTGACATGACTAAATGTCATGGTAAATGCACTAGTCATGCCATGGTAAACGCACATGGTTTGCAATGTGTTAGAAATTACTGTTAATCTTAGGTGTATTTGTTTGTTCCAAATATGCATGGTTTTGTTATGGTCATCTATAAACCAATAATAAACCAATAATGATAACCAGTAGTGTGATTTATTAACCAATAATGATAACGAAAATTAATAATAATGATTAACCACTAAAACTATTATGATAACCAGTATAGGCTAGTAGACTAATTGCAAATGGTTTCTTATGGACTCTAGTGGCTTCTACAAAAATTAGGGAGCAAGGGGATTTGAACCCCAACCATTTCCAGAACTCTTAAAGAATGATAATTTTTTTTCCAGAAATATGCAACAGCTGCTTTGAGTGCTCCAAATTTTGAGCTAATACTGCACTTGATACTGCAAAAAACAAGGATACATAAAATAAAACAGGCAACAAAACTTTAAAAAGGAATGAATGATCAAAATGTTTGGGCCAACCGTCTAGATCCTTGAATCATGTTAAGGAAATGCTTGAAACTACAAGAACAAACATAAGCAATAACCCTTTACCTGTAGCATGTAGCAGATGACGTGTTTGCAGGAGTAGAAGCTGTTTGCCATGTCAAAGCTTGGCCATTGCTACAAATGCAGAATCAGTGAAAAAGCTGATCTACATTACATGTTTAAATATAAAATAGAAGAAGGAGAACCTCTGAAGCGTATCTTTATAATTTATATATATAAGATATGCCCACCATCACTGGGCTTTCTATCATTAGTTTGAGTGTAAGATTTAAGAAACTAACGAGTTTCAAGTTGCGTATTTCGAAAGACCAGCCAATATGCTTAACATTTTAGAAAACTCACATGGCTTCTCCTGGACTCGGCTCCTACAGCCAGGCCGAATGCGATAATGTACAATCACGGATGCGGATGTGCGCCCATGGCTAGATGGTACCCAGAAATGAGCCCTTCCTTGAAAAGTTCAAAACTGCTCCGCCAGGAAGCTGATTTACGGCACAAAATTTTCTGGACCAGGGAAAAGTGGTAATGCTTGTTAAGACATTAGCAAAATAAGCCCATTCTGAATAAACATTTAGAACAATGCATGCCCATTTCAAGCACGTAATCAGAATCTTCTTCTAATACGCAGAAGTGCGGCATTGATGCATCGAGAAACAGAAGTACTCAGCATACAAGAGAGCAAAACAGAGAAAAAAACCAATGTTTGACGAATCTGGAAAGCTTACCGTGTTTGGCAATACGAATCTGGAGATCTGGCCGCAGTGGAGATGGAGGCCGCAAGGCAAATCGGAGATCTGCACTGAAGATGGAGATGGAGGCCGCAACAGATCTGGCCGCTGTGGGCTAGAATTCCAGCGGCAAGGTGAAGGCGCCAGATTTAGAATCGAACATTAAATAGCAGTTCATCCCGCGAAGATCCTCCTTCGTTTTACCTGCGAGTTTCCATCCTAACATCAAGGAGCAGATCTCTGGTTTTATAACAAAGTTTTACCTGCAAAGATCCAACGATTTTAGATACAGAGTTTTAGTTCAGAGTTTTAGAAGGAACAGAGTTTTACCTGCGAGATCCATCGCTTTGTGAACAGATCCAGCGCCAAAGAACAGATCCGACACTCTATTTCTACTTGCCAAGAGTTTTTCTGAAAAAAAAAATATCATTATTGGAGAAATATGGTTCTGTAAATCCATTTCTGCGAAGAGCTTCTGAAGAAAACTACCACTTTTGCGAGCTGCGAAGAGCTGGGACGAATCAAGAAGCTGCGAAGAGCTTTTCTGAAGAAGACCTATTTTTGCTCGATGCTCATCTGCGGCGGTCGCAACCCTAAAACAAACCCTAAAGTAAACATGTAGAACCGATGGGCTTCAAACATTTGAAACGATTTAGATACCGATGGGCTATCCTACATGTACAGTTCTATGTTTGAAGCCGTCATCACTGCGACTAACACCACTGCCATCCAATGGCTTTCCTTCATTCAGAGTCGGCTATTCTCCTTTTTATTTTTATAATCTTACTTGAACCTTATGTTGTTATCTTTGGGCTTATATTTTCATTGAAGTAGCTCACAAATGTCGCCTATGTGTCTCGTTCACGCCGACGATGTAGGCGGAGCACCCACGTCTTAGGGCATCGATGCTCCCCCTACACCGTCGACCCCGCACCATTGGTCGTATTTGGGTTCGACTCCCAAAGGTGCAACAAAAACTTAAAAAAAAAGGCACGACGCCCTCAAACTCCTATTTATACGTAACTATCGCAATGAAAAGAGCGCTAAATTCTTGTAATGAATATAAATTTTGTAGCTTATGCTGATGTTAAATGTTGAATTGTTGATTTTTATAACCAGGTTTATCAATTTACACTTTTAAAAAGGATGGTACCCATTCCATTAGTCAAATTTATCCAATACTGATTGTCAACTTTTGTATTGCTTATAGAATCCAATGAAGCAAGCACATTTCCCATCCCCTCCAAGTGGACATAGGTCTTGTAGAAAGTGAAGATAACTGGGACGAATGCTAGGGTCGTCTTGCCCAGTTCTATTGAAATTATATAGATGGATAAAAAATATACATTTGGCAAATCCAATTGTATGAGCTCATGCTTTATCATTACAAGAAAAGGATTGTTAAACCACCAGGAGCTAAATAAAAATGCGTAAGTGATCACTAGCCTAATAGTGTGATCATGTCTTCTTCTTCAAGTCCAACACCTTGGAACTTGGCAATTAGGGTTGCAATATCAGAAGATGGTCCAGGAAGGCTATGCTTCAACGGCCCTAGAAATGCTACCGTCACGTCGCCCTAAAGGAATATCTCAATATGCACCTCCATTCTAGCAAATACTGTACATAAGGTACCATTTTAATACTAATTTAGACAAGTGATAATAGCACAATTAATTACATGACGTAGAACTACCAAAACTATAGAGTCTCTAGCCATTAGAGCAAGGAGATATGCGCATGATATTACGCCCGGGCAAATGGATTCAAGAGTA
Source organism: Isoetes taiwanensis (assembly GCA_021234155.1). NCBI lineage: Eukaryota > Viridiplantae > Streptophyta > Lycopodiopsida > Isoetales > Isoetaceae > Isoetes > Isoetes taiwanensis. Next base: position 29,742,013 of record JAJEKV010000002.1, on the reverse strand, counting down.
GACTTATACTCATCAAGATACTCAAAGCCTCGAACAGAATTTTAGTTAGGTATAGCATCCTTTTCATTATTTGGAACGTCAAGCAAAATGAAGCCTGAAAACTTTTTATATGAATGACACTTACAGAAGGAGAAGGGTAAAAGCATGTTAGGGTGTCCCTTAAAAAGTATTATTTAGTGACCAAAAAAGTACCTAAAAAGGTACCCAGGACTGGGTACTGGGTACCCGTGTAATATCTCAATAAAAGTTACATTTTAGAACTTTTATATATATTTTGGTCTCCGGTAGCATTATCTTTATCTTAACTTTGAATATTAATGCGTCCTTGACTTTTATTTTGGACCTTTGTACTAGTTTTAATGAAAATAAAAATGAGAAAGTACCCAGTTCTGAAGTACCTAGTGTATGTACTTTTGCAGGTTCCAAAAGTGGTACACCCTAACATGCTTTTACCCAGAAGATGAATGATCTAAAGGATTTGAGATCTTACTCTAACAAAGCAATCATGGAAATGAAGTCAGAGGAGAGAGGCTGGAGCGCGAGAATCGCGAGAAGCAATGGTTCAGAACCAGAAATCTTTCGACTAAACCCCTCATTAATTAGTAACTTAAACGTCATGTGTTATAGTTAACATGTATGAACAATTAAACCCCTAGGTGAATGTGAAAGGAAGCTAGAGTCTGAATGCCATCTTGCTATTGGAAAAGATCTTAGAAATATTTGTTCTAAATTCGAAAGGTGAAGATATCTTTTAATTGCCTTGCGTCAACAAACATATCTCTTTTCGCTTTCTTCCTTTAGTCCACTTATGTCCTTAAGCTGGTACAAAAGCCGATCTAGAAACCAGTAAGCAGCTACATTCTAAAGTTTTTTATTTTGTCCCTTTCTAATTCTTGCTTTATATGATGTTTTTTTTCCTAAATCACATTCCCCTGTTTTTAAGAGCTAAATTAAGCTGACATTACGCTCCTCATGTTGAAGCCATTCTTATATCTCATTTGTTGTGAAAATACCTTCTTGTTTTGTGCTTGTATTCAAAGCAATGCCGACCTTGGCAACAAATTGGCAACAACAAATCCGACCTTGGAAAATCAACCACTGGGGAAAATCGATCTACAAACTTCTTTCTAATATTTTTATGCTTTCTATTGCTTCTAGGTCTTGACCTTTTCAACATAGCCTGGACGGGTTCTGAATCCGCCCTTGCAAAAGTGGAATCGTTGCCACTTACGCTTTCCATGAACAAAATTGTTACACTGCAACTTCGTTGGAGCAAAGGGTTAGGGCTCTGGTTCGAAATGCGGCGCCGGGGGTTGGGGGAGAAGTCGTTCTTGAAATATGCGGCAATTTAAGAAAGAAATAAAAATCAATAACCAAAAAGATTTTCGGCATTTTTTTGAGCCATTTCCATCAAAATTTCTAGGGTCTTCCGGGTAACTACACTACAATATTCAGTATTTCCGGTAGTCTTAAATATAAGCATGCATTTCATAGCATATATTTAAGTAATAATTTAATCTACATCATGAAAGTATAATATCTATTGAAGTTTATGAATAAGCACTATGAATAACCACCCTTTTGGTTGGGAATTATAAATAACCACCATGTAAATTAAAATGGTACGGAAACCCATGCTACAAATCATATTCGATTGTTAGTGGACAATTCTGCAATAGAAAAACAACATGAATAACCACTAGATATTTATATTGGCAGTAAAAACTACCTTGTAAACTACATTAATTTTAATAAACTATACTACAAAAGAAAACCAATGTGGTCGATTTTCAATAGACAATTTCGACAATAGAAAACCAACATGAATAACCACTAGGTATTTAAATTGGCAGTGAAAACCGCCTTCCAAACTACACTAATTCTAGTAAACCATGCTACAAAAGAAAACCAATGTGGAGAATCATCGTCTAGCATTGAAAAACCATACCATAAACCATTACCAACTTAATAACCGATGTTGTATCAATAAACTAACAAGAAAACCATGCTAGAAACCATTATCAATTTAAATAAATCATGTTGCAACAAAAACTAGCATGAAAAACCACATGCTACTAATAAAAACCACTATAATATGTGGTTTCTATTAAGATTATTATTTTTTGCATAAGTAACCACATGTATAGTGGTTCCTTAGTGGTTAATTATGGCAGTTAAATTTTAGGATGCCTTGTGAATGGTGCTAATGGGAGAGGTCTAATGCTGTCTTATATGGTTCATCAGCTCTAGAAAATAGACTACTGATAGTATTATTGCACAGCAAATTTACTCATATCCATCCTATTAAAGAGTTCCTCAAGTCTACCTCTTTGCAATATTTTGCATTTAAGCAAAATCCTAAGATTGGGGCCCGGAATACTTATATTTTGTTTTCTTGATCCAAGGAATAGATGTGATCCTCATGAATCAGGATAGTTGTAATTATGGTGATCTCTCTCAATGGGGTTGTTCTTTCATTGCACCATCCATCTTGGCGAAGAGTCTCCCGTAAAGATAAATCACACAGAGAATAGGTCCAACATAAGGTCTTTTTGTGGGAAACAATTCTCCATTGGATCATAGACGACATTGTAACAGCCTGTATACTTTGGGTCGCTCCAAGTTTGAGCAAAATGAGAAGGATGTTAGTGCATCAAACATCAATTGCTCGTCGATGAGTGAAGAAAGCCGCAATTATAGATTGTAATATGGATATGTGATCAAGCATTCATGAGCTTTCTTTAACTAGCTTTAAGGTTGCATGGTTCAGCTCGGAGCAGTTTACTTGGAAGAGTATTACGTAGGATGGCATGTACAATATAGAGGATAGCTGTGGAAATTTTGCAAGCGCTCTCAATTTCAAAACTATATTATGCTCCAAAATATATTGGGGAATTTACATATGACGACGTCTAACAACCCAATCAGAAGGCTTTGAACAAATGCATTAGCCAACACAAAATAATAGAACTTTTTGGACGGAAAATGCACTTCTTGCATGGTCCCCATAAAGAGTTTTGTACAAAATTTATCGACTGCCATGTGCAATGAGTTTGGCATAATGGACCCTTTTCCTACCATTAATGTCTTTGCCAAGCATTTGAAAGATGGACACTCACATTCTTAGTCCACGTGAAAGCTATTCAACTTTACATAGAAATGCCATGCAGAATTGTAATCAATCTCTTAGGTAAATCTGCACTATAATACTTGATAATTAAAGAATGTATGAAGCTGGATACTGTTGTCTTGTGTATGGGTTCATATTAGAAGTTGCTCCAATTGCACTGTGCATGGCTAGAAGTTCCTGCATAATAATGCTTAGATAATTATTAAACCACAAATACTGCAGAATATTTCTACAAGTTCTGAACTGAGGATTAGTACATAGTAGAGGAGCACAACTTTAAAACCATGAACCAAAGATTAACATCAGTGAGAATGACGACGTGGTCAATAGATCAAATTCCCCAGCCAGCAAAATTTCACACGATCCACTTTCAAAGAAAGACTGTTTCAGAAATCAAACAAACAGTTTGACATATCTAGTTAAAATTTTAAGTGGATCGACTTTAAGTGATTTTAAGTGATTCTGGAAACAAACTCTGGAATTCCAGCTGCTGACGTGTCAGTATGAGATGAAATAACTGATAAACATTACTTTTTTGCTTGCTGTTGGATCTGAACTGTTGATGTGTGGAATCAACAAAGTAATGGTAATTGAATTACTATTAATTTTGATGGTTTAACATGTGTATTTATGTTAAACAGTTTGCATGGAATTAATCAACAGTTTCAAAGAGCAACTTTGGCTTGTGAAAAATTTGGATTGGATGCAATTGATCTTGTAGAGTCTTGCAAAGACCGTGATTGGAATACAAACATTGCCTTAGTTTGCATATAAACAGAAATTCCTTTACTTAAAAGCTTAAATATTCTCTCAAAAGCTTCCATCAACTATCAACTATGTGGCAACTAGGCTGCTTTATCACCTGATGGAAGTGAAGTTGTGGCTGGTACCATAGATGGTAAACTATATGTTTATTCTATCAATGGAGACATGCTTGCTCAAACTGCTACTCTAGAGCGGAATTGAGGCCCAATCACAGTTGTGAGATATTCCCCAATGTATGCTTTAGGGCATCAAAACAGAGAAACAATTGTTTGAGATCATATTTCAAGAGAGATAATTCAAGTTTTTCTATTGGTTTCACCTATATGTGTCTCATAATCATAATTCATCATTATATAGGTTAGAATGAAAAACGTGCTCTATTATACAACACGAATTAAGTGTATTCCGTGGTCTCCAGACAACTCTAAGATTGCAACTGATTCTATTGATACATGCATATATGTGTACATAGTTGAAAGCCAGTTTTTGCTCGTACCACAATAAAGGGAGCCCATGTGTCTGCTTTGGCATTTAAAGACTCCCATACACTCATCAATGGGAGACGATGTATGTGTCCATGTTTACAAGGCGGTTCTCTCTTATATATATCAATATACTAATTCCTATTGAAGCGTTGGAGTAAAAAAAACGATTTTGTGATATCGTATCAATTAGAAAAGCTGCTAGCCATTTGTTAGGATTTTGTATTTTATGATATACATATGCCAATTTGGGCCTCTTCTATAATCATTGAAAGGCACACGTCTTTTCATTTTTTATTTTTTTGTTTGAAATAGAATTGTATGGTTGCTGTGTTGCACTTTGATTTTTCAATGCTTTTTTAATATTTCGCTGGAAGAGCGATCCAATCCAACGAAAGGTTTTGAGAGCTTTTAATGTACACAAGACAAAAAGAGGCAAACAAACTAGAGAAAACTTACATCGCAGAATTAAATACAACAACGCACGGATATATAGGGGAGTTCCTCCCTTAAAAATCCGCCCACTTGTGTTAAATTCCTGTCATGCTAAAAAATTTCCGGCAATTTTCCGGCAAAAAAATAAGAAATTTCCGGCATAATACACAAAAAAATACACTGATGTATATTTTTTCCGGTAGCCTCAAATACCAAGAGGCATTTTTACTGGTTAGAGACATTGCTATTTTCGAGCCCTGAACCCATCCAGTTCTAAGAAATACTAGTACTTCAAGCATAGAAAAAAAATATGATAGCCGACATTTTACAAAATCAACAAGATCTTAGCAGTTCCATGCTACTACACATGAGATAGGAGCACTCATGAATTTTGTACTTGCACTCGTGAGATAGGCGCAGTTTTCCTAGGTGGGTCATTCCACATTTTAATTTCTACGCTTTAAGCTCCGTTAAAGCTTTTCCTCTTCGGCATATGGTGCTTCAAAGAGATCTGGAAGTTGTGATGGTAAATGCCTTGACATTTTTGGGCAATGGGAGAATGATACCTCGTGGACCTTTGCGGGAAGCTGTTGGATCACTAAGACGAGCAAATGTTATAGTTATTCACCATGCTGACTTGGTAACAGATCTGCTCTTTTCCAAGTCAGTTATGTGTGCGCCGGGATATCTTGCGGAAGAGCGTTCCTGGCTTTTCTTCGATTCCTGTCATCATTCTTGCATCCAATAGCAGTATAGCCGCTTCTATGCAAACGTGGTAAACATTTTGTTTCTTTATATTGTTTCGTTTTAGCATTTACTGCCAATTCCTTCCATTTCTTGTATCATTATTTTTAGGATAGACTAACAGATTTGGGTTATTAGGTAAGGCAGCATCGAGCATACTATTCTATCAGACATTCAGGCTGCTGCATAACAGGTTTGTATGATTCTATTTCTTCCATCTTGTTCTTGCTCGACGTTCTTAAGAGTACATCACACTAGTAACATATTTATACAAGAACTGCCTGATGCATTGAAGGAGGAGACTTCCATCTTGTCTGGCACTAGAGCAGATTCTGTAGCTCAGAACAAGACACTGGCAGATTTAAGTGCTTTCAATAATGATTCAAAGACACCTGATATATCGATGATTGATCTAGACAGCAAAAATAACAAACAAGCTGGTGTGGAAGATCATTTCACAGTCTGCCAATTGTCAGATGCTTCAAGTAGACCACGATGGGCTGTTACAGATTCAGTGGCCGCTTGTCTGGCAGCCCTTCATCATGTCTCCCAAGCAATAATATCTCTTCGATGGCAAAGGCAGCTTAATGATATTTCAGATAAAGGTAATACTTCAGACGTTGGATCTCAAGAACATGGCAATATGCACACTCAGCAGTTTCCTTTGTGCCTATGTGGTGATATAGATTGCATCACAGTTTATGACATCTCGGCAAGTGAGATTGGATTTAGAATGGACCAGAAATTGAAGGAGCTGGTTCTGATGCTTGGTGAATCTTATTTAGCTCTTGGAGATGCTTATAAAGAAGAGTGCCAGCTTGACAGGGCAATAAAATCTGCTGAATTAGCATGTTCTGTATATGGCGCCATGTCTCAGTACAAGGAATATAAGATAGATACATCTGAGAGAGTTGGGAAGCATAACAAAGGTAAAATATTGGCAACAATCACAGGAGATGAAGCCAGAGATGATAAACACAACAGTTTATGTGACCCTAGCTTGAAGAATAATGTGTTGACTGCAAATTCGGTCAATGTTGCAGCTAAGACATGCAGAAAGGGGAGGTTTTGGGGCCAGTTGTGGTTGTTAATTGGGGATATATTTGTAAAAAGAACACAATTAGAATGTCAAGATGCTCACAGTAATCATGCCAGATGTGAAGATACCACAGGGGATAGTCAAGGAGGTAAGGCGTTTGAAAAACAAAATGGCACATAAATGTTCATGTAACTTATGCAGCTTAAGTGATTGTAGCTGCGAAACTGACAGGGCAAGTAGTGGGCATAGCGCAAGTAGTAGCAACAGCATGTATTATGGCACCGAAGGCCAAAAGCATAACCGCAAGTATAACAAGAAATTGGCAGTAAGAAATAGTGAAGTTGCACCTGAGGTTCATGTGGCTGAGGAATCAACAATTTGCCAGCTAGCAGGCAAATTATACATTCATCCTTCCGATGCCTGCATACCCCAAAGTCATGGGGCTTCAAGAGAAAGCTGCCAAAAAGATCCATTTGACAATACATATGACAATGATTTCTCTTCATATTTAACCAAGGCAACAAATGCAGACTTTGACACTAGTTTGTCATGTGCAGTAGATTGCTATGATAATTCCATTGCTGCATGGGGTTGTGAAAATGAGGGTTAGAAAGAAGGGATGGGCTTGTAATGAGTTAGGCAGGAGACATCTTGCTATGGGAGACATAAAACTTGCAGAAGCAACCTTCAAAATAGCAATTAGGTCTTTCAGGAAAGTTCAAGATCACACAAATATTGTACTTGTTAATTGCAATTTGGGCCATGGATATAGGGCAGTTGCAGAAAGCTTAATCAACCAGCTAATGTTGGTTGAAAGCACATTGTTAGGAAAAGCAGATTTACAGGTGATAATAGAAGCAAAAGATTTATATGAAAAAGCTCTTAAGTTTTATGGAGCAGGAAAGCACGAGCTTTCCATCGTCAATCATGATGAAGGTGGAGTGGAGAGGCTGAGAAACGAAGTTGTCACCCAATATGCACATACATACCTGAGGTTTGGGATGCTTCTAGCAAAAGAACATTATATATGCCCACAAGAGCGAAGGGTACAACCTTTAGGATTTGATAATGCTAATAATGCTGTAGACTTGGAACTCGGTGCTAAGAAGAAGGTTACTTTATCTGCCAATGAGGCCATAAGACAGGCTCTTATATTGTACGAATCTCTTGGCACAGAACGTAGTCAAGAAGCTGCATATGCACAATACCAGCTTGCTTGTTTTCAGAGGGATTGTTGTCTTAGGGCAATAAATAAAACAAAAGATGGCCCGGTGCCCACTCGGGCTAAGCACTATGCGTCACTAGCTATCCGCTATTGGGAAAAAGCATTGGACTATTATCATGCAGAAACACATCCTGACATGTTCCTAGAGATACTGATGGAGAAGGCAAACTTGTGTGCATCTTTGGCGCCTGCTTCCCATTCCAATGGGGTAAAATTTTCGTTATTGCATGCTATTCTCAATTGCTGTTAAAAAGAAGAAAGTGGAATATGCAGTGCAGAGTTAGGACGTAAAAGTGTCTTCATAGCCACTACAATTTCTTTTTTTGCACTAAAATTTGCTTATTTTTACAGACTCTGGATCTTGCTAGCACCCATCTTCTGGAGGGTCGGCATGCTGCTCCTTACCTGATCTTGATCCTCAAGCCTTTCTCTGGCATTTCAAAGACAAAAGCATAGATGAGCATTAAAAGTGTTTGTTTTTTTTTAATTCTAGGTTACTGATATAAGGTTTGAAACATATATGAGGTTTATACTCTATTAAGTTTTGCTTGTCAATAACAGTGCCTATAAGATCATGTTTCCAAATCAATGATATGAAATGGGAACCATTTTTGTTAAAACGGTGATGCATTTACTAAGAAGACTTTGCCAAAGTGTTGGTGATTCTGGTTCTAAGCCATGATTACAGAGCTCATTGATAAGCAGAGTCTCCAACAAAGAAGCAACGTTCTTGTTTTCTGCCACAATATAGACGAATGGAAAATCGTGCATGCCAGGTAATGATCGATGCCACATAATTCGACCTTTCAAGTTTTCTGTCTGTATAAGAAAATAGGAAAGCAGTCCATTAAGAAGATAAGACAACTTCGGTATGGATGGTGACAATGTAAATGTTTGAGCAACATAGAACTTCATATTAGGCCGATGTAGCATATAGACACAAGACTTATTTGTTAAAAGTGGAGGTGGTCGTTGACACTTATCAATAAATCCGGACATAAACATGTCTGTGGCAGACACATTTGATGATGATGGCATCTGGGCAATAATCTCACCAAGCTTCTTCTGGTTTATTTGTAATAAAAGAGTCCCTGCATTTTAAAACATTTTAAAACAGGAAGACATATGCATAAATCATACCATTATCTTCCTTGCTTATGGTTTGCGGTAACCTAGGATTGTGGGTCTTGTTTTGACTGCCATCTTGATGCCTCTGTTTATTCTCATTTACTGCGACACAATTTATATCTTCTAGATTGGAAGAATTAGCAATGCGGCTTTTCAAGTTATGGATACTACTTTCATCATCATGTATGCCAATAGGATTTGACACTGCATCTAATCCATACTTTAAGTAATTTGCCTTGTAAATACCATTCGCTCTTTCAATTAGAGAGTATGGAATTCCTTCTTTGAATGCAACCTCAAAAGCTAGACTTTCCCTACAAACTCCATCTAGAAGTTTTCAAATAGGCTGAGCTTTTCCATTTTCATCCTCTATGGCTATTGCTTTCAAGACCATATTCTTTGTGTTCAATTTCATATCAAGAAGTCCGTCAAGGTGACTAGACAAAATACAAATGCATTCAATTTCATCCAGAGCTTCAAGGACAGTTGCAACAATTGATATTCTCTTTTGCACTTTTGTGCCCTTGCATAGCTCATCCATCAACACTAGGCTATTTTTTGTAGCCTTCTGCAAAATAGTGCATTTTTTTAAGCTAAAAATGGCTTAGGATTCCACCACAGATAGAGCTATAAATACCTGCTGGCTTACTTGTTAGTTTCTCATGTACAATAAGATGCATACTAGGATGTAAAGGATTTATTCAAATGATGGTTTTGCACGTTCTATAGGTTAAAGCTTTGGAAAGGCCATTCTATTTTACCTACCTTTTTAGTGATGTTGTTTGAAGAATGGGTTAAAGTAGCCCAAACAGGCATGTAATTAACCGTGTTAAATGTAAAGATAGATGGGCATTTATAGGGTTTGTGGAGAACATGGTATACTTGCCTTGCGTTTGATATTTCTCTAGTAATTTATAGAAGAAAATCTAGTTTATTACAATACATTTCAATTTGACACACCATTAGCAAACTATCAAATGATATGCCCTCCTCTTTAGAGATGCAAAACTTGCACTTCCTTCTCACATGCCCTTCTGAATCCGCATATGATACCTCTCATTGTCATGCAACATGGGACCTATCATTGCCATTGGTTGGTCTTATCCAAAGTGGCAACTATCTTACATTTAATTATGTAGCTACACGTTAATGCGGGTTTACTATGAAGAGGCAATATTATTCAAGCAATGGGGACCAAATTGATGTGGGGCAACACTTGCCCGGCAATACTGGGCACACGTTTACTAGTTCAATTTTATATTACAAAACACCACCTACACTATATCCTATACTTTGCTATACAAAGTAATCAAACGTGCTTTTGACTAGTTTTTTTTTTTAGTTTTCTTGGTTTTCAATTCTTCTAACTGTTACTAGCTTAGCATAAACTACAAAAAATGAGAAAAAAAAAATTCCACTTTTTCGAGGTCTGAGGATTCTACTAAGTTAGTACTACTGGGAGCATGGCCAGTGCTTTGTTCTTGGTCTCCAAGAACATTGCTCTGATACTACTGTGACGTCCCCTACTCATATACAGTGCACTCACCGTATACAAACAGGAGTTCATCCCCCATACCAGCTCCATGCTGATAAAGGCCCTCCACGTGTCACTGCAACCTTGAGGAGTTCCAGTGGGAAGAATGAAGGGGTCATTTTACCCTGTCTTCCTTCAGGGCCTACCTAGCTGCGGAAGCGTAAACATACATGTCAGTATACAACATCAACATCACATGACCATCACGAAGGATGGCTCACCACATATCTGCATAGACAAGGATCAGTACATCACATATGGAGATCCTACCCAAGGCTCAGACTCAAAGGGGATGACTGACGGCTTGGGCCTCCAGAAGTCATTGCAGACAGAATTCATGGCAAGGGATTTGGCTGGCATAAGAACATGGCTTAGGGTAGTCCACTCCATCCGCCCCTCCTGTGCACACTTTGCAGAGTAGGTTGAAAAGTGTTGGGACCTGACTGTAGCCTGCTGGGTGCTTAGCCAAAGGGGCTATTCCTGGGTTGCATCTCCCCAGTCCCGATGGGGCAGGTAGGGATCACTCCCTCCAGAGGTTGGCATGCTGACTCAAGGTGACTAGAGGGCCACTGCCCGTACACGACTGAACTCCATGGAAGGTGTCCATCACTCCAAGAGTGTCGAACCCATGCAAAGCCCGCACGTAGTGGCAGAGCATTAGGTCTAGTTCACTGTAGTCCCCGATAGGCTTTACTACCAGAGGGACGTGATCATGAGTCAGGACATGAACCTCCTTGTAAGCTAGTCTAGCCCCTTCACCCACAACCAGGTGTGGTTCTTGTACACAGGCCGAATTTAATAGTGCATTAAAGAGGGCTAGCTAGGAGCATCATACTACTAGGCTTTTAAGGTCTTCCCAATACAATGAGTCCACAGAGATCATCATCACATACATATCATAGAAGAACTAAAGAATAAGATTTAATCTAAATCACAGAGTTAGGTTCTTTAGTTATGGCTTGATATCTAGAGGTCTAGATGGCTGCTATGGGCAAATCAATAGGCTAAACCTACTTACTCTACATTTGGGAGGTGGTTTAGACTATTGAATTGGCAAAATACCTGATCCCTGGCTTGCTCCTCCTGCGCTGAACGCATCCATGCTGTAGAACTGCTTGAAGATGAGGCTAGAAAGGGAAGCTGATGAGCTAGGCTGCTCAGACAGACTTCGGGAGTCGAGATTGGCTCTTGGAGCAAGCAAAACGGAGTTCTAGAAGGTTGTGGACGAAAATGGAAAGTTAGGGTTCTTATGCCTTATATAGGCTATAAGTTAGGGATGGCCTTCCATTATCCCTTGAGCATGTGGGATAATTGGGTATGGCCCACTTGCCTATATTAATTAAGTGGCTAAGGTATACACATGAATAAATGTGTACATATGAATAAATGTGCACATGAATAAATGTGCACACACTTGCAAGTTGCCCCCTAGGGTGCTACTTGCTTGGCTACACGTCGGCGTGCACGTCAATCGGGATGGCGTGTCACATTCTCCCCACCTTGAAATGATGCTGTCCGCAGCATCGTGGGTCTCCCCACCTTGGGATCTTCTTGTCCTGCAACCAACTTGATGCATACAATTTATTATTATTATACTTACACAATTCTAAGGTAATATTTTTAAAACATTACTACGACATTACATTATCCCAATGACTTATCAATTCATAACTCCATTAAAGTAAGGTACTTATTAGCCTCACTTAATACAACATTTAAGTTTATCAAATTCAACAATTTCATATGCAATTATCCTTCGAGGTACTCTTCATTCCTTGCAACATATTCTAACAAAATTGTGTTGCAAGTCTTCGTAGCTCGACCTCCTTGCCCTCCGGAGCGCTCTATTGGCCTGCAGCTCGACACTACGTTAGTACCATTTTAATTATTAATAAAATTATGGCTATAAGGTAACCACCCATCTAATTAACTAAATGAATGCATGACTAATCTCCCGGCGTAGGAAGAGGATGCTTCTTCCATCGTGGCCGTGGAGACAGCGTCCTATAGTGCCTAGGATGACACTCATGCCTACACCTTTAGTTGCCTTGGGCGTGAAGGGTGGCGTCCTTCCCGTAGGCATTGACTAGAGGTGTTTTCCTATCAATGCATACCTGAATGGCCTCTTATCTCTCGAGGTTATCTACTTCCGTGAGACAGAAGTAGACTTTTTAATCTACCTTACAACTAATCCAAGCAAAACCGCGGTCATGCCTACAATGACATTACACCACGTCCTAGAGATCACCGTAGTGGTCTCATCATCGGTAACAACGCATGCAACCCATACCTAGCATAGGTTGCATGCGTAGATTAATCTTAACTACACATCAATTAATCTAAACATGAATCGACATGCCTGAGCCGATTACTTCGGAGATGACCTTGCCGTCCCATTGCTCCATGAACTGCGGGTACTGCCTTATCAGGTCCTTCTTAAGTACCCATGTCACGTCTTCCACCGGCAAGTGTTTCCACTTGACCAAATATTGGAGAAACTCTGATCTCCTTGTTTTCTTGAAGGCTTTATCAAGAATCAGTTCTGGAACTATCTCTAGCTGCTCTTCTGTCATTTCCAACAACGTTGGTGTATCCAAGACTTCTTCTGGATTTGGAGTATGCTTCTTCAACAAACTCACGTGGAAGACTTTATGAATTTTCAGGTGTGCTGGCAGCTCTAACTTGTAGGATTGGTTGCCTACTCTCTTGGCTATTCTGAAAGGGCCAGCCCACCTTGGAGCAAGCTTCTTACAATTCCCGATACGGAGCTTCGCCTGCTTCACTTTGATCTTGAGCCAGACGTTGTCGCCAACCTGGAACTCTCTGGCCGTCCGGTGCTTGTCGGCGACGCTTTTTTGTCGACTCCTTGCTGCAAGAAGATATCCTCGGACCTCTTCTACCAGCTGCTGCATAACGGCCAACATTTTCTGCGAAACCTCTACCTTTGACACAGGATTGTGCCAAGTGTCTGGAGTTAGACATTGGTAGCCGTAGTTGATCATGAACGGCGACATTTGGGATGATTCCTGCTTGGTGCTATTATAAGTGAACTCAACCAAGTGCATATAATCTTCCCACTTACTCTGCTTGTTCCAGACATAGTTTCTTAGCATATCTTCCAAGATTCTGTTGGTCCGTTCTGTTTGCCCATCCGTCTGAGGATGATAGGCCGTGCTCATGAACAGCTCCGTCTGGATCGTCGCAAAAAGATCCTGCCAAAAGGCACTCATGAACTTCGGGTCTCTGTCGGGAATTATCTCTCTCGGCATGCCATGGAGCATGAAGATTTCCTTGGTGAAGAGAGCCGTTGTATCCAAGGCTGTGTCGGTGGTCCTGCAAGGCACAAAGTGTGCCATCTTTGACAGCTTGTCGACCACAACCATCAGGGCATCTTTTCCACTTGCTGTCCTCGGGAGCCCTGTTATGAAGTCCATACTGATGACTTCCCACTTAGCGTTCGGCACCGCTAATGGGTTCCAATGCCCCTGGAATTCGAAGCTGCTCTACCTTCGTCTGCTGACACAGCTGACAGTCTTTGATGTAGCGAGCTATCTGCTTCTTCATCCCTGGCCAATAATAGCTGCTGCGCACTTTGAAATATGTCTTCATAAATCCTGTGTGACCAGCTATTGGGCTGTTGTGTGGAGAATCAACTTCCTCACTCCTGATGATTCCGGCACACACAACTTATTCTTATGGTACAAAAGGTTACCTTCCTTCTTAAAATTCTTGAAGGTCTCCCTCTCCTTATCTGTTCTTGCCTCCTTGCACAAGCTCGCCCACACTTCCTTGAAGTCTGCATATGTCGGCAAGGTTTCTTCGATCTTCTTTCCGAAGTCACTGGTGAGCGTCGAAATTGCATTACAGTGGACTCTTGTTGTCAGAGGATGCCTTGAAAGCGCATCTGCTACCACATTGAGCTTCCCCGGCTTATAAACTATATCAAAGTCATATTCTTCGAGGAACTCCATCCACCTTCGCTACCTCAAGTTGAGATGTGGTTGCGTGAACACCTATTGGAGGCTCTGATGATCTGTGTCCAACTGGAACTTCCTCCCCAACAGGTAGTGCCTCCAAATTCTTAGTGTTCTGACAACTGCAAGCAACTCTTGATCATGAGTCGGGTAGCGCGTTTCAGCGTCGTTCATCTTGCGAGAGTCATAAGCCACTACTCGCTCTTCCTGCATCAGCACTGCACCTGTGACAATCTTACTTGCATCCGTCGCCACGAGTTTGTCCTTCTCTGAGTCTGCCAGTGTCAAGACGGGGGCGGTTGTCGCTTCCTTCAACATCTCGAATCCTGCTTGGGCTTTCTTGCCTTCCATACGTTGCTCAGCGCCGAATCTACTTTCTTCTGGTAGTCTGATGTCTTTGTGTCCCTGGGTCTGCCATCTCTACGGTCTTGCACTTGTTCCACCTCTTCCTCGGAGTCGGAGTCCGAATCCGAGCTTGTGTCGGAGGATTCCGTGCTAGGGGACCTCCTTCTCTTGCTCTTCTTCTTATCCTTTCCCGCCTTTCGAGGTGGTGCTTGTGGCAACTGGATGTTGTCATCTGGGCCAACTCCTGCTTGTGCTGCAAAAAATGCCTTTATTTCTTGGAGGTCCGTTCTCATCTGCGACATCTCCTTTTCGGGAGTCATGGGACCAAATTCTTCGTATAGGTTCCTTGCTGGGTGTTGCCTGGCCGGCGTCTCTTCATCTCTATGGACTCGCCGCTCCTGTTCAGCTATTCATGGACCTCTAGCTGCATACACAAGTAGGTCATAGCCTTACGGTTAGCTTTATTTGTTTTATTGCATTATATGTGTTTGATGATATAGTTGTGGAAGCAGAATACATCAACAAAACATTTAAAATGCCAAACAAAATGTATTTATATAATAAATTTAATGCATCCCTCGGTGCATGTTTGAGTTTTAGCATGTTCCTACATTCAAGTTCTTGTCGTGCCCTACATTCTAAAAGAATCTCTTGAGAATACTCTAAATTCATAGATTCTCTAAGATTCTACCAAAGTTCTCTTAGAGGTTTCGTGAGCATTTCTCTAAATTTTATAAGATTCCCTCTAGATTTCATTAGATTTAGATCCCCTTAGATTCCCTTAGATTCCTTTAGATTTTATGAGATTGCCCTAGGTTCCCTTACATGACATGAGATTCAAAGAGATTCTATAAAGATTCCCTTAGATACTCTAAGATTTCATCAACATTTTCCTAGATCCCCTTAGATTTTATGAAGATTCCTTTAGATCCCCCAGATTTTAAGAGATTCCCTTAGGCTTGTAAATATTTCCCTAGATTCTTTTACATTTTATAAGATTTTCTTAGATTCTATTAGATTTTTCTGGATTCCTTTATATTCTAGAACTTTTTAGAACATTCTAAAACTTTCTGGAACATTCTAAGACTTTCAATATATTCGAACTCCTTACATTCTCGTAGATTCCCCTACATTCTAGAACATTCTAAAACCTATTAGAACAATTTGGAACTTTCTGGAAGAATTTTCTTAGATCCCCTCTAGATTCTCTTATGTGCTAGAACTTTCTAGAAGATTCTAGAACTTTCTAGAGCCTTCCAAAACATTCTAGAACTTTCTTGAACTAGCTAGAATGTTATAGTCTATTTTATCTTAATGGGGATATTACCCTTAAGTACATTATGAGCCATAGGATCTATTACATATAATTCCCAAAGTCATGTGCACCGTAGGATATGTGCCAAAGCCACAAGAGCCGTAAGATCTCGGATCGACGATCAGGATCGAATCAACCTAGACCGTAGGATCGATTACATATAATTCCCAAAGCCATGTGCACCGTAGGATGTGTCCCAAAGCAACGTGAGCCGTAGGATCTTGGACCGACGATCAGGATCAAATCAACCTGGATCGTAGGATCGCTTACATATAATCTACAAACAAACTCCCAAGCCATCTGGGCCGTAGGATACGTCCCAAAGCCACGTGAGTCGTAGGATCTCGGATCAACGGTCGGATTGAGCGGGACAAACATAAGAACATATATATGTTAGAGTTAGATATATATAATAGCTTAATTACAATGCTTCCGGGATCAAGAGTCTAATTATTCTTGGAATCGCCGGAAGGATGGGTTGTCCTGAAGAAACTTCTTAACTTGGGTCGTTCCTACCGAGCGTCCCAAGTTCCTGAGAATATTTGTTGGTGTCCCGCCCTGCAAGGCTGTCACCAAGTCTTCTACCCTGCGGTCGGAAGTGTAGGCCGCGGTCACTGCTAGTCTTCCTTGTCGTCGGTAGGGTACGACGAAGTCGAAGATGTCAAGTGCCATCGTTCTCTTGACTAGGATGATATGGTCAACTGTTGGGAGCAGTCGAGCATGCCTACCAAAGCCTGAGAGCGCAATGAGCATGAACACTCCTTCTTCGCCCCTTGGGCTGAATTTGCGGTGAATGACCGCTATTCTCCCGTCCATCAGCAGAGGAAGATAGTACCTTAGTGACCTGCCCTGCCCGTCGCTGTTGATTCGTCGTCTGCTCGGGCACCGGCTCTATGTCTTCCCGCATATTCATCGACGTCAGTCTCTGTGAGTTCTCCGTAGTCCCTGACTGTTGATGTGATTCGCCTCAGGTCGATCTCGCCTCTTCTCTAAACACCTGTGGGAGCTGGTGTCGAAGAACTCGGCATCAAAATGTTTGTGGTCTTGCCAGGGATCCCCATCCGTTCTTGGATGGCGTAGAACTCTTCTTCTGACGGCAGGTCCCGAGCTTCCATCATTTGCCGAATGCTGCTGTACGCCTGGATATCTGAAGTCGACTCCCCAGTGTAGGTGTCGGCTTCTCTTACATGGATTGGGAAGTCGGAAGCCTCCCGGTCGATGAAGTCATCCAGATCTAGTTGTTGCCGTAGAAGGTACAAAAACTCATCAAGTCGGTACTCCCTGGCTCTGCATTCGGGGAGGTTCTGGATGTCACTCAGGAGCAGGTACTAATGGCCGTTGATGATGATGGGGGCTAGGCTTGTGATACCTAGCCCGAGCGGGGGAGCGATCCTGAGGATCTGTCGGTCCTGTTCGAAAGCCGGTATCTTCTGCTCTGCTAGTTGCCGCTCTTGGTCAGGGTCAAGCTCGACGTAGTCTTCGTCGTCTGAGTCGAGCGCTTCCTCTTCGGCTCTTCCTTCCTGCTCCGCTTGATATTGCAAGAGGAGTTGACCCTCTGCTGAAGAGGCTAAGGGGTCTACGTCCATGGCAGGGATAGAGGATTCCCCGATTGGGTTCTGGGCACGGTGGGAAAGAAAGATGGCTAGGGCAGCGGTGTAGGAGAAATACTTGGTCCTATTAGCTGTCATGACCATGTAGTCTGGCAACCTAGCAACTTTGTTGGTCAGATATTTGGCAATGTTGGGGACATCACCCAAGGCTGCTTGGAGGGATTGCCTGGGAACAAAATATCCTGTACAAGGTGGGAGCTGTACTAAGGATGGTCCTACCCTAGCTTGGAACTCAGTCATGACTTCCCTATAGGCTGGGGTTGCCTGCAAAGTGGCTTGGACATCTATCTCCTTCTAGAAAACCTGGAAAATGGAATTGACATCAGCCTCAACTACATGGCCACTGGCGCTATACCATCGCCTGAAGTCTGCAGTTGCCATTGATCTTGAGTGAACTGGACTAACAAACAGCTGCTGAAGCGCCTAAGGGGTTAGGAAAATCACCTAAAAGTCAGGAGCAAACCTGTAGGATGCTAAGTGAGGAATGGGGGGTCTATTTATAGGCAAGGGGAAAAACCCTAATTTTTGGATAACTGGGTTTGAGCATGAATAAGACTATCTAATGAACCTATTGCAACAGACTTGAGTTTAATTGGAGGTGGCATGAAAGAGAAAATGTTGGAGGTACTCACGGTGTGCGCTGGGAGGCCGACCTAAAATTTAGGTTGAGGTCCTGGCGCATACCGTGAGCATTTTGGCCCAATTTGGTCAAGACTTATCTAAACAAGGTGAACTAAGGGTCAAAACATAATGGTCTCACCGAGATATGCAAGATTAACCCCTTACTTGGCTGATTTGAAGATGTTTGGGACCACTTTTGATGTGAAAGACTCACGGTGTGCGCTGGGAGGCCGACCTAAAATTTAGGTTGAGGTCCTGGCGTATACCGTGAGACATTTCTCACTAATTGGCCATAAGATGTCCATTTTAACTAAAACAAAAGGCAATTATTGCAAAATCAACCTAATTAATAACATTTATGCACTTATGATTTACACAAAACAACTTTTTATTCACAAAATTTATTATTTACAAGGGTTTATCTTTCTCCTTTAATGTAGCTGGCCAGGTCCATGTCCTTCTCATTAGAGTTACCCTCTTGGTGTGTATAGTGCATGCTGTCGAGTCTTCAAAATGCTGCACCAGCTTCTGCTCAGCTGCTTCTTGCAAGGCTAGCAGCATCTCGCCTGTTACTCTCTTGCTGGAGTCGAACTCTTGCACGACTTCTTTCACCAGTCTGGCGAACAGTGCACAGGGGATGAGAAGGCCATAGCTTCTCTGAAAATGTTTGATCTCCCGGATTGCTCGTGACAGCTTCGATCCGGCTTTCCTTGCCATTGGCTTCTTCGGGGGAATGGGCTTCTCAGGAGGTGGCTTGAGAGTCTGCTTCTTTGATGGCCGTCCTCCTGCAACAAAAGTGACCTTGTTCGCCTGATAGTAGGAGTTGTAGACCTCCCACTTCTTCATGAACTCCTGGTGCGCCTTCAACTTCTTCTGGTAGACCCTGAAATGGTCTACCACGTAGGACTCCCTGGCAGATCGGGGCGGCTTCTTGGGGTCCTTGTCTTTCTCCCATGTTGGGTAGGGCGGGGGTACCTGCACCTGTTGATCCCTGTCCGTCTGATCCTCGTCTATTGGCTTGGAGGAGCTCCCACCTTCTTGATGAGGATTGTAATCCTCATCATCTGAGTCATCCGAGGATGATGGGGGCTGGTCTGGCGGCCGCTCTTCGATGGCAATCTTTATCTTTGGTGTCTTCTTCACCTTCCTCAGAGTATGAAAGAGAGGCGATTATTCGCCAAATGGCGAATTTTTGGGACATTTATAAAAAAATGTGGCGAAACCATTGAATAGAACATTTTTCAAAAAAAAATATTTTTTCGCCATGTCGAAAGGGGGAAATCCTATGACAGCGAACGATTCACCGAGAATTTTTGCTGCCATGTGAACTGATTCGCCTTGATTGAAGACGATTAGGTGCGCACCAAGAAGCCTCAAATCGCCATGTTTACTAATTTTCAATTAGGGCTTTTTAGCTATGGAGTTTTCGTATATTCTTTTAGCTCGGCATTGAACAAATCAAGCACAGGTTTGATTCATATGCTGTTGTTTCGCATTTGATTGCATATTGGGTCTGTATGATGAATGATTTTTGCAGGCAAATCACTCAAAACGTCACAAGTTAAGGGCAAATTTGAGGACTTGTATTGCAAAACTATTATTGATGAATTACAGATAGCTCATACAAGATATAGCCAATGTAATCTGAGAACTTCAGTTGCTTCTGGAATTGCTCAGGTGATAAAGTTTCTATTCATTATATTTTTGAATCTCCATACCTCCTGAATTTGATATTTCTCATACCTCTTAAAAGCTTCAGGATCACCGTCTATCGAAGGAGACACACCAAAAAAAGGAATATTGCAAACTCTGATTGTGTTGCCAGGCATCTTAAAAGATCTAGATACCCTGCATACAAAATGAATTACGTAGATGAGCTTCTTCACAGTGACTATTCAACCAAATAGATAGTAGCAAAAATAGCTCTCTATTCTCAGACAAACATTTTGATCTCCATTATGGTGCCAATGAGCAACCATATTTTAGCCTATTTTAGCCTGAAGGTGCAGCTATCATAGAAATATATGGACCTTGTGGACTTGGCAATTGAATGGAACTATAGTTACTGCATTAGGGCTAAAGTATAATGTTGAATCGAATCCTTGGAGAAAACTTGCAAAAAACTTGTAAAAATGCAGTATGTACGATGTGCTTTACCTTAGACGTGATGCTTTAGTCACTTGAACGAGGAATACTATGGAGCTTCCGAAGGCTGTACTGCAAAAGAACAGCAATGACTATGGATCTTTGAGGTTAGACTCATAACTTGAAGGCAGTAAGTTATGAGTCTAACCTCAAAGCCCATTAACGGATACTCCAGCTTCAACTAGAATTTGACATGCAAAAGCTGCAAATACACCATGCCCTATAACATTGGAAATGCATTTTGGCGCAGACCTGGCAATTGATAAATGAGTGTGCAATTCATGCACCCATAATCCCTAATACCAACATATGCAAATCTGTGCTAATTCACAACCGAGGACCTGCATACAGTCATAGAAGAGATCAAGAAACACTCAGAGAAGGAAAGTCATGTTCCTGATCTGAAAACGCTATGATTTGTTTAAGAAATGCAACTATTTATTTGGCAGAACGAATAACTGGAAGTTTATCTTTAATGCATGTGCTCTGTTACCCTTTTAGAAACCTTTGGGATATTGAAACTGAAAAAACAAAACACAGAAATAGATTGACAGTAGGTTGCTGAAGAATAAGCTGCTCTTAAGCAGGTGCCGTTCCGATCTAACCACGTGCTTCAAAACCCATTGCAGCTGTATGGAAAAAGACCTGCCCATGTAGTGCCTGGAAATCTAAGATATCATTTTACAACAGGAAATACACAGAGCGATGGAAGAAAACGACCTGGAATCAATTAAAAAACGGCATCATGTGAATGCAGCTCAATGGGCATTCCTTGTTAACCCTCGACTCATAAAAGTAGAAATAGAAGAGGTCGGCGGTCTGTTCTATATCCCAAAGCATTATTCCCGAATGACAGTAAGATAACATGAGAACTGTGGCACGCAAAAAGAAAAGGCGATCACATCATAGCCACGGCTCCAAATGCACGCCGATGTGTTGCCGGAAAAAGGACCCCAAACAACCATACGCCCAAGGTCTCTGCTCCAACTTTTGCCATATTTCTAAATACTCAGGGCTAAGGACCGCAAAGATCTTGCAACGACATAAAACCCAGAACCACATTTGCCTAATTCAAGATTGAAGAGCCATAAAACCCAGAACCACATTTGCCTAATTCAAGACCATGCCAAGGAACAGGGAAGTTTGAAATCAAGACATAATAATTTAAGCTAGAATTTGGGATCAGGGACAAACACCCAAGTGGGAAAAAGACAAGAACTAGCCGATTAATCTGCACCTCCGGCATGCACAGAATAGAACTGATCGGAAAGAAATGCAATAAGAATTACCAAAAAAAAAAATGAAATGATAAGCAAGGTGAGTTCGTTGGTTAGAGAGAAGGGTAGAATGCATTATACAGCCCCCCTCCCTTGTGTCGCTGATATCTGGCCCTCCAGGCTTGGATTGGAGGGCTGGGATTTTGCCACGTGAGAGGGGGGCCTGTATAATGCAGTCGTCCCAGGGAGAACACCCAATCAATCCGACATCCCTGAGTAGGAAGTGGAGCAGAAATGGCACAGCTTGTGCTTCCTGTCTTGGCCGTTTGATGGCGATTGCTATCTCCATGTACTAATTTCATGTCTTGTCTAATTTTCAGGGCCATAGATTCATGTGCTAAAAAAAAAAGAGATTATTATGTATAATTTTGCGCGAGCTCCTTATGCAGTGGCACATAAAATGTTCCCAACCAGCAGGCATATTTTTACATGGGAAAACACCTACAACAAAGTGTCCATCTACATCATTCCAATACTTCAGTATATGTATTGCATCAGCTCAAAGAAACATACTCGCACTTTAACTGTTGGCAAGCTCTTGCTTCTTTTCTGAAAAATAAACTAAACTGACAACCTATACAATTTTGAAAATCAGCATAACCTTTATGTGTTGTATCAGCATAACTTCATCTGGTACATTCAGAACCATTTCCACATCTAATGGGAATAGCTTCCAAATGTGAAAGTGGAGGACGCACATGATCCTGGAGGATCATGAAGTTTTGTGGATTTCAAGCATCTAATGGTGCAGACAATCGTGCCTCTAGTAATTTGGTTGAAGATTTGTCAAGTGATCTTGAGAAGGATCGCAAGGAATATTGCAAGGCCAAATTGTGGCTCTGTAAAGGATATGATGACAATCCTTCAATGTTAATTAAAGGAGATCGCACTGCTAGGAATTTCGTGCATATCTTGGAGCATTGATATGCAGCTAAAAATGCCACCATGAACTCATCCTTTTTATTTGCATTGCACAGGTTTGCATCCATGTTGAGCAATATCTGCAACCCATTGGGCTCATCCCTTTTAGCAGTTTTCAAGTCCTCCACTTGATTTGCTTTAAAAAGACGTCAAATCAATGAATTAAAGCTGAAAACATTAGGTGGGCAACCCATTCTGTCCATACGTTGCAGCGGCTCATGGGGCCTCAGATTTTGTTTCTAAGGCTGCCATAATAGAAGAATGCATCGCTATGGCAAAAATGATATTTAATCAGCTTAGAACTGCAAGCTCCAACATACTACAGACAGTTAAGAGCTCCACCAAGAAACTCAAAACGAAAAATCAAATGTTGCATGCTTGTTTTTTGGACATGTATAACACAACACACAAATGTTTTTATATTAATCCTGAACCAACAACAATCACTTTCATCATGATTGTTGAAGATCAGAAACATTTCCAAGCTAAACTTTTGCTTGCAAGGAATAAAACTCCATATAATGGAAGGATACATTATGTGGATCCTGCAATTTGCTTGTTTATCAAAAAGGCCAAGTAAAGGAATCTCACAGAACTTATCTCTATAAGCACATGGGTATAATTGCATACATTCTAGAGTTTCATGAACCCATCCATTTTATTTGCATTGCACGCACCTGCATCCATGTTTGCAACATTGCTCCTTTTAGCAGTTTTCATGTCCTCCACTTGCTTTGCTTTACAGAGACCCATTATTTTAAAATGTTGTTGCAGCTCATGGGGCCTCAGATTTTATTTCTCAGTCTACCATATAGAAGAATGCATGGCTATGGCAGAAATGAGCTCAGAATTGCAAGCTCTAGTATAATACAGACAGCCAACAGCTCCACCAAGAAACTTAAAACGAAAATACTTGTTTTATAAAATACTTGTTTCATTTATGCATTACAAATTCAAGGGGCATTCAAAGACTTTGCAAATGCATTGCACTTTGAGGTATGGAATTGAATCAAGTTCCAACATTCCTGTGTTGAAAACTATTTTGCTAGAGGTGTTTGTGGTACGATTTGCCAGAGGAAGCTCTTAGACCATCGCCAAAGTCCAGTTAGGGTGATGAACTCTCCTATTTGCAGACCTGCAGGAGGAATCGGTTGGTGGGAAGAGGGCCCTGAAAGAGGATAGGTTCGATAGGGTTGCAATTTGTTTAGTTAAAACCCCATCGTCAAATTATCAAGTCAAAGCCTGGTCGTCGGATTTAGGGTGTGATCCAAGACACACCGTATAACATTATAATATAAAAGATGTATTTGTCGCATGATACGCGTGACCACCCCCTCTATTTGAAGAGGTTTTTTTGTTACATGGCACGCATGATCAGCCCCTCCACTTTGGGAGGTTTGTTTCTTTACATTTGTTCTAGTAACCTTCATTCATTTAAATTGGATTTATGCCAGGATTTTGGACCATTTTGGCACAGCAACTTTTTCCGGGGTTTAGTAATTTGCATTGAGAATGTGACTTTTTTTTATAATAGCACAACATGGTTGCATTAAAAATCGAAAATATTTTATATATGTATCTCAAGTGACATAATGCCAATTACTTCTCAGAAGTGACCCCTAAAGATATCATAGGTTTCTTCCTCACTTCCATAGGTATTGTAACCCTAGCAGTCTTGCATGGGATAGCCTTTGGGATCCATGAAAACAAAACAGTATCTAACTCAACCCAATCATCCCCTCCAATAGGGTTTTTCTTTCATTTATTTGTCTAACAGTCTATATATCTTTCTTCCTCTGCCATTGCATTTAATTGGTGCACTGGACATCACCACTCCACACGAATTTTGTTCACATTGCGGTCACCCACCTCTTTGCAAACATCTGGGATGGTATAACCCATTCACACAGGGTATATCTCTTTGCGCACGTCATCTTTGGGATCATAATCCTCCAGCCCGAGATATTTGGGATCTCTGACAGTGTAAATTCATGGCAAAGCAAGTCGTCTTTGGAATCATAATCCTCCAATCCGAGATATTTAGACCTTCCTTTCCTAGCACCAACATAATGTTTTTCAGCAGTTGGGGGAGTTATCGACTTGTGAATACTACTAACTATGTCATCAACTTCTTCAACTGTTATCAAGTCTCTCCACCTAGGCTTAAGTAGACATCCATCTTTCAGTTCATCAGAGGATATGTCCACTTCTCCCAATAATCCATGTACTTGTGTCCAATAATCTATCAATGCAAGGTTGATATCATCAGGGTTATGCCTCCAATACTTGATGTATTCAGAAATGCCATCCAATGTGCTTTGCAATGGATCCACCTCTGCAAATGGCTTAAGAGCTTTTGATTGACCCCTGGGAATCTTAGCTTTACCATTCTCATCTATGTGCCATATAGGTACTCCCACATCTGGCCTCCATTTATCATCTAAAGGTCTTATCTTCCATTGCATTATTGGCTTATTTCCCATGACCCAGAAGAGGTCTAGATTGATCTTCCATATCAAGAGCATAACCTTCGATAAAAAAATTCCAATCATCAACCCTATAGGAGAATGTGAAATGCATTCACTAAGAACTTCAATTAATATAGGAAGATTGATCACAGTTCGAGATTTCAACTGCGCACTGTACTTTCTAAACAAATGCATCCACATCCTCATGAGTATGTCCAGACATTAAGAGCCCTAAATTCACTCTTTCAAAGACACCCACAACTGTTAAATAAGATAGGAATGAGAACATATACCTGTTTTTATTTTGTTCAGCACAATTGTCAAGTTGGAGGAGGAACTTTGGAGGTAGATCTCGAGGTTGGGGACGTGAACTTGAGGCTCTAACATGTTCAGAAGCACCTGATGACTTCCTAAACCTTGCTTTAGAATATTCTCTAGATTATTAGGCTGAAGAGTGGTTGGCTATCACCTCCAAGGTTGTGGAGCCCCAGAATCCTCAAGCGCCTCATCACACTTTTAACATAAAAATCTGGCACCGAGCTATGCACTATTGCACCTGTCAGAAGAAGAAGAAGAAGAGATTTTAACGTCACGCCAGAGAGACCTGCATAGGATAAGCTCTATTGATTTACTTGGGTATTTAACTATACTGTGGCAAACAAGTCTTCGATTGATCCATCTTGTCATGTACAATACAAACATAGTTATTGGGTTCCAAACATGATAACATTCTCCACATCCAATAAGTGGATCTACATGATAGTTGGTCTATCATGTGTTCTTTCATTTGCTCCCTTATCTTAGCCCTTTGGCTTGGTTGCTTAGTCTTATCCAGAATCTCTTTCAACTTAGCACACAAGTTGCACTATGCAAAGTTGTTCGAAGTGTCTATAGTGACATGCTTGAAGTGCTTGCTCCATAGTCTACTCAAGCTGGATTGAGATATTGCAGGTACCATTATTTCTCGAAGCAAAGCATTCACTTCCTTCGATATACTCTTCTGTGTACAATGGGATGGCAATCTCTTCTCGACAACTGTTTTTTCCTGTTGATTTTTCCTACTTTTATGTGGCATATTCTTAGCATTGAATTCAACATATTTATCAAAAACCTTTGTAGTAGCCAGGATCCTAGAAATTGGCCTCAACATGCCATTATTTCCACCTAATGCAATTTTGCTCCCCTTTGCACAACTTGCTTGCCAATTTTGCCAAGATAAAATTGGAATGCCATGAATATGTATCCATGCACCTTTACATATCCATGCCCCTAGTAGTGGGTATCTTTTTTCCTTTGGATATTTGTCATCTTGAAGTGCAAGCTCATGAACGGAGTACATGTAAGTCCTCCTCTCATCACAAGTATACTCTTTGAAGGTGGCTCTTGCTTCCACCAATTCATCAATTTCAAACTTCTGAACAGAATTAGCCCAACAACATTCCATTCCCCTTATCATAGCCATAGCTTCATGTGAACAATCACAACTTGACTTGGACCTCTTGCTAGGATAATATTTCACCATTGAGTATGCCTTCTTTTCCGAAACTGTAGTCCGGGCAGCTATTGGAGGTGATTAAGAAAATCAGTGTCATCTACGACCTCTGGCTCTGGTAAAAGGAAATCTCCTGTAAACTCAATGCAGGCTATAGGCCATGGCATAATGCATGGAACCTCCAATTGTTTAACATAAGCAGTGCAATCCTGGTGATTTGACCCTCTTTCCTTCCACTTTTCTTCCAAACTTGATGGCCCACTTTATCCTCTCCTAACCTTTCATCATTGACAGCGTGGATAGGATCAGCTAGTATGATAGTTCCTTCACCTACTAGCTCCTTATTGCATTGGTGCTTGACTTTCACCTTCTTCTTCTTCTAATCCAACCTACTGTAGAGGATAATTTTCTTAGTAGTCTCAGCCTCAACACCCTTTGGGTGGTCCACACCATTGACCTACAAGAACAATGTTAACAATGGGGTAACAATGTGATAAGAACATGTGATAACAATGTTGATACATGTTGGGGGTGAAAGGCATTACATTTTTAGCCTTTTTAGGATCCACATGCTTCATCTATACAAATTTAAATGTTCTTAGTATTAGCTCAAAAAAAAAGACAAAGTAAATATGAGAATAGATTAAAGGGCAACGTCAAAAAATACAAAAAAAAAAAAAACCCATAAAATGGACAAATATAGGTTATAAGTATAGGCAAAAATAGGTTGTAAGTATAACTGACGTGTAGATAATTATAGAGAATTAATGATAACATAATGGTGTAAGTAATTCTAGAGAATTAATGATAGCTAATTCGTATAGGGTGTAATTCTAGAGTATTAAGTATAAAAATAGGTTGTAAGTATAGCTGACGTGTCGGCAATTCTAGAGAATTAATGATAACATAGAGTGTAAGTGATTCTAGAGAATTGATGATAGCTAATTCATATAGGGTATAATTCGCATATGATGTGATGGAAGCATACTTATACTCGCACCTACTAGGCTATACGAAATCTTGCATGCAACAGGAACCTTTTCTCCTTCATTTTCAAACCCTTCATTCTCCTTCAAGCGCCTTCACCTTCCTTCCTTCCTGTGCCTCCGATCATGGTGAGCCATGCTGCTCCCGCTGCATCCCACCGGAGTCGCCTGAAAGAGGCAAAGAAGGAGATCAGAAAATTGATCTCCAAATCCCTTCCCCCCTTCCGCAGATGCAGATGCAGCTGTGGCTGCCTTTTGCATCACAATCTGGAGGAGTGCAAGGAGTTTTTTCTTGAGGGCAAGCTTCGCCCAGGCAATGAAAAAGTAAGCTAATTCACGTTAGGCACAAATTAAGTTTGCGCGCAAAGAGTTTAAATTGTAAATTAGCCCAATTCACGCTTGGCGTGAATTGCATACAATGGCTAGTTTTCTAAATATTAATCTCTTACACGCCAAGTGCGAATTAGCAATTGGGCATTAAGTGCCTTCTGCTAATTCTACTATTGTATTCAAAGAGTTTAAATTGTAAATTAGCCCAATTCACGCCTAGTATGAATTGAATACAATGGCTAGTTTCCTTAATATTAATCTCTTACACGCCAAGCGCGAATTAGCAATTTGACATTAAGTGCCTTCTGCTAATTCTACTATTGCATTTAAAGAGTTTAAATTGTAAATTAGCCCAATTCACGCCTGGCTAATGTACAATTGCTACTATTAATCTCTTACACGCCAAGTGTGAATAAATAGTTCAAATCCTTTTTTTGTTTCCTTCTGGTTCAAATCCCCTTTTGTTGTCTATACTGTATTTTTTTTGCGTAGATCATTAATTATCACTTCCCTTCAGGAATGCCAGGACTCATCTGGTGGAGGGGGCGCCTCCACCTCCCATGCCTAGCGTAAACTCTAATGACATTGAGGTTGAGCAGTTTGAATACACGCCTAGCGCATATTCAACTGAAGTTCCTCCTGTGCAGAAGAAGATTTTGTGCCAGGGCCTACACTAATCTTCGAATTTCGTAAAGGTCTGGATATTTACCGCCATAATATGATAGTTCTTGGTGAGGTATGTTCCCCGGGGGGTGCACCTAATGTAAAGTCTATATGGCATGTGCATGCATAGGGTTAAGAGAAATTATCCCTTATACAGAAATTTCGTAAGAAAATATACCTCATATTTTATATACCCCTACCATATTTCTCTTATATATATACGGAATTCAAGCAAGAAAAATACCCCCTCCCATATATGGGTACGGTTTTGGCCCAAAAAAAACCCCCTCCCGTACACTCACATGTTTTCTACGATTTTTTCAGCTGAGAATGAGAATTGTAGAGCTCGAGGACATTTTGTGTAATAGCCCAATAGTTATACCATCTAATTTGCCAGATTCTGTTGTGCCAGATTCTCTTGTTCCAACCTTACAGTGCTAGCTTCACTTGTATTCTACTTCTGCTGTGCCAGCTTCTCCTGTGCCAGCATTTGATACTACTGAGGAATAATACACAGACCTATGTAGATAAATGTAAAGATTGTTTAGTGTTTTGTAAACTCCTGAATGGTCCCGACTGCAGGCCTTATAATTTTGAAATTTTGACTGAACAACCCCGAGCTATCAGATTCCTAATATATGAACTCAGAGTGTCTTGTAAACTTATTTTATGTGACTGGTCTGGTGTGCAGGCCTAATACTTTTATACATATGACAGAATCAGCCATGAGCATATGAACTTCTTAGTAAATGAACTCAATCTACTTTTTTTGATGCATCTTCCTCTCCTTTTTAAGGTGAGTTACTGGCCATCCGATGCGTTTTTCGACTATGTCTCCATAGGATGCCTTCTGGATAATGCTTTGTCATGGAAATAGCAAATGGTAACTAAGATCTGCACATGATCACTTCCCAGAGGAACTCCATGGCATACTGCTTCCGGATCGATTGATTCAATCTTGCAATTCCCCACCCTCCTCTTCAAATTCGTCATCAGCATGTAGCATTCCTCTCCAATGCTGTTGAATCTGGTAAGGTTATGGGATTGAATTGCAGGAGCAGACGAACTTACACGAATGTGTTCAACATCGTACAGGCGGAGATGTCTTCCCAGTTCTTCCGAGTTCTTTTGATTTCTTGGTATGGATTTTCGAATGGCAAGAAAGGCTGACGGCAAGATTAGGTGGCATTTTCAAATTACCCGTTAATTGTACTTGTTTTTTTTAGCAGCTGAGTGAAATCTAATTTTGGATTTCATAATACGGCAATCGTCAAACAATTAATTGCCAGTCCAATCGCGTGCCGTCCATTAGGCACAATCGTAAAATTTCTGACCGTCGATTTGAAGTCAATCCGGGACATCTAAATAACCGCTCGCATCTATCCAACCGTCGATCTAAAGTCTATCAGATTGACATCCGTCGATCCAAAGTCGAATCGACTAGCCAAACCCAACTGTCGACTACTTATTGAAATCTATATAACAATTTGATTTTTTTTTTTTTTTTTTTTTGCTTCTTGATTGTAGATTTGCTTCGAGGTGCTCAAGAACTTCAATGCGCACAAGATCTTTGCGAAAATGCCGCCCAAAGGTCATGCTGCTCCGAACTCTGGCCGAGCCACGAGAGAAGCCGCTCAAGGTTCAGTATTCTTCATCATTCTGTATGTCATTTGTTCAGTGTTCTATT
This sequence comes from Isoetes taiwanensis, assembly GCA_021234155.1. Lineage (NCBI taxonomy): Eukaryota > Viridiplantae > Streptophyta > Lycopodiopsida > Isoetales > Isoetaceae > Isoetes > Isoetes taiwanensis. Next base: position 29,711,697 of record JAJEKV010000002.1, on the reverse strand, counting down.
ATTTGTTCAGTATTTAGGGTTCTGTTCATTGGTCTATTTATTGTACACTGTTTGTTCTTTATGTAATATCTATAAATCTTCTGCCTGGCTTAATTGTTCGGTCTATCATTTCTCTGGCAGTGAGTTAAATCTGCCTTTGTATAATTGTCCTTCCTGTGTTTAATTGTCCTGCCTGTGATTAATTGTTCTGTCTATAATTTGTTTGGCAGTGAGTAAATTATTTTTCCCGTGTTAATTGTCCTACCTATGAGTAATTGTTCAGCCTTTGCTTTTTTGTCGTACATGTGATTAATCTGTTTATAATTGGCGACTGTATGCCATTATTTACAGTTTAGTCTGTCTGGAATGGTTTAGTTGCTACTTTAGATTTCATCTAGATGTTGGATAGACAACTTGAAATCGCGCTAACACGTATTGCACCCTCGTTTGCAGGGAAGAAGAGGCAAAACCGGTTGGTAGTTGTTACACCTCCTCCTAAAAACGCAAGAGGCTCGGAAGATGCTCCTGCAACCTCAAGCTCACAGAAGAAGGAAAAGTCCGACGAGGATGCAGTACCCTATGCATTATCGATGGATTTATCAGAGCAGACACAGATCCTCGATGCCCTGAGGAGAAGATGGATGATGGTGCGGAGTGGTATGTTGACGTAGGTAAAACTAATGGTAAGGTGAATTTTGTGTTACACTCCAGGGAAAAAGAGACCGATCTCATGAAGAAACAAGGTATTCTTATCACTTGTGAGGAGCACGATGACATATATTGTCAGCTCCTGGCGGAGGTTGTGAAGAACCACAAGAAAGATCTCATCAGATTTACACATGCCAGGGCAACAAGTTTCAAAGAGGGTCTAATGAAGAAGGATGTGAGTGCTGAGTCATATTTCAACTATGGATGGCCTCAAAATACTACTCTCACTCCAATATCTATAAGTGAAGGTGTGTCTTTAGTGAGGAGAGCTTTGCAAGGACCTTTTCCAAGCTACTACCTGGAGGACTTGAAGCATCAAAATGATATTAGGGATGTAGAAGATTGCTGGACTTAGGAAAGGACATCCCAGCTGCAACAGTTGATGGCATGCTGGCAGAAAATGAGTTCAAAAATTTGCAGCTGGAGGCAATGAGTAGGCTAGTCAAGCATGCAAACAACTATCCACTTGGGCCAATCTTTTACACATCCCATCCATGTTGACCGCCTGGTGAGATCGCATAAGTCAACATTTATTAGCAGGAGGTTTGACCCTGAGCATGCAAGAGAAATCTTGAGGGCGATGGTGAGGAATTCAGGCCAAGTCCCCATGCCAGCAGAGGAGCTTCCTTGGGATAAGAAAAAGGATGCTCCACTCCAGTGGACAATGCTGGAGGAGCTTACAGTGGAGAACCCAAATGTATGCTTTCTTATTATTGATGGACAGTATTCTATTGAAGAACAAAGATTTCTCTCCAACCAGGCTAAGCAAACAGGACAAACCATATATCTACTTCATTACAACCACAGGAGGTGTCGGTTTCTAAGCCCCCAAGCGCCTGCAGAGGACCTCGCAGAGATTAGTGCAACATTAAACGTAATGGGCGAAGTCTTCCTTTATAAAAGGTTAGTATATTAGGTGGCGTTTATAGATTCTTCAATATTCTATGTGGATTCTCTAAGATCCTATGAAGATTCCCTTAGACTCTCCAATATTCCATCAAGATTCCCCTAGATTTCCAAAGTTTCCATCAAGATTCCTCTAAATTCCCAAAGATTCTCTCAAGATTCACACGATTCCCCAAGATTCTATGTAGATTCTCCTAGACTCTCTAAGATCCTATCAAGATTCCCCTAGATTCTCAAAAAATCTATGAAGATTCCCCCAGATTCCCATAGATCCTTTTGAGATTTTCATAGTCCCTAAGATTCTCTGGAGATTCCTCTGAATTCCCAAAGACTATCCTAAGATTTCTATAGATTCCTCAAGAATCTATGCAGATTCTCTTAGCCTCCCTTAGATCTTATGAGGATACCCCTACATTCTCAAAGATTCTCCCTCCCAGAGATCCCCCACAATTCTATGTAGATTTTCATAGATTCTCTAAGATTCTATGAAGATTCCCCTAGATTCTCAAAGATCCTCAAGATTCCATGAAGGTTCTATTGAGGTTCCTTTAGATTAATATAAAAACTTAATGGCTAGGATTTATCCTCATCTTTTGATCTAACACCTAACATTTGCTACACCAAATCACCTTTAAGGAACCTTCGTTGCACCTTCCCAATAAAAAAAATCAAGGGCTATGATTTTGCCTTCCCCTTTGATCCAACGATTCACAGATGAGGTGCATGCCCCCATGCATGCCCACGCATGCCCACACATCTAAACATGTGGCCGAGATTTAACCCCTGAAATTCGACAGCCTAGATGGAAATGAGCAACCGATGTGTCCCACACATCAAAGTGTGTTTATATATATGATGATATTCATGCCTTACAGGCCATTCCCAAAAAAGGTGACATAGATTCTTCGGTACAACATATCGAGACCTCTGGTTTCTATCTGTGTTTTTCTATAGAGCTGCTGACTACATCTTAAGGAATCAGTAGATCCCTAAGACACTTTAGTTTTTATGATCTTTCCTTTCCCATGTTTTTTTTCTAGCATGTACTCTTCTTTCTTGCTACTGGTTGCATCGAACATAGCAAATTAAATAAGGTGTGCATTCAGAGCAAGCTAGAAAAACAAAATTATTATTCAGCAAGTTAATATTTTAGAGTGCTCTTGGAATGAACATCTCGTTTTGTCTAATATCATATGATTAATAAAGGATGGCAATCCGTTCCCCATTTCTTTGAAATATTCTTCACTTTACATGCCAAATAATAATAACTTACGTAAGAACTACTTTACATGCCAAACAGGTGGCACTGGGTTCACTACGACTGTTGTGAGATATATACGCCACTTTTATAGTATGTTGCAGATGCAATTGTCATTTTACAATCAAGCAAACTGTGATGTCCAACTTGGACAATAACTTAAAAGAAGCATGATTGAGAACCCTACATATGTTCTTAAATCCTACATCTTATTCATATAAAACTGTAGTTACGCCTGGCAATGCCGGGCACCATATCTAGTAGTATATAATTATGAGTTTTTTTCTGCCACCCTGTACATGTAGGTGGTATATCACTTATAAAAAAAGGAGGATTCCCTCATTTCACTAATTATATAATTTTGAGATTGGTATACATATTTTATCATCATTGATTGCATGATGAAATCCAGTAAAAAATACCACATTATTTGTTATGCCATTAAATCCATTCATGTCCTTGTCAATAGCATAAAATCTAAAAATCTTAATTGGAGTAAAGGTCGTGATTGTGTGTGCAACATTAATAAGTTGACTTCGAAGAATAAAACAACAATTGCATGAGAAGCGTACCAACCTCAAAAGAAGGATCTCATGCTTGGGATGTGAAGCTTCTTGGCTATATAAAGGCACTTTGATTCTACTACAGAAAGCATGTTTACTATCATGAAGATACTTTTTATGTTTGCATTCTTAGCTCTTGCATCATTGGCACAAGCTCATGATGTTGCTAATGAAACGGGCCATGACGTACCACATTGTTCCCCAAATGTAGGTGATATAACATGGTATGTTAATGTTGATGTTGTTGCTGCTATTGCTGCCTTTGTTGTTGTTGCTCATCTTCAATTTTATACATGGTTGTTTTGCAGGACTATTAGCATAACAACATCAGGATGTCCACAACGTCCAGTGGGATGTGCATTGGAAGATACACCAGAACCAGGACCTGAACCAAAGCCCAAACCTACACCATCCCCATCCCCGTGCGATTGTGCATGTCCACATGCACATCCACAATTTTCTATAGTTATAAACCTACCACCCATACATCATCGATGTGAAGAAACTCCGAGTCCTGGTCCGAAACTATCAACCCACCTTAATAAACCTATGCCATCAGTATATATGAAACCACAACGTATGCCAACATATGACCGTTGACCATCTACACCAGCTCCAAGCTCTTGGGTAAAAGCATGTTAGGGTGTACCACTTTTGGAACCTGCAAAAGTACATACACTAGGTACTTCTGAACTGGGTACTTTCTCATTTTTCTTTTCATTAAAACTAATACAAAAATCCAAAATAAAAGTCAAGGACATGGTAATATTCAAAGTTAAGGTAAAGATAATGCTATCGGAGACCAATATATATATAAAAAGTTCTAAAACATACCTTATATTGAGATATTATACAGGTACCCAGTACCCAGTTCTGGCTACCTTTTTAGGTACCTTTTTAGTCACTAAATAATACTTTTTAAGGGACACCCTAACATGCTTTTACCCTCTTAGAAAGATCTCAAGTATAGAGCTAGGAGAAATATTAGACTTCGTGCCATATCAATAGCACAAATAATAATATTACCAATATCTTCTTTTTTATTTTGTGATGGGGTTGGGAACTGTGCCATGGAACGCCGCATGTTACGCCGTATGCGGCGTTCCCTTCCCACTTGCGTCTCCTCTTGCGGGATGCAGGTTAACAGCATTGATTGCCAGTTTTGAATCCAGCTCTTTCATTTCTCTGTGCGCTTCATTTCGTATTCAGAAGGGTCCGGATCTGTTGTAGCCACTGCCAGAACTTGCACTTTCATAAGGGTCAGCAGAATCAACATGCTTTTAGTACGTTTAGAAACTCTCTTTTCCCTCTGCCCCTGCGCTACACATAGATTTGAATCTTGGGGCGCCTTTTTCTTTGCATTTTGAATTCTTGCTACTTAGCCGAAGCTGAATGGGCATTAGTAGGAGGAGTCGTAGTGGTTGAGTAGAACCAGTTGAAGCTTTCAGTTCACAATAGGTCGCAAGTACATGAGGAGGAGCCCTATTCCATTCCGTATTTTTCTCTGCTCCGGCGATTCCAAGAGTGCATTTCGCTTCACGGTTTGTTTTGTGTTGCCTTTTGCATAATGGAAAGTGTTGTTCAAATATGTGAAGGCATCTTCTGGCATTTTCTTCTTTCATTCAAGAAGCGATAAGATTTGGACTGTGCATCATCTAATAAATAGATTCTTGCTGTTATAACATTCTCCTTCTATTTGATGCATTAGTTGTATCTGCTGTTGTAACAAAAGTTCGAGCAGTACCCGATTCAAGTCCGTATATCAGAGTGCCATCATTTTCAAGCAATAAGATGTGATTTTTTGATGCCGTACGTATGTTTTTCTGATCCATATTTTCTGATTTGCCTTTTTTTTTTTTGTAAAGGTTTCATTGAAAGTGGGCTTCATTCCCATTATCAGCTTCGTTTTTGTGATCAGGTAAGTGATTATCAAGCCCAGCAGTCGTGCATCTGTTTAGGAATTACAAAGCTTATTGGTATTTGGTGAAGAAGAGCACCCTCGAATGGAAAAGGCCAGAAGAAGCAAGGAAGGGTAAGACTTAATGCTGTTTCTTGAAGCTAAGTCCAATGGATGTTTTTTATTAAGCAAGCTCTATTAATGCCAAGCTAGCAAGATCTATCTTATAATACTTACAGATGGAAGCATCCATACACATGACATATCTGGAACAAGGTTGCGAATGTGCTTTGCTTGCCTCCAAGCCGAATTTAAGCTAGAAATCCTATGCCACACCCTATCTATAAATGCATTTGGTATGTGTTTAGAATTGCATGCTCCAACAACCAATCTGCAGCTTTCTTAGATTTTAGATGTGCTTGAAAATTGCTTTGAATGCCATGTTTGCTGAACTTGCGAGCTCTTAAATGGGCGATGTTATCAATCAATTGAGATAAATTGATTGAGGTTTATATCCTAAGACCTATGTGTTGCATTTGTTGTATGCCATATTTGTTGTAGATGATTTTGTAGGTACTTTTATTCTCCAAATTTGTCGTCCTTTCAATACACTTGCACTCCCTTGGGTAAGTGTATGCTGCATCAACTTGCATGTCGTATATAGGACTCTAAATAAAATAGGTTGATAAGTGATCTGGTATAGGAGCTTGCGACATTTGGAACCAATGTGATTTTGTTCTTTGGGGTTTTGTTGCACAGGCTTTGGACTTCGTTCTTTGTCAAATAATCTGGGGTTGATGTCTTAAGTTCACAAACTGCCAATTACAACAGCACGAGATTGTTCTCCTTTGCTGGTGAAGTGAAATGTAAGTGTATGTTCCTAAATTTAAAGTGCTTAAGCGGACACCATCTATTATATAATGCATATGTTATAGCTATAAAAAAAAAACAAAGCAATAAGATTATTATAATTTACTTTCTTGCAAGTAAGCTGTGGGCCAGTACGGGCTTTTTTTTTTGGTTTCTTTGCAGCATTTTTTTTCAAGCTCAAAACTCTATGCATATAACGGTAACAATCTTTAGTCAAGAAGAATCTCTTAGACATGCTGGCAATTCACAGTTCACAAGTATCCTATACTATAAATTTTTAGTGTAAGTGGTGGCCCAGCCCTAGATCCAACGGCTCAGATCTTGGGCTGCAGATCTATTTCTCAACCTTCCAAAATCTCACCTTTTCCCTAACGAGCCCTACGATTTTGTTTTGTCGTTGTTTCAGAGTGGATGCCATGTATCCTTGCTCCATCAACCACTTTTCCTTCCTGTTTTGTGCAGAATGGCAAGAGGTATGCCAAAGAGGCTTCAACAAATTTGTGACATTAAGGTAATTTGGAGCTCTTAAACTGTCATGGCTTTGTGCCTCTGTTGTTTTTTCCATGTCTGCAGCAACTTAAGAGTTGTGGATGACTAAGATAGGAGAAAATGGAAGAGTGATTATGAGCGAAAATGGGCTCTGATAAACATTTAATCTCAAGCATACCTAGCTTGCTTTGCTGATCCATTGCCTATATCATCATGCCCTGCATTTCTTGAAACAGAGCTATCAGAAGCTTGGTGTTGGTCTCAACTCAATGCTGGTGTTAACTTGCATCATAGAAATAGATACTTGAACAGTCATGTGGTGCACTGTTCTATAGCTGTAGGTATTATCACATCCAGCATCATGCCCCATCATGCAAAAACAGAGTACTTACATAAGCAATGACTGCTACCTAGCATTGGTTAAACATTATGTTGCTTCTTTATTAAACATTAGATAGGATTTATTTTTAATCTTATTGCAGGGAACAATCTTGGTTTCGATAAGAAGAATTCTATGGCCTTCGAGAAGCTCAAGAGACAGATACATGCCCACAAGGCTTTGCAGCAAAAATGACGAGTTATCTCTCAGTTTTTAGTATTGCCATAAACATAGAATCTGGGCATAGAATTTGGCATGATGGTTTTCTGCAAAGCCAAGATGACAATTTCTGGCTTTGTTCAAATAGCCTCAGAAGTTGCCATGCATAATTTCATGGCCTTGAATAGGGTACCGCAGCAGAGGTTACTGCTTTCCAGAAGTAGGTTTCAACCCCAATCTCTAGAGAGTATCGATGCCCTTCTTGGATGTCTAATATATTTGCCAAAATCAGAGGTATGTTGCTAACAGTGCAATTGTATGGTTTTGGATTCATAATATATTTCTGAGCCCTTGCTATGTTGCTCTGTTTGCAGTTGTTAGTTGGAAAATCCTGGAAAAAATTATTTAAGTTATAGAAGGAAGTATTTTTCTATGATCTATTCTATGCTTCGAATTGATTAAGGGAATTGGTCAGATCTTCTTCCATTATCTTCAATTCTAAGTGTTTGTTTACGTGGACTTATCATAATTGCACACCAATGCATACTTTTAACTCAATTGGCTGCTATTAATAAGAAAAGCTTAGGAGGCAGAATTTTGGATCTTCCCTAAAATTGGGCAAATGTAGCAGTGCCTCTCCGTAATAAGTGAGATTTGGTAGCCTTACCCCTTAAAAACCCAAAATCGATTGGTTGATTTTACAGATAACATGACCAGATCCTGGTCATACTGTAACATGACTACATCATGATCTGGGGAACTGATATCACATATTCTGACCCATCTGCAGAGATCAAACAAACGATATACCATGTCCAGCCACAAGAACTATAGTCGCAGGATGAAAAACTTGAAGTATAATGTAAAGAAGTGGTTATGAAGATTATCTTGGCACTCAAAATACTGGAACATTTTAGCTCTCAATTTGAACTCTTTTGAAGTATAATGTAAAAAAAGTGGTTATGAAGATTATCTTCGTACTCAAAATACTGAAACATTTGAGCACTCAGTTTGAACTCTTATTCTTGCATTTATCATAATTATTAGTCATCTATACATATGTATTCATAATGGGAAAACACAGGATATACTGAAACATTTGAGCACTCAGTTTGAACTGTTATTCTTGCATTTATCAGAATTATTAGTCATCTATACATATGTATTCATAATGGGAAAATACAGGATTCCCCATGAACAAAATACCCCTTCGAAACCTTAAAGGGGTTAACTGATCAAACTATAAGGTGTCATATATTGAATAAATACCCCTTCGAAACTTTAAAGAGGTTAAGTGATCAAACTATAAGGTGCTATATATTGAATTGCATTCATGTTATCATGACACTACCGGTGTGACCAACATGGCTTTGTTTCATCTTCCAATGAGCAATCAACTAAAAAGAAAGGAGAAACATATCCATAACAACTAAATGAAGAAGGGTGTGACCAACATGGCTTTGTTTCATCTTCCAATAAGCAATCAACTAAAAAGAAAGGAGAAACATATCCATAACAACTAAATGAAGAATCTAAATGCTAACCATATTTGCCTATAGTGCGATCTCAAGGTTGCAAGGAAAAATTGCGATCACCAAGTTTTATACTATCATCTCCAAGGTTGCAAGGAAGAATTGCAATCACCAAGTTTTATACTATCGTGGCACCATTTTGGACTTTTGAAATCCAATCTTGAATCACATACGAGAGAAGGCTGAAGGTCATAAATATGCTGGAACCAGTGGCTAGGAAAAAGGCATTCTTATTTTCAATCTTCAGTTTGGTTTTAGGCTTGTCCGAAGGGAAAATTCTAGGGGTGGGTGATGAGGAATTGGCATATTCCATAGGATATACATTTTGGACTTTTGAAATCCAATCTTGAATCACACGAGAGAAGTCGCAACCAACAGATACTCACATTCACACACGTCCAACATTTCTACACACATGATGACTAATGCCCGGCATCGCCGGGCACACGTTTCTAGTAAGGTTACTATTTACGATAATATTGTTAATATAATGATGTCATTTTATTGTTTGTCTTGTGTTGAGATGGCATTTCACTATCATCATTACGTGAAATGGGTATGCCCTTTGTCTAAAATATTTTAGACCTTGTTTTTATATTTAATTAAGGTTAAAAGATACTATCAAGCATAAAATCATATTATAGTGCTTTGATTTTTTTTTTAACAGGCTTGCCTAATCGCCCACAAGAATTTCTGGATTTCTAGCCTATCCATCTGTGAGAACAACTTAGCTAATATGTAGCGTAATAACATGGGATTTCTTTTGTATTTTTATACTTTTTTTCCAATGGTTTTTATATGATTTGATGATAGTATTTTGTGAGACATACTAATCGGTATATCTAGAGTGCACATACTGTCACTCCAAATTTAGTGGCATTTTTCAATGGTCATACCTATGATTTTTCTACATATCTAAAAATCAAACATGCAGGCATCGAACAAAGGTATTTTAGGGTTTTTTGGAGTTTGTTTCGACATTTTCTTCTTTCAGGGCTCGGGAAGGCAAAGGCAAAGGAGCCACATCTCATGATTTTTTTGTGCAACTCGATGGATTCCGGATTGTACAGCCTAGTAGGTTCTGGGAGTTTCCAAAATTTTTCTATGTGGTCTGCAGAAGAAGCTATGGGGTCGGAAGAATGCTGCAGTCCAGATTCGAGCACCACAGATGGGTCTCAAGGGGCGATTTTGAAGGAAGAAAGCGAAGAAGGGTCTGTGGAGGATTCTGTGGAGGAGCTATGGCGAGATCCGTTCGAAGAGGAGGACGTTCTTAGCCATATCTTGGGCCTTACAGAGGATCCCTGTGTGGACGTTCATCTTGCATGTCGCTACTACAGATCTGTCTTCTTGTCCGCATTGGTATTATTGGAACACATCAAGCACATCAAGCACATCAAGCACCACATCAAGCACATCAGTGGAACGCATCATTATAACATCAGGAAATATGCTGTCTGTTGTCCATTTATAGAAGTAGTTAAACTAGGAGTTAAGATATTGTGACGTGTAAAGAACCGTTGTATTCTGTATAAAAGATGGAATAGAGAAGAGGGAAACGGGCTTTTTGGGGATTTCTTGTTTCTTTATGGTATCAGAGCCGGATTTCTAAACATATTAGAAATACCGATCTTGCAAAGAATCATGTCTACAAAGGGATCCATCGAAAAGCTTACTGTTGCTAATTCATATGTGTGGTTTATCAAAACCAGGGGAATTTTGGCAGAAAAGGGATTGTGGGGAGTGTGCTCGGGAGAGGAAACAGCTCCAATCCTGAAGAAAGATGACAGTGGGTCAAAGGAGGAGATGGCCAAGTGGGTGCAACTTAACTGGAAGGCTAAGAATCGGATCATGAAGTACGTGAATGATGGGCAAATTCCTTGTATTGAAGAGGCATCCACAGCCAAAGAAGCATGGGATTATCTGATCAATGCTTTTAGAAAGGATCAGTTCTCCCAGCAAGTGATGCTTTATGCTCAAATCTTTACTGCAAAATTGAAAGATTGTGAGGATGCATCAAGCTATATTGAGGGGATCAGGACTGCTGCAAAACAATTGCAAGGAATGGGTAAAGCTTTACCCGAGGATGCAATTGTCGGAGCTTTGGTGGTAGGGCTCCCACCAGCATTTGATGGAGTACGAGCAGTCATAGGAGGCGCAAAGGACGTAAGCCTAGACTGGGCTTGCACACAAATCCTGCAGGAGGAGGCTGTCCGAACTAGCAGAAAGAAGCCTGAGAGAGGTGGTGGGAGTAGAGACTCTACTGCCTTGTATGCAGGTAGGGAACGTGCTGAGACAAGGACCTGTTACAAATGTAACAAGGTTGGCCATATTGCAAGAATTGTGGAGAAAGTAACAAGGAAAATCCAAAGAATGAGGATGTCAAAGGAAAAGGGAAGTTAGTGGCTAAGAAGAAAAACAGGGCTACTAAAGCACATGTGGCTCACATTGAATCAGAGAGTGAAAGTGAAGAGGAAGATGACGAGACTAGTGATGGCAACTTCATGGCCAGAGTTGAGGAAAATAGCACTTGGAAGGAAATGCTTTGGGGAAAGATTGAGCAGACCATAGCATGGTGTACATCATGGATTGTGAGAGATCACAGTATCAAAACCACTATATGTGCTATGTTTGCACATGAGGAGGATGCTTGGTTTTTGGATTCTGGTGCAACAGATCACATGACGCCACGGAAAGACCTGTTTTGCGAATTCAAGGAAGAAGCAATTGGAAGGACAGTACAAACAGGAAAGGGCAAGCTTAGAGTGGCTGGTACAGGCACAATCAAGGTCAAACTTGGGGAAGAGGATAAGGAAGTAACCGAGGTGCTTTATGTGCCAGGTCTGCCAGTCAATTTGCTGTCAGTTTCACAAATGGATGATGCAAATCTCAAGCTCACATTCGGGAGTGGCAAGTGTGTGATTCGTGGACCTCAAAAGCAGGTAATAGCACAAGGACAGAGGTTTGGCAAGCTGTATCGTCTCACTTGGGCTGCAGGACCACAAGCTTTTGTGATAAATGGATGTGACAGCAACTTGCAAACATGGCACGAACGGATGGGGCATTCCAATTTCAGGACATTAGGAAGATTGTCAAAATTGGGTCTGGTTGAAGATTTGCCACCTTTGAAAGGCAAGACCAAGCATCTCTGTGAGGGTTGTGCCAAAGGAAAGATCAGTAAGACTCCGTTTCCAAAAGGTGGTGCAGTGCGAGCAACCAAACCGCTCGGTTTAGTGCATATGGATTTATGGGGGCCTGCTCGAGTTCTCTCACTTGGAGGCAGCAAGTACTTTCTGCTCATCATTGATGATTTGACCAGGAAGGCTTGGGCATTTTTTCTCAAAAGGAAGTCCCATACTTTTGAAGAGTTTACCCGGTGGAAGTTGGAGGTTGAAAATGAGAAAGACATGAAGATCAAGAGAATTCGGACAGACCGAGGAGGTGAATTCATGGGCGGAAGGTTCCAGAAATTTTTGGAAGGTCATGGTATAAGGCATGAGACATCTATACCCTATGAGCATGAGCAGAATGGGGTCGTGGAGCGTAAAAATCGAACTGTGGTCGAGGGAGCAAGAGCTTTGCTTCTAGGCAAGCAGCTACAGTCACGTTTCTGGGCAGAAGCAGTGAGCATGGCAGTGTACATTCAGAATCGTTTGCCTACCAAAGCACTTGACAATATGGTTCCCGAAGCAGCCTGGAGTGGGGTCAAGCCATCTGTCAAACACTTGCGTGTATTTGGATGCACAGCCTATGTCTACCTGAGCAAAGAGGAAAGAACACAAGGTAAACTAGCAGAAAAGAGCATCAAATGTGTGTTTTTGGGTTACTGTTCAGAGAGCAAAGGGTACAAACTTTGGGATCCTATCACAAAAAGGATGCTCAACCGCAGAAGTGTGAAGTTTGATGAACATGATTTCAGTCTCGGCAAAGCAAACTCTTTGGATTGTGATCAGATGGAAATTGAATCTGTGTATGACAGTGATAGTGAGTCTGATAGTGATAAGTCAGAATTTGGTGATGAAATAGGAGGTGGGCCTGGTCCGTGTTCTCCTTCCTCTCATATATCTTCACCTGTACAAGATTCTGGCTCAAATGTACAAGCTTCTGACCCTCCACTAAGGAGATCAGCGAGGTCTTGGAAGCCTACGGCACGAAATCTTGAAAGGTTTGCGTTAACTTGCTCAGTGACCATTGATGAACCAGCCACATTTCAAGAGGCTCGCAGGTGTGCAGAAGCTCCGCTATGGCAGAAGGCAATGGAAGAAGAGTTCCAATCACTTCAAGCGAATGACACCTGGGAATTGGTTCCTTTGCCTGCAGGCAGCGTCTTGTAGGATGCAAATGGATTTACAAAGTCAAATATAATGAGCAGAGCAACGTGCAGCGGTATAAAGCGAGATTAGTGGCTCAGGGATGCTCTCAAATTCCTGGGATTGACTTTCATGAAACATTCTCCTCTGTGGCTAGACTTTCGTCCATCAGAGCAGTGTTGGCCATCGCAAATGCACATGATATGGAATTAGATCAAATGGATGTCAAGACGGCATTTTTGCATGGGACTCTAGATGAAGACGTATTCATGAGGCAACCTCCTGGATTCGAGTGCTCTGGCAAATCACAGATGGTATGCAAACTCAAGAGGTCCATCTATGGGCTGCGCCAGTCACCAAGAGCTTGGTATCAGACTATCAACTGTTTCTTCACCACACATGGATTCCAGCGCAGTCAATCTGATTGGAATATCTACAGTAGAAAAACTGAGCATGAATGGCTTATTATTGTCTTGTATGTAGATGATCTCCTTCTGGCTAGCACAAATCGCAGCAGTCTAGATCATCTCAAGATGCTTTTGTCACAGAGATTCCAGATGACCGATTTAGGCAGTTTGAGTTTCTTTTTGGGGATCAAGGTGGTCAGAAATAGAGCTGAATGTGTGCTTACCCTTAATCAGGCTAAAAATATCCAAGGGATTCTCAACAAGTTTGGCTTTACAGATTGTAAGGATTTGTCTACGCCAGCTGCGCCGTCCATCCACCTTACCCGGGATATGGCTCCTTCCAGTCCAGAAGATGCGGCCTACATGCAAGATATCCCTTTTCAGAGTGCAGTCGGTAGTCTTATGCATCTCATGGTTTGCACGAGGCCGGATCTAAGTGCTGCTGTAGTTACGGTCAGTCAGTTTTTGAGTTGTCCGGGTCCAGAACATTGGAAGGCAGTGTGTCGCATTCTGAGGTATTTACATACTACACAGGATCTTGGGCTTCAATTCTCTGGGCAGAATGGTTTGCATGGGTTTGCTGATGCAGATTATGGTGGGGATCTCATGGAACGATACTCTCGTACGGGGTACTGCTTCCTGCTCCAAGGGGGAGTAGTTAGCTGGTGTAGCAAGAAGCAGAAAGCAATTGCGGTTTCGAGCTGTGAATCAGAATATATGGCTCTGTGTGCAGCAGCCAAGGAGGCAATTTGGCTCCAAAGGTTAATCAAGGAACTTGGGGAAGATCAACAAGGGCCTGTGGCTATATTCTGTGACAATCAGGCTGCAATATCCTTGGCGAGAAATCCGACCAATTTCACCAAAGCAAAGCACATTGAGATCCAGTATCATTTTACAAGAGAAAAGATTGAGCAAGGGAAAATCAAGGTCACGTATCTATCCACCCAGAAGATGACAACAGATATGTTTACAAAGCCACTACCAAGGAAAAGGTTCTTGGAATGTGTTGAAGAATTAGGCATGAAGAAAGTTTGAATTCGTTCATATTTCCTTCCGAGGGGGAGTATTGGAACACATCAAGCACATCAAGCACATCAAGCACCACATCAAGCACATCAGTGGAACGCATCATTATAACATCAGGAAATATGCTGTCTGTTGTCCATTTATAGAAGTAGTTAAACTAGGAGTTAAGATATTGTGACGTGTAAAGAACCGTTGTATTCTGTATAAAAGATGGAATAGAGAAGAGGGAAACGGGCTTTTTGGGGATTTCTTGCTTCTTTAGGTATTCCAAGCTGCAGGTCCGTTTTTTAATCCAGAGTATGTATTCTTATAACTTTCTCAAAGATTTTGCACATGCTACTTGCCGGCTTTCTTTCTAATCCGCCATGAAATTACACGAAAGCCCCTCGATCTGCCTTGAAACTTTTTTGATACTACGAGGACTTCTTAAAGATTCTTGTACTGATTTGTTTTTGCAGGTCTTGAAATGCCGCCATTCAGGGATTTACTCAGAGAAATGGATTACTCTGTTCCACAAGAAATAGAAATTATTCAGGGATCAGAAAGGGGAAAGAATGTATCAGATGAAAAGGAGGTTTCTGTACCCGAGGAAAAGGATAAAAAGGAAGATCTTCTCCCGCCCCAAAATGGCTAGAAAGATGAAAGAAATACTGTCCCTTTCCATAAGCTATTTCAATTTGCGAGTCCACTGGATATCATCTACATGATAATTGGAACAATAGGAGCGATTGTCGATGGCATGTCCTTGCCATTTATGGCAATTATGCTGGGAGAGCTTCTTGATTCCTATGGAAATAATACTGGAAACTTGAACAAGCTTCTGCATGAAGTCGCAAGGGTAACATTGACAAAAGCAATGCTTTAATTTTTAATTGTAATTCTGCGTGGAAGGTTTAAGTCCCTATTGAACTGAATGCAGGTTGCATTAAAAATGTTCTATTTGGGACTCGGTGCAGGTTGCATTAAAAATGTTCTATTGTTCTGAATGCAGGTTGCATTAAACATGTTCTATTTGGGACTCGGTGCATCTGTGGCATCTTTCTGTGGCATCCTTGTTGCTGATGATATAAGCTTAACTCATGTAAGCTCACGCGGCTACAAAAGGCCAAGTTTGAGGAAAGTATCCTGCATTCATTTCATGTCATTGAGGAACCTAGTATGATACTTTATATACGATGCTTTATGTGTAGAATGTATTGCCATATATAGCTCTGGTTCTCTGCAGTTAACGAGCATTGGTTTCTTCAGTGCATCATCCTTGATAACCTCCTTTTAGGAAGCATGCTGTATCCAGACGAACCTAGTTCTCTAAGTTTTTGACGACAGTGATAGATGCAGCTAAATGACACCTTATGGTTTTGTGGATCTTCATGCAGAGATTGGCAACATATATGGCTTGTTTGTATGGATAGCACTTTGAAATTCCTGCATAGAGGACGAAATGCTGATCATAAGCTTATTGTCACTGATAATCAAATCATATGGAGATTGAAATAGTATTGTCTCTTGCATCTTGCATATGTTCTCTTTACTATTTCTCCAAACAAGACTATTTCTCATTAGGAGAAGATGCTATAGATGAACACAATTCACATTAGGAGAAGATGCTATAGATGAACACAATTCACATTAGGAGAAGATGCTATAGATGAACACAATTCACGACTATTCTCCCATGGATATTGGTGGATAATTTCATTCATAGGCTTCGGAACATATAATTCAGCATATGCCATTTGTATGTTTGTATGATTGTGTTTGCTTGTAGCAGCATCCCATCGTGCAACCATTGCACATTATTGCATTTATATTAAAACAAGGCAGTTTTATTTCTCTAGGCTTGTCTCATATAATTGGTTGGCATGCACAAGTGTTTCTAAAATTGTTACACATATTTATGCCATTCTTACTGCCTGAGGTGACCGAAGGGCTTTAGAAGGGCCCGAAGGGCCCAAATTTTTTTTTAATATAACAATCAACACACAACTACCATTAACATTATTAGCACAAACTATTGTATTTAACACATTTTAATTAAAATCCCCCTTAAACCCCTTTTGGTTTGGGTGTATATTCACACGGGGGGTAAACCCCCTTTGGTTTGGGTGCATATTCACACGGGGTTACGTAGGGCAGCGAGAGCTGTCGGATGGGCATATTTTTCCTTTATTCCTCAATCTGGACCGTACATAGCGATCCTCGTTTGTGGGGTATGCCTGTACAAGTTTTTGTACACTGTATACTAAGGTTTGCAAAATACTATAAGGTTTAAGAGAATGTACTCAATGGTGTACTATAATGGTTTAAGAGAATGTACCATTGGATCTTTAATTTTCAGATCGTGTGGTTCTGGAAATTTGAAAGTCTCCTGCAAAATTACAAGTTCCTCGGTCGAGAAGTTTCCTTACTTCGACCTACTCGCTACATACCACCAGTGGGGGAGATGATTTCGATCCGTGAGTTTAGGTTCTCATTTTTATTTTTCAGTTTGGGTTGGTTTGGGATTGCGGAATCAAACTCGCATGCTAGAGAACTGGTAATTTATGTTGCCAGATATTCAACCTTTCTTCTACTATTTTGAACTTCTTTGACAATGACTAACACGTTGCCTTCCTTTCTATCTTCTTTGACATGCTATGTAGTTTCTAAATGCATCTAGCTTACAACAAGGCAGGCTTATTCCAGTTTCTGGGTTTGGATCAAATCCAGGAGATGATGAAGAAGTCCCTGGCAAGTCTTTGGCACAAACATTCCATTGCTTGGCCTGAAATAGGTATCTCGAAAATATTTTACATATGTATCTCGAGTGACATAATACCAATTACTTCTCAGAAGTGACCCCTAAAGATACCATAGATTTCTTCCTCACTTCCATAGGTATTGTAACCCTAGCAGTCTTGCATGGAATAGCCTTTGGGATCTATGAAAACAAAATAGTATCTAACTCAACCCAATCATCCCCTTCAATAGGGTTTTTCTTTCATTTCTTTGTCCAACAGTCTCTATATCTTTCTTCCTCTGCCACTGCATTTAATTGGTGCACTGGACACCACCACTCCACACGAATTTTGTTCACATTGCGGTCACCCACTTCTTTGCAAACATCTGGGATGGTATAACCCATTCACACAGGGTATATCTCTTTGCGCACGTCATCTTTCCCCAAAAATGAACAACCATAAAAAAACAAT
Source organism: Isoetes taiwanensis (assembly GCA_021234155.1). Lineage (NCBI taxonomy): Eukaryota > Viridiplantae > Streptophyta > Lycopodiopsida > Isoetales > Isoetaceae > Isoetes > Isoetes taiwanensis. The sequence goes on along the minus strand of JAJEKV010000002.1, from coordinate 29,694,026 downwards.
ATTAGATCATTTGAAAACCATCATAGATGTGGTTTTTTATACAACAATTCATTCGAGAGAAGAAAACCACATGCTATAGCGGTTTATCGAAACTAATAGTGGCTTACAACATGGTTATTAATGCTAGTTAATAATAATATAGTGGTTTGCTAAAACTAGTTATAGTTTATTAGATGATTTCAATATAAGCCTTGTATACCATAATGGTTTATTAAAACTAGCATTAGTTTATTAAAATTAGGAGTGGTTTCTTAAAATCCCTAGATGTTTAAGCGCATGATTTGAAGGTTAGTTATGTTTGCTCAACAACCATGGATAATAAGAATATATTCTTTTTTTTTATTGGTTGATATCTAATTGTTCATGTATGAGCATTTGTTTATGCCATGGTGGTATAGACAAGGTGATAAACATTGCCACTTTGTCAAAACCATACGATAAGCGAACATTGATCCTTGCTTTCATATCCCTTTGACATATTTGATGGCCATTTGAACACCCTTCTATGTGTTTCTCCTCCTCCTTCTCGAACGCCTATCTATCTACCTACCTACCTACCTACCTACCTATCTATCTATCCATCCATCTATTGTGTTAAGCCACGACAACCACCACCTAGCTCATTGTGAACTAAGAGTACAACACCACCTAACTCATTGTGAACTAAGAGTACAACTTGTCTGCCTACCATTGAGGTAATAATTCTTTGCCCATGTAAAGGCACGAGACATGTATTTTAAGTTACTTATAGACATCAAGAGTACACTATTTACAGTTTTTACAAGTATATAGCAACTTTTACTTTATGAATGTGAATTTGATATTGAGTACCATTATCGACACTTAGATACACAAAGAAAGGAAAGTGCAATTTACACAACTACCAGGGGGACTACAATTAAGAAAAAGTATTACATCATATTGATGGTAGAAAGGATGTGAACAAGGTTGTTTCTCACAAGATGGAAATGAATAGTCAAGCAAGGCCTAAGTAGCTATTGAAATTAAGAGGTAGGCAAAAATTGAGTGTGTAGTATTGAGCACATAATACTGAATTCTGGATTGACCTTACGTATTATATCGTACAAGAAACGTGCAGCCAAGGCCAGCACAAACATTTCTCTTTCCGCAATTTTGTGCGAGTTCGAAATGATGTGGACCTCAAGCTTAGTGTAAATTGCTAAAAGTTAACCTAGTATCAACTTGAAGTATGGAGGATATGCCAGAATATTTGAAAATGCAGCCACCGTTGCCGCCAAGGAGATTTGTGTGAAGTTGGAATGGTGTTAAAGAGAATCAGTGTCTGATTCTACTCGCATCACTCAACTCTTTTAAAATCAATCAATCAATCAATCAATTTATTATCACGCCATTTGAGGGACCCCCAGGTCCATATGGCAAGACAGTACAATGGTTTTTTGGGCAAAAAATGAAAGTCCTAAAGAACTCTGTGAGAAATATCAGAATATGAACATCCCAGAGTTTTCGAGTAGTGACATATGCTCATATAGATGTATGACATCCAGTCTTTTCCTGAGAATAGACTTTAGGTACATCCCTAATTTGGATGGCTGTATCCTAAATAAGTCTTTGAGGTTACCAGCATTGACACCGAAAGCCTCCCGAATATGCTCATAGAATGGGCAAAAGAGCAAGGCGTGGGCCTCATCTTCAACCTGAGGTTCTGCCAAGCAGCAGGGGCATAGCCGATCTTCATGAGCAAGATTTTGCAGAATAAAAGCCAACTACGAGTCTAGTACCTATTGGAATCAAACCCATAATTGGGAGCCAATAAATGCACCAAAATTCATATCCAAAAATATCGATGTCACTCATTGGCACTAGCACGAGAAGCGCCTACAAAATTATACACCATGCCAGGTTTACAAAATAATATCAAACAAAAAAAACTCACTAATAATATCAAACAAAAAAAACTCACTGGGAGGCCTAAAGAACAAATGCACATCCGTTAGATATGGAGGGGGACATCTGGACCGTCGATGCAATATAAGTCCTAATAAACACCGCCCTTGCAAAAAAACCCTAACGTTGGCCCTAAAATACTAGGGTAGCATCAGAATCTGATGGAGGCAATGGTTCTGCTCTATGTGAGCCGAAAATGGCGTCTTGCCCTTGTTCTTCCCTGATTTCATTAGTTGCTGCGGAGTTCTAGTACCAATCCGCTGCGGAGTTCTGGTACCATTCACATATTCAGGATATGAAGCTCTGAAGGCATTGAAATGTGGATTTGCTTGCAGCAAGTTCTTTTTCATTCTCTCTTACAAGCATTGGAATCGTATTTGCAGGTAAACCAATCTTTAAGGCATTTTTTTGTCATGCAAAATATAGGGATACGACTTACCAAAAGCAGGCTCTTCAAGCCGTGCACACGGTATGTCTAATGCAAAGGTAATGTCAGACGTTGCAAACAAAATCCTCTTTGATTTCATGTATATTATAGTTCTGATGCATAGATTTGTTGCAAAAATCAGTTTATTATTTGGTTTATAATCTGGAACAAGGCGGAAGGATTTTGTCTAATCTGCCCTGGCTGAGCCAAAATGGCTTCTCAATCCAGCTTCAACTTGTGGCTGTAATCTTTAAAGCAAATGTAAGATCAGATTCCTTGGATTCCTTGTGTTCCATAGTCCAGATGCAAATTCTATTTCGTGTGCCCTATAGTTCAATAAAAAGTCATGGATATGTATTTATTTTGCAGGTTTTAGTCAAATGAATTAGGCATGCAAGTACCAAATATGCAAGTCCTACTTGCATCTAACATGTCCCACTCTAACAATGTCTCACTTCGCATGTGCAGAAATGCTCACATAAGATTTAGATTGTATAAATGGAGGCTAGCAAAAGATCTGGCCTTCTGAAAATAATAGAACAAGAATAACTTTTTTGAAGAATGGACCTTCCTAATGGCGACGTGCAGGTGTTTTCTTGTTTCTGCTTTGCTAATGTCTTGATTGTATACAGATCTGATTGGCTAAAGTGAATCCAGATTACGTATTGTGCGACTGAAGGGGACGAGCAGCAATGTTAGACTCTTACAGACTCGATCACAGGAAGTGCAAGTTCTTGTTCATAGCAAAATGCAACATACGGAATACATCATGGCTGAAGTAATGGTAAAACATTCAGGGTTGTTCTGCAGGTAATATATCAGAGGACACGCCACAGGCTTGTGGTTACTTACAGCCATATGTTCATGAACTTGTGATCAACTGTTGATTAAGGACAACTGGGCTGTACTAGAGAAATGAGAGCAGCAACTTACTGGGGCAATTGGATGGAACATGGAAGATATGTCATACGCATGAAACCCAGTTACCTATAACCAGAAGAATATGAAGCCATTGCTATTTCATGTGTTAGTATACTGGGGCATTGGCTGCCCTGACGTTGATGTTGCTCATGTCTAATTTTGTGTGTTACCATTTTCTCTTCTTTCCAGGGATAACTTACCATAAAGATCTGTCCAACTTTTCTGCTTGCCATCTTCAAATAACAGATGTTTTTGTAGCTTCTGTCACTTTTCCAAGTAGCTTAAAACTAAATGCTGGTACTTTATGGAACTAGTATCTATAGAAGTGCACCCACTGACTGTTGACTCGTCTACAGGGTAAAGGAAAAACATAGCAGTGACCGTCATGGGCTCCATTCTAGGCTAATTGATCCACCAGCCATTTGGCGAGTAATATGCAGCTTGCTTGTGAGGGGTTGATAATCAGTTTCAGATGTGGCCTTCTCAAAAAAACAATCAAGAAATCTGTCTTGCAGATGCTAGAAGTGTCTGGAACTGTCTGTACAAATGGCTCTTTCTTTTAAACAAATAAGAAACTTTTTTTTACAATTTGCATCCAAGTTTGCCTGCCGCACTGTTGTGTGAGGGCTAGCCCTCTTGAAAATTTTGAAAAGCAATTGGCACTATTGTGTGGAAGATTCTAGAATACTGCAACCAAAACGAACGTAAAGCATATATAAACCTTTACCCTATAAACAGATTTTTTACTACACTAATATCCATTACATAACCAAAAATAATCCTTTGAAGATGCAAAGCCATTATCTACTTAGAAAACATGTTTATTATTTGGTAATAAACTAGGAACTTTTTTTTTCATAAACAAACAATGGTCTTATGTCACTACAGCAATGATTTTATAGGGCAACCACCATGAGTTACAAAAAATCTTATACGATTTCATAGGGCAACCACCATGAGTTACATAATTTTTTAAAGAGAAATCAATAGTGGTTTTCAATGGAATATGTCTTAGTTTCTTTACTAAATTAATATTAATTGTTAATTTGAAACGTATATGGCATACATCGAACACAAAATACTTCGAAGATGCAAAGCCATTATTATTTTGAGAGATGAACTGTTGGTTGTTTTAATGAGAAACGTGAAGTCTTTATTGTACCGCATCAATGGTTTATGCGTCAAGGTATCCATGAGTTTATTGGGACATCACTATGAGTTGCTTGGTTCCTTAAAGCTAAAGACATCAGTGGTTTACAACCTAAACTATTAATTGGACACCATGTCACTTAGCATTAAAACATATCGATAAACCAAGAAAATTCACTACCACAAAGAACCATAGTGGTAAACTATACCAGGAAACTATAATAAGAAAATATAGGTGCTTACTATGTGAATATACCACATTGAAAAACCATAAGTATGAACCTCACTATTTAACTGCATCTAGTTATTCAACATATTAACCCACAAAATAATATTAGTTTATCTTAGTAGTATAACACAAAAAATAACACAAAATATCAATAACAGCTTTTTTTTTGGGCCCTTGTGATAATCCTCCAGTCCGAGATATTTGGGATCTCTGACAGTGTAAATTCATGGCAAAGCAAGTCGTCTTTAGGATCATAATCCTCCAGTCCGAGATATTTAGACCTTCCTTTCTTAGGATCAACATAATGTTTTTCAGTTGGAGGAGCCATCGACTTGCGAATACTTCTAACCACGTCATCAACTTCCTCAACTGTTATCAAGTCTCTCCACCTAGGCTTAAGTAGCCATCCATCTTTCATCAGTTCATCAGAGGATGTGTCCACTTCTCCCAATAATCCATGTACTTATGTCCAATAATCTATCAATGCAAGGTTGACATCATCAGGGTTATGCCTCCAATACTTGATGTATTCAGAAATGCCGTCCAATGTGCTTTGCAATGGATCCACTTCTGCAAATGGCTTAAGAGATTTTGATTGACCCCGGGAAATCTTAGCTTTACCATTCTCATCTATGTGCCATATAGGTACTCCCTCATCTGGCCTCCATTTATCATCTAAAGGTCTTATCTTCCATTGCATTATTGGCTTATTTCCCATGACCCAGAAGAGGACTAGATTGACCTTCCATATCAAGAGCATAACCTGCGATAAAAAATTTCCAATCAGGCACCTCTTGTATGATCAACCCTATAGGAGAAGGTGAAATGCATTCACTAAGAACTTCGATTAGTATAGGAAGATTGATTACAGTTTGAGATTTCAACTGCGCAGTATACTTTCTAACCAAATGCATCCACATCCTCATGAGTATGTTCAGACATTAAGAGCCCTAAATTCACTCTTTCAAAGACACCCACAGCTGTCAAATAAGATAGGAATGAGAACATATACCTGTTTTTATTTTGTCCATCACAATTGTCAAGTTGGAGGAGGAACTTTGGAGGTAGATCTCGAGGTTGGGGACGTGAACTTGAGGCTCTAACATGTTCAGAAGCACCTAATGACTTCCTAAACCTTGCTTTAGTAATCTTCTCTAGATTATTAGGCTGAAGAGTGGTTGGCTATCACCTCCAAGGTTGTGGAGCCCCAGAATCCTCAAGCACCTCATCACACTTTTAACATAAAAATCTGGCACCGAGCTATGCACTATTGCACCTGTCAGAGAGACCTGCATAGGATAAGCTCTATTGATTTGCTTGGGTATGTAACTATACTGTGGCAAACAAGTCTTCGATTGATCCATCTTGTCATGTAAAATACAAACATAGTTATTGGGTTCCAAACATGATAATATTCTCCACATCCAATAAGTGGATCTACATGATAGCTGGTCTGTCATGTGATCTTTCATTTGCTCCCTTATCTTAGCCCTTTGGCTTGGTTGCTTAGTCTTATCCAGAATCTCTTTCAACTTAGCACACAAGTTGCACTATGCAAAGTTGTTCGAAGTGTCTATAGTGACATGCTTGAAGTGCTTGCTCCATAGTCTACTGAAGCTGGGTTGAGATATTGCAGGTACCATTAGTTCTAGCATGTCATTATTTCCACCTAATGCAATTTTGCTCCCCTTTGCACAACTTGCTTGCCAATTTTGCCAAGATGAAATTGGAATGCCATGAATATGTATCCATGCACCTTTACATATCCATGCCCCTAGTAGTGGGTATCTTTTTTTCTTTGGATATTTGTCATCTTGAAGTGCAAGCTCATGAACGGAGTACATGTAAGTCCTCCTCTCATCATAAATATACTCTTTGAAGGTGGCTCTTGCTTCCACCAATTCATCAATTTCAAACTTCTGAACAAAATTAGCCCAACAACATTCCATTCCCCTTATCATAGCCATAGCTTCATGTGAACAATCACTACTTGACTTGGACCTCTTACTAGGATAATATTTCACCATTGAGTATGCTCTCTTTTCCGAAACTGTAGTCCGGGCAGCTATTGGAGGTGCATTAAGAAAATCAGTGTCATCTACAACCTCTGGCTCTGGTAAAAGGAAATCTCCTGTAAACACAATGCAGGCTATAGGCCATAGCATGATGCATGGAACCTCCAATTGTTTGAACATAAGCAGTGCAATCTTGGTGATTTGACCCTCTTTCCTTCCACTTTTCTTCTAAACTTGATATGGCCCACTTTATCCTCTCCTAACCTTTCATCATTGACAGCGTGGATAGGATCAGCGAGTATGATAGTTCCTTCACCTACTAGCTCCTTATTGCATTGGTGCTTGACTTTCACCTTCTTCTTCTTCTAATCCAACCTACTGTAGAGGATAATTTGCGTAGTAGTCTCAGCCTCAACACCCTTTGGGTGGTCCACACCATTGACCTACAAGAACAATGTTAACAATGGGGTAACAATGTGATAAGAACATGTGGTAACAATGTTGATACATGTTGGGGGTGAAAGGCATTACATTTTTAGCCTTTTTAGGATCTACATGCTTCACCTATACAAATTTGAATGTTCTTAGTATTAGCTAGAAAAAAAGACAAAGTAAATATGAGAATAGATTAAAGGGCAACATCAAAAAATACAAAAAAAAGGGCAAATATAGGTTGTAAGTATAGGCAAAAATAGGTTGTAAGTATAACTTGATAGAACTAGTGCAAAACCAGCACAAACCCCGCAAGATCGACTCAAGAGATAGAATAGAAGAACAAGAATAACTCTATTGAGAAAAGCAATAGGAAATACAATCTCTACTTCTGAGCATTGCATAGTACATAACGTACAATCAATATATACAACCGGTGAGACTAAGAATAGTAGTCTACCGTTTAACCACCGCCCATTAATTACGGTACTGATTTAGGGTCGGTGCTCAGTGCTGACAAAGTGCTGCCTTCTGTACATTTCAGCACCTTCTCAGCACCTATGTGCTAAGTGCTGAACCACTGCTGTTTCAGCACATTATGCTTAGTCAGCATATTTATATTCCAATACTCTCCCTTAAATGTTGCTGACTAAGCAGAAGAAAATCAGCTGAAACTAAGGCAATCCTTCTCTCCCTTCAGCTGCAATTTCTTCATGCCCAAGCTCTCCTTCACATTGACGAACTTAGATCCAACTAATGGTTTTGGTAAAGCCATCAGCAAACTGATCCTGTGAGGAGCAATGAACAAGTTGAGAAGATCCCATTTGGATCTGCTCACGGACAAAACACAAGTGGGTGTCAAGGTGTTTTGTCTTTGGGTGGTACTTAGCATCCTTGGCAAGATGGATGGTACTTGTGTTGTCACACAATATAACAGCCGAGGATGGAGGTACCTGCAGATCTGTCCACAAATGTTTAAGCCACAATAATTCCTGCATCCCAACACTGAGTGCTTTGAATTCTGCCTCCGTGGTGCTGATTGACACTGTAGACTGTCTTTTGGACAACCAAGTCAGCATGTTAGGCCCTATGAACGTGACCATCCCTGTTGTGGACCTCCTGCTATCATGACAATTAGCATGATCTGCATCAACAAAGACTTTCAGCTGGAAATCAGAGGGCCTCTGATAAAAGAGACCTTCATGTGATGTCCCCTTCGAATATGCCAGCCGTCTTTTAGCAGCCTTTCAGTGCGACTGCCTGGGATTGCTCATGAATCTGCTCAGCACTCCCACAGCAAAAGAGATATCAGGTCTAGTGACTGTGAGATATATTTGTGGACACATCTGGTTTCATTCTCCAAAATGCCTTAGTAGGCGATCTATTTGCCAAATATGCTGCTATCACTACTGCCTCTCCCCAAAAAGATTCAGGCAGTTGCTTGTGACTCATCATAGATCTTGCCAAATCAAACAAAGATCTATTCCTCCTTTCAGCTACACCATTTTGTGGATGAGCATAAGGAATGATTAACTGTCTTTCAATACCTTCTTCCATGAGAAATTCATCAAAGGCATTAGAAACATATTCACCTCCATTGTCACTTCTCAACTTTTTTATTACTAACCATGTCTGCTTTTCGACTGCTGCTTTGAAAGCCTTGAACTTGCCAAGCACCTCAGATTTGCAGTGCAAAGTATACATCCAAGTGTACCTACTGAAATCATCAATCAGGGTTAAGAAATACCTCTTTCCACCTAGTGAAACATCAGGCATATAGCACAAATCAGAATGCAGCAGCTCAAGAGGTTGAGTTGCTCGATGAAGAGCCTGCTGTGGAAAAGGCTGTTGAGGTTGCTTTCCGAGATGGCACGCAGCACACTCAAGCTTGACACATTTCAGAGAGGGAATACCTATAACCATCTTGTTCTTGTACAAAGCATGTACAACAGTGCCTCCAACATGACCAAAACGAGCATGCCACAGATGCTCAGCAGTCAAATCAGCACATACAAGACTATGTTCAGTCTTATGAACTGAACCATCAAAGACATACAAGCCAATCTGCAGCGTCCACTGTGCCATACTGCAGACTTTTCAAGTCAATTCCTTCAAGTGGATTCCTGCCCAGCAGATAGGCTTTGCCATTTCCGAGAACAATGTGATGGCCTGCCTTATCAAATTCAGCAGCAGACATGATATTAGATTGTAATCCGGGAGCAAACATGACATTCCTCACCTTACTAACTACATCACGTCCATGCAATTGAAAAGCTACAATCCTCTTTCCTGTGATAGGAAGAGAATATCCATCACCCATCTTCACATCACCTCCTGATCGAGGTTCAAGTTCAGAAAACACATCTGAATCTCCGGTAAGATGAACCGTAACTCCTGAGTCCAAAATCCAGTCCTTTTGTAAGGTGTTGACGCTGCAGCAAGATTCAGATATTCAGCATCAAAAATGGCACACGCAACAGCCTTTCCCTTAGTCAATATCTCTCCCTTAGAGTTGACTGTTGTGCTTCTCGTGTCACTACTCTTTGAGCTTTTCTTCTCCTTTTTACAATTCGAACTGTAGTGACCCTTTTCACCACAATTAGCACTTGAACTCCTTGGATTTCTTACCTTCAGACTTCACATTTTCTGACTTCATGTAGTCTTTGCTATCAGCAAACTTCTTCTTGGTGTCTGCCCGAGAAGTAGACACAAAATTAGCATGGTCCACTCTCCCATCCCTTTGCTTCTGCACCAACTCCTCTTGTTGCAGTAGAATGGTTACTTTGGCTATATCAATCTTCTCCTTGTATTTGATCTTCGAAGAGATAATATCATATGAAGGAGGAAGACCAACCAAGATATCTTGAATCAGCTGTTTTTCAGACAGCACTCCACCAGCAGCCATGTAATCCAAGCGCCATTGCTTCATCTGAGTAAGGTATGCTGTGACAGATTTGAAGTCACCTAGTTGGGCATGTCTCATTTTGTTCTGGATCAGCATTTGGGTAGCCATACCCTTGCTATCAAGAGGCTTCTCCAAATGAGACCACATCTCCTTAAACTCAGTAAAATGGTTGATTTCATGACCAATTATCTCTTCAGCCAATATTTTGACAAGAGCACAAGCTTTTTGGTTTATCCTGCCAGCATCTGCTGACTTGGTGCTGATAAAGTCTTCATCAAGCACCGCTCCCATGTCACTAAATATCAAATAATTCACCATAAACTTCTTTCAAGCATGGTAATTATTATTAATGAGCTTTGCATTCTGTGAGAACTTGAATGGATCCATGAATTTCTCCTGCTTTCAGCAGCCAAAAAGATGGTTGAGAAAACAAATTCGTCACCAAACAAAGCACCCACTAGAAAAGTTGAATCTTGAATTTTGTCGCCAAAAAGGTCTTGGAAAACTCGAATCTCACACCAGAACTTGCTGGAAAATCCGAATCACTCTCCCAAAACACCTCCTCCAGGCCAAAAAGCAAGAATCTTCTCCAACGCTGCAAATGAGATTTTCCACCACCAAATCTCAGCCAAAGAACTCCTGGAAACGATGACCAATCCAATTTGGATGTTTCTCCAATAGCTTGCTCTATTCTTCACTCAAGAAAGCGTCTGATACCATGATAGAACTAGTGCAAAACCAGCACAAACCCCGCAAGATCGACTCAAGAGATAGAATAGAAGAACAAGAATAACTCTATTGAGAAAAGCAATAGGAAATACAATCTCTACTTCTGAGCATTGCATAGTACATAACATACAATCAATATATACAACCGGTGAGACTAAGAATAGTAGTCTACCGTTTAACCACCGCCCATTAATTACGGCACTGATTTAGGGTCGGTGCTCAGTGCTGACAAAGTGCTGCCTTCTGTACATTTCAGCACCTTCTCAGCACCTGTGTGCTAAGTGCTGAACCACTGCTGTTTCAGCACATTATGCTTAGTCAGCATATTTATATTCCAATATAACTGATGTGTAGATAATTATAGAGAATTAATGATAACATAGGGTGTAAGTAATTCTAGAGAATTAATGATAGCTAATTCATATAGGGTGTAATTCTAGAGTATTAAGTATAAAACTAGGTTGTAAGTATAGCTGACGTGTCGATAATTCTAGAGAATTAATGATAACATAGAGTGTAAGTAATTCTAGAGAATTGATGATAGCTAATTCATATAGGGTATAATTCGTATATGATGTGATGGAAGCATACTTATGCTCGCGCCTACTAGGCTATACGAAATCTTGCATGCAACTACTATATTTGAGGAACTTTTCTCCTTCATTTTCAAACCCTTCATTCTCCTTCAAGCGCCTTCGCCTTCCTTCCTTCCTGTGCCTCTGACCATGGTGAGCCATGCTGCTCCCGCTGCATTCCACCGGAGTCGCCTGAAAGAGGCGAAGAAGGAGATCAGAAAATTGATCTCTGAATCCCTTCCCCCCCTCCCGCAGATGCAGATGCAGTTGTGGCTGCCTTCCGCATCACAATCTAGAGGAGTGCAAGGAGCTTTTTCTTGAGGGCAAACTTCGCCCAGGCAATTTCAATGTCAGCAGCAGCACCAACTTAGTTTGAAATCTTAGTTTTTGACTTCTGAAAAAGTAAGCTAATTCACGCTAGGCGCAAATTAAGTTTGTGTGCACAGAGTTTAAATTGTAAATTAGCCCAATTCACGCTTGGCGTGAATTGCATACAATGGCTAGTTTTCTTAATATTAATCTCTTACACGTCAAGCACGAATTAGCAATTGGGCATTAAGTGCCTTCTGCTAATTCTACTATTGTATTCAAAGAGTTTAAATTGTAAATTATCCCAATTCACGCCTGGCATGAATTGAATACAATGGCTAGTTTCTTTAATATTAATCTCTTACACGCCAAGCGCGAATTAGCAATTTGGCATTAAGTGCCTTCTGCTAATTCTACTATCGCATTCAACGAGTTTAAATTGTAAATTAGCCCAATTCACGCCTGGAGGACTTGAAGCATCAAAATGATATTAGGGATGTAGAAGATTGCTGGACTTAGGAAAGGACATCCCAGCTGCAACAGTTGATGGCATGCTGGCAGAAAATGAGTCCAAAAATTTGCAGCTGGAGGCAATGAGTAGGCTAGTCAAGTATGCAAACAACTATCCACTTGGGCCAATCTTTTACACATCCCATCCATGTTGACCGCCTGGTGAGATCGCATAAGTCAACATTTATTAGCAGGAGGTATGAGCCTGAGCATGCAAGAGCACTCTTGAGGGCGATGGTGAGGAATCCAGGCCAAGTCCCCATGCCAGCAGAGGTGCTTCCTTGGGATAAGAAAAAGGATGCTCCACTCCAGTGGACAATGCTGGAGGAGCTTACAGTGGAGAACCCAAATGTATGCTTTCTTATTATTGATGGACAGTATTCTGTTGAAGAACAAAGATCCCTCTCAAACCAGGCTAAGTAAACAGGATAAACCATGTATCTACTTCATTACAACCACAGGAGGTGTCGGTTTCTAAGCCCTCAAATGCTTGCAGAGGACCTCTCAGAGATTAGTGCAACATTAAACGTAATGGGCGAAGTCTTCCTTTATAAAAGGTTAGTATATTAGGTGGCATTTATAGATTCTTCAATATTCTATGTGGATTCTCTAAGATCCTATGAAGATACCCTTAGACTCTCCAATATTAGATTCCCCTAGATTTCCAAAGTTTCCATCAGGATTCCTCTAAATTCCCAAAAGATTCTCTCAAGATTCACACGATTCCCCAAGATTCTATATAGATTCTCCTAGACTCTCTAAGATCCTATCAAGATTCCCCTAGATTTTCAAATATTCTATGAAGATTCCACCAGATTCCCATAGATCCTTTTGAGATTTTCATAGTCCCTAAGATTCTCTGGAGATTCCTCTGAATTCCCAAAGACTATCCTAAGATTTCTATAGATTCCTCAAGAATCTATGTAGATTCTCTTAGCCTCCCTTAGATCTTATGAGGATACCCCTAGATTCTCAAAGATTCTCCCAAGAATCCCAGAGATCCCCAACGATTCTATGTAGATTTTCATAGATTCTCAAAGATTCTATGAAGATTCCCCTAGATTCTCAAAGATCCTCAAGATTCCATGAAGGTTGTATTGAGGTTCCTTTAGATTCCTCAAGATCCCATGAAGATTCCTCTAGATTCTTTTAGATTACCGTAGATTTCGTAAAATTCTAAGAAGATTCTTAGGATCCGATCATGTTGCTCCAACTAGGACAGAACGGTGCCAAAGCACCACTCATTAGAAAGCTCTCAGCGGAGGAATCCAAAGGCATAGGCCTCACTTTCACCTGACTCCTCTAGTGCAAGTTACGTGCCTTTGAAGCCGATTAATAAAGAGGGAAGCTTCTTAGAAAACCCACCGAATAAATGCTTTGCCACCTCACTACCTTTTTATTAATGACGGCGCCACCTCATCTCATTAAAAAAATGCAATTTAATATCCTCATCTTTTGATCTAACACCTAACATTTGCTACACCAAATCACCTTTAAGGAACATTCGTTGCACCTTCCCTATAAAAAAAATCAAGGGCTGTGATTTTGCCTTCCCCTTTAATCCAACGGTTCACAGATGAGGTGCATGCCCACACATGCCCACACATCTAAACATGTGGCCGAGATTTAATCCCTGAAATTCGACAGCCTAGATGGAAATGAGCAACCGATGTGTCCCACACATCAAAGTGTGCGACATCGTTCAGGCGGAAGTGTCTTCCCAGTTCTTTCGAGTTCTTTTGATTTCTTGGTATGGGTTTTCGAATGGCAAGAAAGGCTGACGGCAAGATTAGGTGGCATTTTCAAATTACCCGTTAATTGTACTGGTTTTTTTTTAGCAGCTGAGTGAAATCTAATTTTGGATTTCATAATACGGCAGTCGTCGAACAATTAATTGCCGGTCCAATCGCGTGCCGTCCATTAGGCACAATCGTAAAATTTTTGACCGTCGATTTGAAGTGGATCCGCGACATCTAAATAACCGCTCGCATCTATCGAACCATCGATCTAAAGTCTATCAGATTGACATCCGTCGATCCAAAGTCGAATCGACTAGCCAAACCCAACTGTCGACTGCTTATCGAAATCTATATAACAATTTGAAATTTTTTTATTTTTGCTTCTTGATTGTAGATTTGTTCCGAGGTGCTCAAGAACTTCAAGACGCACAAGATCTCCGCAAAAATGCCGCCCAAAGGTCATGCTGCTCTGAACTCTGGCCGAGTCACGAGAGACGCCGCTCAAGGTAATCTTCATCATTCTGTATGTCATTCGTTCAATGTTCTATTCTTTGTTCAGTATTTAGGGTTCTGTTCATTAGTCTATTTATTGTACAATGTTTGTTCTTTATGTAATGTCTATAAATCTTCTGCCTGGCTTAATTTCTGTCTATCATTTCTCTGGCAGTGAGTTAAATCTGCCTTTGTATGATTGTCCTTCCTGGAAGAAATGCCTTGATTTTCAAGGATGAGATTGTTTGGCCCAATGCCATCATTAAACAAGCCCAATATGACATCAATTGGGTTTTGGAAGTTTATGGCAATCAGAATTAAGGTTTTGTTCTATTTTCTAATGCATGTGTTCTTACTGTTTGCAGGTAATACTCTTATCATGTTTAAAAGCCTGAGGTGGAAAAGGATGAATCTCCATGCGAATGCCTTATGGCTTACTCAGTTTGGGGTCGAGGTACCTAATGAGCACGGAGAGGAGTGTCAATGCAACTGTGCCTGCACCTCCTACTTTGACGAGAAAAGATACATATTGTGCACTGCAAAAGACAAAAAAGGCAGATTCAATCCCGGGAAGGCTCACCTATGCAAATGCCCTTACTGCTTGTTCATTGTAGCTAACAAGGGAATGGGCAGGAAGGATCACTCTCGAAGGGAGCCTAAGAAAAGAAGATTTTCGGGTGAATACTGACCACCAGGCTAATCTTGAAATTCTTGAAATTGGATACTTTGCTATCTTTGCTATTTTTGAGCTATCAGGAACTCTTTATGCTCTATTTTGGACTTTGATAGTTCTGTTTTGATCAGGGTCCTTAACCTACCCTTTCCTAAAGGTTTTTTCCCAAAAAGCTACTGAAAAGCTTTGCATGTAACTTTTGCCATACGGATTTTAATATACTTTAGCCTTCAATTAAAAAATAAATAAAAAAAAAAATAATTGTCCTTCCTGTGTTTAATTGTCCTGCCTGTGATTAATTGTTCTGTCTATACTTTGTTTGGCAGTGAGTAAATTATTTTTCCCGTGTTAATTGTCCTACCTATGAGTAATTATTCAGCCTTTGCTTTTTTGTCGTACCTGTGATTAATCTGTCTATAATTGGCAACTGTCTGCCATTATTTACAGTTTAGTCTGTCTGGAATGGTTCAGTTGCTGCTTTAGATTTCATCTAGATGTTGGATAGACAACTTGAAATCGCGCTAACACGTATTGCACTCTCGTTTGCAGGGAAGAAGAGGCAAAACCGGTTGGTAGTTGTTACACCTCCTCCTAAAAAAGCAAGAGGCTCGGAAGATGCTCCTGCAATCTCAAGCTCATAGAAGAAGGAAAAGCCTGACGAGGATGCAGTACCCTATGCATTATCGATGGATTTATCAGAGCAGACACAGATCCTCGATGCCCTGAGGAGAAGATGGATGATGGTGCAGAGGTATGTTGACGTAGGTAAAACTGATGGTAAGGTGGATTTTGAGTTACACTCCAGGGAAAAAGAGACCGAGCTCATGAAGAAACAAGGTATTCTTATCACTTGTGAGGAGCACGATGACATATATTGTCAGCTCCTGGCGGAGGTTGTGAAGAACCACAAGAAAGATCTCGTCAGATTTACACATGCCAGGGCAAAAAGTTTCAAAGAGGGTCTAATGAAGAAGGATGTGAGTGCTGAGTCATGTTTCAAGTATGGATGGCCTCAAAATACTGCTCTCACTCCAATATCTATAAGTGAAAGTGTGTCTGTAGTGAGGAGAGCTTTGCAAGGACCTTCTCCAAGCTACTACCTGGAGGACTTCATCGATCAGAGGTTGCGTCATGACAGCATGAACATCGACAACATCAGAAGGAACAACCGTTTCAGAAAAATGATCAGTGCATTGAATGCGATTGCAGGGAGCCAGGTAAGGGTCGAGCAGATCGGCCACAGGCTGGTCCTGATCAAGTGTCATTTCACTCCACGGATTTGCATACTCCGGATAGGAGGAGAGTGGAAGAGTTGCAGGTGTAGCCTGGACCTGGTAAGTGTTTTGAGCGCCTTCAGACTCACTATCAGACAGTGTGGGTTCCGCATGTTCAACAGTGATGATCTTCCCTGTTTCCAAATCCATAGTGGCATTGAGATGGCCATCAGTGATGACCAATTGATCAGTAGCCCAATTGTGAATGCTCTTAGCCTGGCGGAGAAAGGGTCGTCCAACCAACATTTCATAATCACCTGGGTCTTCACCAGCTTTCCAAACCCCAAATTCCAAGGGGAATTGAAGATCACCAATATTAATGTGAAGCAGAGGTGTGACACCTTGAGGGCGCGTGATATGACCATTGGCCAACTTGATGTCGTAGGGAGCACGGTTGAGTTGCATGATGCCCAATTGCCTCCGAAGCTTATCAGTAATGAGATTGACGGCACTCCCGGCATCAATTTGCACATGATTGACTTGATGATTGCCCACCGTGGCATGCACTGTGGGAGTTGAAGTAGCCAGTGCCCCGACCATCACAGTGGGTAGAGGTAGCTGATCTTTGAGAGCAGGACAGAGTTTGAGTATAGTCGCAAGGCTCAAAGGAATCTTAATTTTGGCGAGCTCTTCTTGAAGTTTCAGGGGAACATGAGAAAAGGGATCAACAGGATCCAAAGGGGCTGGAGTCTGAGGTAATGACGCTGAAACCTCCTTGAGAAGCTCCACCTCTGCAGCAATATTTGGATATGTCTGAGAGCGTGAGGGGTGTGATGAAGTTGGTGTTGCCTGATTGTGCTGAGCATGCGTGGTGGCATGAACATTTGCAAGGGTGCGGCCCTCAGCAGCTTGCATGAGCTTGAGGATACTCTGGCGGACTTTGGGCATAACATGAGGCATGAGTGCATCTAGATCAGGTGCAAAGTGGACCTTTTTGGGATCATCATTTGGAATGGTATCGACAGTAAACGCAGATTGCGTGTCATGAGGAACATTAGAGGATTTTTGAGGTCAATTAAGGGCCTTCTAAGAAATGCCAACATGGCATGCCGAACCTATAGCCTCGGGCAAAAAGCCATCCCAAACCTATAATAATTTTTGTCTTGTTCGTAACTGCTTTATTAATTACAGACAATAATAACATATGCATGTGGCGGAAAAATTGGGGGGAAATTGGGAGGTCATATTTCCCTTGTTTGAGTCTCTATGCACTGCCGGATTGGCAAAGCGCATATCGAGCTTCCGGTAATGGATCAATCATGTTCATTCATATCTTGCTGCTGCTTCCCCAAATCCGAGCATATCGAGCTTCCGGTAATGGATCAATCATGTTCATTCTAGCTCTCACTTTATTTTTACAGAGTTTTGTTGCTTGAAAGAGGAGAACAGATCGAGGAATCCATCGGATTAATGGCAAGCTTGGACTATCGGCTCCAAATTTCCCCTGTTGTTTGATATTTTTTTGAAGCAAAGGTATCAGCTCTTTCTTTTACAGACGAGAAGGGCCTCTGTTCGCCTCCATTTTTTTGGTTTTCCAGTGGCATGACGCATCCCTGCCTTCTGAAAATTCTGGGCAGAAGAATTGGGTATGGCGTCTATGTTTATTTAGGAAGGCAAGCGTGATGGAGTTCTATACATATGCGGTTATTTGGGGGGCTAAACCCTTGTGTCTCTGCAACCAGACGCACAGTTATTTGGAGGGCTAAACCCTTAGGGCGAAGGGCATACCCAGTGGATTCTTTGTTAATATATCATGCCATAGTGTGGGCCGGATCAGGAGACAGTGACGAAGACAAATCATCAGATTATGAGTCCTGTTATCTGAGTTGTGTTGCAGAGCTATTTCCGACATCTGTTGTGCACTGGTGTTGACCAGAAGAGGATCCTGCTGCAGGTTCCGCAGTTGTTTATGCTCCGGATATTGGATTCCGGAAGAGCCTATGCAATCCGGATTTTGGATTCTGGAAGAGGCTGTGCTTACTTGGTGATTGAGCTCCGGGAGAGGTTAGCTCTTTGACTGTTAATAGTGCTTTAAGTTTCTGTTGAAAACGCAGGTGTATCGTGAGCTTGATTGAAGAGAGATCGTGAGCTTGGATTTTGAAACTCTGTCACAGCTCACAGCTTGTGATTATATCCTTATTTCAGAAGAAGATCAACTCGATTTTTGTACTTGGATTGACTGTTTATTTGGGCACAGTTATACTGGTTGCGGAATTGAAGCACGTCCAGTAGATTCTTTGGGAGCCAATCGAGGAGCTAGGTGGCTTTGGCAAAGCAAAAGCGTTTGAACTGGGTAAGGCACATGCAAATAGTTATCATTTCTCTGCTTTTGCTTGCAGGAGCTTATAGGCAAAGGGGTTTTTTGTCCAGATTTTAAGCCAAATCCGCAGAGTTGCCGGATGGACTTCGACATTTGCAAAAGTTATTGGCATTTGAACTTGGGTTTTACAAAACCCCAAAAACAGACCGCCTCTGCAGGTTCAGAACATGGAGATTTAGGTGCAGGCTTCTTGCCATCAAGAGCAATTATTTTCTTGATGTATCTTTCTCTGTCTGCTATAGTTTGTAAGGCCCATTCAAGCTTTGAGGTCAGAAGATGGCGTTTGGAATACCCGGGCAAGAGTTCTTGGGGGAGGAACTTGCATAAACGCCGAATTTTACAGCAGAGCAAGCCAGCAGCTCTGAGATCCGGCCTGAGCTTCACACTTAAACAATTAATGGCGCTCCTCTGTAGACTGGACCAGATCGGGCTAGCAAAACTGGGATTTGGGATCATGATTGCAGAGAGAGACTCAGATTCAACGGCAGCTGCATCAAGCTCTCTCTGCAGGTCGGATTTGGGGGCAGCCATGCTTTGGGCCGGTTTGTTGATGCCGGATTCCTGGCAGGAGTCTTCCGCCTCCTCTATCTGTAACAGCCGCGTTCCTGCTTTGTATCAACTGCCTCCCTTTTTACAGTTCGGGCCCTTATTGAAGCTCAAAGTGATGAAGAACTACCGGAACAGATTTTGGGAGCAATTAGACTTGCAGAAAAGGAAAAAAATGAACAAAAAGCTATAGTGGTCACGGTGCGAAAAGCACGTTTCCTTTGCCAAAAGGAGACGCTTATTCGCACCGTGGGCACTATTTTGTTTAAGTACTTCACAATTTCACAATGGACTTAAATGTATTTTATTTAACAAATTTGACACTATTTGTTGTATGTTTTTTTACCCATTGTAGCAACAAAACGATACATAAAATGAATAGACGTACTAATAAGAGAAGCTCATCAAATTTACTTCAACCGAATCGGAGCAAGCAGATTGATTTGTGCATATCGATTTGAGCCCTCTTGGCACGAATTTGTGATTTAAGTTTTGGAATGAAAAACCTTGGGCAGGAATTGAGGGCGGGAGCATCATTATTGTTTCTGTCCTATCGTACACCCACACCAAGAGGCACGGGGCACGTGCATTGCCGAACCTACCTAAGGGTGACACCTGGAAGGCACTTAGGAGGCTCGGTATAAAAATCATGTACAAGCTCGCCTCCCCATTGGCCGCGAGCTTTTTGACGTGGCATCGAGTAAGGGCCCTTACTTGACCTCAAAAAAACTCTAATGTGAGAGTCAAGGGACGGGAGGCCCTGGTTTGGCGCGAAACCAAGCCAACCCAACTTGATTCTTGCACTGGAGGATTGAGAGCCTGGTAAATTTCTTCTTGAGCTTATTGATCCATGGGAGGAGTAGATGTTGCTGCTGGTTGATATCCCGACTGCTGAGGCGGCCGTGGTGGCTTCCTCAAAACAGGACGTGGGCCTTGTTTGCCATTGGCAATCCAAAGTTGATACGCCGTGAGTCGGGCTGATGTGGTTTGATTGGTACCTGGAAGTTGAACTTGAACCTGAGGAAGTTGAGGACATGCCGTCATTCTAAGCAATGATAGCACTGAGCTTTGGAAGGATCAAAAGGTGGATGGGATCCAGGGTCCCTAGATTGCTGAGATTGTTGATACTGCTGAGGCGGGTAGGATTTTTGTTGTGACGGCGTGGTCTGCACTTGATAAACCATTTTTTGTCTAAAAGGTGTGGGGTGTGCACGAGTTCATTCTTTAGTAGCGTGGTTGCACATGTTGCATCTTTTACAATGAGGAGGACCACTGGTGGAATTGCACTCAATGGCAAGATGACCTTGATATTTACAGATGTGGCATCAAATCTGACTGCGTTGAGGGGCAGATTATTGAGGCTGAACTGCAGTCTGAGGAACCATTACAGGAGGTATGAAAGGTAACTCCGTGAGGGCAACTCCCCGGGAGGAAACATTGATGGAGTGGTTGACTAATTCAATAGCCTGCTCCAAGGTCTTGGATCGCAGATATTCAGTCATGAGACGAATAGAAGATGGGAGTCCCTGCAGAAACCAGACCAGAATCTAGCTTTGCGTGGGATACTCCTGGAGTTTGCTGATAAGTATGTGAAGGCGATCCGCAAAATCATGGGCAGACTCCGTGGGCTCTTGCTGCAAATCATTGAGTTGCTTAAGAAGAAGTTGATCGTCATCTGTGGTACCATAGTGTGAGAGAAATGCTGTTTTCATCTCTGGCCAGTCTTGTTTCCAGTGACTTTTGTTGGCTATGAGCCATTGATGAGGGGCGCCTCGTAGCGTGGTGGAAAAAATGTGGAACTTGAGTTGAGATTGATCGTGACCATCCAGGACAGCCAATGCCTCAAATTCTTCCATGTGAGCTTGAGCGCTTTGATCCAATGGTTTCCCTTTTGTATTGCCGAAAGTGGGGTACGTTAGCTTGAGAGTTGGAAAAGAGGATAGTGACGGACCTGGCGCATAAACAGGCGGAGCATAAGCCAGAACATAGGCGTGTGGCACAGCCGTGGGCTGGAAATGAGGCGGCATGGGAACAGAGGCCGGATAGAGGAGCATCCTGTGACGAAGGAGTATGTGAGCCTTCCTCATTAAGCTTGAGATCAGAAAGATGATAAACAGGAAGGTTATTTTGAAATGAAGGTGAGTGCGGATATTCATGGACCTGGGGAGGGCCAAAGGAGACATGTTGATAGCCCATCCCAGGGGGAGAGGAAGGTTGTGAAGACAAAGGGGTGTGACCTGAGGGAATGTGAATGTAGGTACTTTCCGGAGTGTGAAAATAAGGCGGAGGGGATGATACTGGTGTCTGATGGGGCGACTGAGGTTGAAAGCAATGTTTACAGGCTGGGGGAGAGCCGGGACGAGAATGAACACGAGGTGTAGGTGGCACCGACTGAGCTTGTGAGCGGATACGGCCACCCTCAATATCATAAGCAGTGTCATACATGTCTCGGGCAACTGCTCGACGCTGATGGCGCTCCAGTCGAGACGCCGTCTGACAGAGGACTTCCTCAGGGGTGAAAGCACGAGTAGACATGGGGAAAGAAAGAAAATCAGACCCGGCAATCGGTGACAGTGTTTAGGGTCTGGGTTCGGGAACTCCTACAAGACAGCCCTCTGTGAGAACCCTTGGATCAAACAGGAGAATTCGGGAGCTGTGTCACGCGGGATTTGCAAAAGAACAAGAGAAAGAAGAAAGAGAAGACAAGAAAAACACAATGATGTGAATGAGACTTCTTTGATATCAATCAGAATACATGAGCTCTCGCAATCGGGAGAGAAAAATGACTAGAGACAAGAATCAAAACTCATCTAGCCCTCGAATGCTAGCTCTACTCATATATATAGTACAATGGCCTTTGGCCCAATATAGATATTCTGACAGATCTCGGTGCCGACTCCTGAAGGAGGCCTGATTTGCAGGAATGCTGGCGGTGCCTCTTGAAGTGCCTGGAATCACGTTGACGCTGACGGACCGTCATTTGTCTGTTCTCTGCTTCTTCTTTGGCTGAGTCTTGGGCGTGGCCTTCTGCGTGGTCTTTGGCAGGGGTCTTGATGACTGACCTTGACCTGGGTTTGGCACCTTGTTCTTGGTCGGTTCCGAGGTGTGCATGAATAGTCCTGTACCAGGACGTACATGACTAACAATAGTGAGATGTCATAAGATTTACAAAGAAAATACTTAATGGTGTTACTTAATGAAGCATAATTTCATTAATTTTGGACAATACCTGAATTTATGGACCATTTTTTAATGCACTTGCATGAATGACTCTTTTTCATACACTAATTGACATCCTCGACGAGTGCTGCATATGCCTCAGCAGCATGCACGGGTATCTTCTTGTTTGATGGCTCCCAAGCGTAGTCGATAGTCTCTAGTTATATGCGGTCACTTGCAGTCGTTGGCCTCCATCTCTTCTTCCAGCAATTGGCATAATTAGCTGGGTAGACTTGGTTCCTCATCGGGATTGGCTCCCACCAAGTGACCAGAATAGTCTCAAAGTTCTCCTTCTTATCATCCATTTGTGGCTCCTCAGTAGCTAGGCCCACCCAAGTTGGGCACAACACATCATCAGGGCGTGCCATAATAAATATACCTTTCTTCAAATCTTTGTATGGATTGAATTTCGGTACAGGTTTGTCCTTCCACGGACCGACATAAGGAGGAGTGATAGTCGCAATGGGTTCTACCACTACCACTACATCAGGTGGAGCTCGCTCTTGCCTAGTATGTGGCCAGAAGTCATAATAAGTGCCTTCGTCACTGGTGATCTTCCCCAGTTCTTGCAAGAGTCTCATCCAATATTCAATTGTGGACGTGAACTGTGCCGAGTACTTGGCTGTTTCTGGAGCACCCTTGTTACTGGTTGAACAAGCAACCCAATGCAATATATGCTTGTGGATTTCTTGGGAGGAAGTAGCTTAGGATATCCAACTGGCATCATGGGCTTGCCGTCGTCTTTTTCTTTCCACTTTATTCCACCAGCAGGCAACCAATCCACGTAAGTGGGTCGAGCTTTGTAATACATGACTGGCCAATCACCATTCATAGCGAATCTGAAAGAAAGAGGGGTGGTGTGACCCGTCAATCTATCACCCCCATCTGGTATGTAGCCTTCTATGAAATCCTTCCAATCCGGAACTTTGTCAAAACATAGGGCACAGGTGTATTCAAGTTGCATTTGTGGAATTCATACAGCAGTTCTGGCATTGTCAGCACCTCGGCCTTCTTTAAAGATGAGGAGAAGTTACCAAACAAGACATCGATATCCTCATGTGTATGACCGGGCATCATGAACCCTAGCTCAATCTCTTCAAACACACCAAGATATACTAGGTAAAAAAGATAGGAGAAGACATACCTATTCTTGTTCTGTTCAGATGCGTTGTCCAGCTGCAAATAAAGTATCTTGAACAGAGGCTTCAATGATGGTCCCTCTGCCTGTGGCAAATTAGCAAGGATGTTGCTATCGGATAGTGACAACTTTGACTCCAAGGTCGTGTTGTCTCGCAAGGAGGAGACCCCTTTTGGAGCAGATGATTCAGGCACTGACAGGTGGCCTCCTGCATACTCGTGGACCATCTCTAATCTCTTCAAGATGCTATTCAAAGAACCTACATGGAAGTTAGAGTCATCTGGCCATAAGTTTAGGGCAAAGTTCCCATAGCTTCCCTTTCCATGACCATGAAACCATAGAAACTTTTAGAATGAATTTTGGGTTAGTTTAACTAACGCCATTCTAGTTTATATGGAACATATGATTAGTAGTTTAGTTTCTAGCATTATGAATTAATTTAAGTCCTAGACTTTGCTAGTTAGCATTATTTTAGAATGTTTTCACAAAGAAAATGACTAAAATAAGTGGAATATTTTGAAAAAAAAGTATAGTAATTTGGGTTAATATTTTCTGTAGGCCACACCATAGAAATTTTTGGGATGATGTTTGGGTTAGTTTAGCTAAACGCTAGAAAGTATGAGAGGAAAGTATCGAGCAAGTTTAGCTAAAGTCATTCTGGTTGATAAGAAATATGCGATTAGTAATTTATTCCCTGCCTCGCTTAGCAACTCCACCACATATACTCCGAAAATAGATTTGCTAGTCGGAAAATAGATTTGCTAGTAGGTTTTTCTCGGCATCTGCTCTAGTATCTAAGCCTACACAAACAACATTCAACTTCTGTATGTATTCAAGCTTAAGAGTATATTTGCAACTTATTCTCCTCCAATAAACTCGTTATCATATTTGAAGCACTATAGATAGAGGGAGAGTTTGGAAAGCCTGTGTTGTTTGAATAATCTCCTTCTGTTGTGCCTTCCTGGCATCCTTACGTCTCCCTTAGGAATCATCATCATCTTCCCCAGCATCCTGATCAACCTTCCCTTCTTCTACAATGGTGGTTCCTGCAGAAAGAAAACATTGTTAGCTATAGGTTATCAAAAGAAAAATCTGTGCAATGCTTTTAGAGCTTTCTAGCTTCCTGGCATCATAGATTTGGACTCAGAGTTTTCTAGTTTTCTGGCTTTCCTAGAGCTTTCCGGCTATAGCGGAAGAAACAACTAGAATAAGAGAAAATGCTCCTACAGAAACCTTGTGTTGCACATAAGCCTTGATCCCCAATTGCAAAGACAAAAAACGTTAGGGTTTGAATATCCTGCATGGAGAGATGAATGAAGAACAAAACTTAGGTACAAAAGCATCCCAAAATGTTCCAAAATTTTATACAAAACACTCTTTCGAACTTACTGCAATACATTATAATATAAGATAGTTCCACTCTGAAAATCGAATTGTTAATTCCATTGCCTTTTGAAGTTTTTGTGCCTCGGATAGCACCTAAGAATGCGTTGCTGATCCATTGTCCAGAATAAGAGGCAATCCATGGCAAACAAAGTTCCTACCTCCATTTGAAACAATAACCGATCCCAGCCCATTT
Source organism: Isoetes taiwanensis (assembly GCA_021234155.1). Lineage (NCBI taxonomy): Eukaryota > Viridiplantae > Streptophyta > Lycopodiopsida > Isoetales > Isoetaceae > Isoetes > Isoetes taiwanensis. The sequence continues at coordinate 29,668,919 of JAJEKV010000002.1, read as the reverse complement.
GCCCGAGATGCAAATTCGAACCAACTACTCAATGTAAGAACTATGAATGTGAACTGCACAACATGCTCAGCCGTATTCTAAACTACCCTGTCGGCATCGGCTTTTCTTGTGAAATCGGCTGCGCTCTCGAACCCTAAACGTCCAAACCCTTTTACTTTTTTTTAGCATATCTGGATCGTTGAATTGGCACAATTCCAGCCGTCTAATCTAGGGCATGGCTGCATATCTTCCCCACACCGCTTCCGAACATACATGCGCCTTTTCAAGGAGTGCCTATAGCACCTTTTGGCATTAAAAAAGGTACAATGGGCTTGCCATGTGGCACAATCTGAGCCCTCGATTACATTTGATGCAGACGATCTGAGCCGTCCATATGTTTTATGCTTGACATACATACTTACGCTATAATTTTTATAATATAAGAAGATAGGTGCCATGGCAAAGGATAGGGTAGTGCAGTGCAGCTATAAGTGGTCTTCAAGGCTACATTGTCTTAGGCACGAGCACCTATAGATATGTACATAACATTCCTAGACAATTCCCAAGGCCCCGAAGGGGCCAAATTTTTTTTATGTTAACACAAACCATTAGATCCAACACCTTAAATTAAAATCCCCCAAAAACCCCTTTGGTTTGGGTGCATATTCACATGGGGGGTGATGTAGGGTAGCGAGAGCCTCTTTTATATTCTCTAAAAATGATAATACATGTATAAAATCATATCCATTTCGTACAGTGCCTCAATCAAACCTTATAGTATTTCGCAAATCTCATTATACAATATATCAAAATTTATACAAGCATACCCCACAAACGAGGATTGCTACCTACGATCTAGATCGAGGACTCGATGTCTAGAGTCACCCCTCGTGTGAATATGCACCCAAACCAAAGGGGGTTTCAAAGGGATTTTAATTTAAGGCGTTGGATCTAATGGTTTGTGTCATGCCATTCAAATATTGACTATGGCTTGATATATCTCTCTTCCAACTCCATTACATAACCTTGATGGCAAGTGAATCTAATGCATTGATATTGTAGATTCTAAATGGAACACGTCTCTATGTACATGATGTTGTTTTTACATAATAATACCCCTCCCCGCCTCCCCCCGTCCCTCCCGTTTGGGAATGAACTTCAATTAAGAAAGCTTCATCGAGAGCTCCTTTAATTGTGTTTTAAATCTTAATTTTCGATGAAAATACTATAATAATAAAGAATTGGATGAAATTTGATATCATTTTTGGATGAGACCGATTCCAACCTCCAGTTCACAATGCCCAACCTCTGGAACCATCTTATAAGGGTCATCCACACCACCTCTCAAATCAAGAGGGCAAGCTAGGTTTTGTGGATGATTCATGAAACATGGCCCTCGATTGATGCTTCTCTTGCAAGGTGGATTAGGCACATTTAAATCGTTAATGTAGTGCATCAAAAACTCAGTGAACACTAGAGGTTCCATTCCCCATAACCCATGTGCTACATCTCCAAATGTTGATTGCCCACCGGTAAGAACATCATCCATGAAGCTTAATAGCCACATATCCTTCACTGCCTTGGAATCATGCTCATGATCTCCAGTTCTTTGTGTTGTCTCTGAACTTGGAGTATACACTTTGATCACTTTCCCATTTATTGGGTTTTGCATAAAGAATTTTGAGATGTTCTCGTAGTATTCCTTCTTCATAGATGTCACTATGATGACAATATTTTCACCCTTGTGCTGCACATCAACATTGCTCGTTAAATTTTCTACATGCATCCACATGTTTATAGCACAATTTGTAGCTCTAACATTCAATGTTGGATGATATTGATCCCACCATGATCGAATTTGGATTCCCAATCTTTTATCTGCATTACGAAGTGTCTTGTTGTAGTATTCAACAATTTGTTCCCATACTTCATCCCTGGGACTAAACATGAACCTTGCTATATGTAGAAAAACTGCTTTATCTGGAAATAAGTCATTGAGTCTACTTCTAAATTTAGGTACAAAGTAATATCCTGGAACTACATAATTGTTGCTCAGGAAATGTATCCAAGGAACGTTGTTTATCAAATCTTGCTCTGCAGGACAAAAGAACCGTTCATCTTCCTTCATCATCAGCGGTGGATTATCAATAACAACATCAAGGATTTTGGGGAGTGCAATTTGGTTAATATCTGCCTGCTTAATTGATCCACTATTTTGTTTCTAGAAAAAAGCAAAAAAAAAAACTAAAGTTAGCAAGAGCAATTTTAATGTATGTGAAGAAGAAGAACAAAGCAATTTCATTACTGGACAAGTGAACTACCATGTGTATATTCTAACTGCTAGAGTAAGTACAATTTCCACGTTTGTGAAGGCCATGTACATCAGTAAGTGTGTCAAACAAGTGTACAAACTTTTTGATAAATATGATTGATGGATAAATAGATAGATATTACTTTTTACATACCTGATTTATGAAATTATCGGAAGTGAACTACCATTTACCTGTTCTTCAATAAACTCTATATTTCGACGAGATCAGTTAGAGCCTAACCATGTAAGTTAGAGTTTGGTTGTAAAACTGAGCTCCTTGGATTCCTTGAGGAATATGAAAGTGCTTGGGAATAAGCCACGTAGAATTGTGGAAGGGCTCGCAGAAGAGATTGTCGATACCGCCATAGCCACTTATGAGCAAAGTTCGGTTAGTGAGCAGAGAGTAACAAACGCAGAAGTAAGCGATATAATCCGGTTGCCAAGTCCATCTTTCGGAAACCACACAAGGTATTTGCAGCCACTGCTCGAATTCCTTTTTCCCTCTAGCTCTTCCATGCCTTCTTTTGAGCACCTTTGATGCATCAGCTCGTAATTCCTCAGTGCCTCACAGAATAAAACCGATGGTGTGTGATTTGATTTTGCCCAAAAACAATGCTGCTCAAATCTACTCCTGCACAACTCATGATCATTATATATGCGCTCCGGAAGATGATACAAATATGATGTTATTGTTGCCTTAAACCCCAATCTGTGCTATAAGTTAACACAAAACTATGCAAAACTTTAACTTTGATTCTCTAGAGGTATAAGTACCTGTTGATGTAATTTATTTTTGCAAAGAAATCTGATAGGAAACGCCCAGAACATATCTTACATTTGCAAGCAGTGGTTCCTCATTATTCCATAAAAGAAAGAGTAAGCAAGACAATGTTACAATAGAAATTAAAGCTTTCAATCTGATACTACAAATGTTTTCCATTTAAAGCTCTCAAATTCATGTGCTCATTTATAATGATCGAGTAGAACTAATAAAGCTAATCCTTACTAGAATCAATGAGCGACACGTATTGTCAATTACAAATACACACTTTGGCAATGCATGATTTTGGAAGATAGGCCTAATAAACTTTTTGGAGGTATAGTTGCTGCACATATATCGACTTGTCATGTGGCTCAGTCGATATTGTATACTACCAGTTTTAATACCAGCATGACTTGTATGTTTGATTTCTCTCACTCAAGCTTTTCATAAATTAATGTTAGTTAAAGCATAAACTCATAAAGAAGATAAGCTAGGGTTCCAAAAATATTTGAGGTATAACCAAAAAATTTGAGGGCGTAAGTGTATATCGAATTTCCTATATATTAAAGTACAAATATACCAGATTTTACGTATATACTATGTTTCTGCTGCCAGTTTTTTTCCTGGCATGCAAAAGAATCAATCAAGAAATAAGAACTCCAACTGATAATCCTCGAGCCTAACCCCCACTTTTTCGATCCCGGAGATAAGTATAAGATATCCAACAAGTTGTAACAGAATAGAGGCTTGTAATCAGGTCGGTAAGTAGGTTCAGAGCATATTGTTGCTTAACTTGTGAAATGAATTGGAACTGTACTTGTAGTATAAAACTTAAAATTGACTAATAATGGATGCTTGGTGTTCCCGGGTTTTAGTAACCATTCGCGAGGCAGTAGGGAAAAGCTATGGTTAGTGAAAATTCGTTGGCAGCCTAAAGCTCTAGTTAGTGAAAACTCGTTTGTCGCCTATAGGCACATAATTATGATCACAATGTAGATGTAGGTAGCTTTTATATTTTAGATGTAGGTATGCAAAAACAACAAATTCTTGATGCTCCTCTTGACGTTGCTCGAAAAATGGCTTGCAATTTTGCGTGACTTCGATTGCACGACGACAGCATGTAAATTGCCCCTTGCAGCCGAAGTCACGAAAAAATGCAAGCCTTTTTTCGAGGAGCAGTCACGGAGCTTTCTGTTTTTGCACAGGGCGGTGCATTTAGGGTGCATGTAATCAAATGCCTTGTAATTTGGGGAAAAAAGGTCGTCACGCAACTAAGACTTTGGAAGCTTGCATCATGCTTGTCAAGCATGTCATATGTCATATGGAACATTCGTTAACATCATTTGGTTTTTCCCCAGGCTTTTAGCAGGTTCGATTCTTTAACAGGCGTTCCACCTAGTTTTACAATCATCATGTCCTGCACGAATCGGTGCAAATCTGGCGGATTTAACAGCTTAACGTAACAGAGAGATAACATATTAAAAATAATATTGCAAGCATCCATGTTTTCCGCTCTCCCACAACACATTTGAATGCACTGTTATATACTGGCCTGTTTAGAGCAGATAAATTCAATATTACGGTTAGAATCAGTCGCAGAATCAAGCCCCATGCGAGTTCTACATATATATCCTTATTGCTATATCCTTATTGTTTTTTAAGGTTCATTGGATTTCGGCATATTCCTATAAATATGCCAGACCTAGGGTCCACACATTTACACATCAGATCCCTGTATATTTCGGCACTCCCCTGCGTATATATCTAATCTAACCTATATATATTCTTATAGAGGGCTGCCTGACGCTGATAATTGAGGCCATCTGGGCCTTCTAAATTGCGACGTGGCACATTGGACAGGGCTATGGGTAGTTAGTTTATTTCCAGGGATGATGGATGGGGTCATCTTATAGTGACATCTTATGGGGTCATCTTATTGGGACATCTTATAGTGAAGGAGGCAAAGCTCGATTAATCATTCCTCCGGTGACAATTTCTTTCTCATTGGGTTGATTTAATGTTTTATCTTTGGCCATAAGTTCAAAATTCTTTGTTGAAGCCCCAACTGATGGATATCTTGCTCAGGTGATGATCTTAGCTTGCAAAAGCATCAAATTTTCAAGCTCATGTGCACCAAATCGATGTACAGGTCGGTAGATGGCAGGTAAGACTTCTTGCCTGTAGTTTTTTCATGCAATTCAGAAGGAAGCCCAAGCCAAATGAATCATTTCGACAATTATGTTAGCAGGTCTTAAAAACCCGTCTTCATAGCCATAACCAGAGAAAAAATGCTCTGTTTTTTCTGAGACGCTATTTTTTTACCTCTATTTCCAAAATCTTCTTCAATCTATGTTTTCCCAGTTTTCATCCTTGTGCCTGCATTCTCAAATTCGAGCTCAAAGCTCAACCTATCCAAATCACACCCAGGAATAAAAATTGCTTCAAATCAGACCCAAGGAGGGAAGGCGGATGGGCAAAAGTACAGTTTTAGAAACAAAGCATTAGGGCCATTTATCGGAATATAATTTTTCTCTTTCTTCAATGGCATATGTGTGTGTTCTTCCCAACTCCGCAAAACCTTTCTTCAATGTTGCCCTGTAAGTTCTTGGCACAGATTCAATTTTGGAATTTAGAGTAAGTTGGGCTTTATGAATCTAAGAAATCTAAGAAGCCTAGAACCAAAGTTGGGCAAGAAGGGACTAATTCCAGCCTGAATCCGGGCATTATCCTCTTAGAAAATGCCCTTTTCATGCTCTCTGCTTGGTGGGCAGATCCGTTCATCGAAGGTGGACCTGCGAAAGTATCATTTGATGCAAAAGCTGCTCCATTATTGCTTGAAAAGAACAGCCAGAATCAGGATATCAAATTTGGCTTTGTCTGTCGCACAAAACTTTTATGAGAATTCCAATCTGTCGTAGCCAGGAAAGATGAATGCTGTGCAAAAAGGCGATGCAAAATGGAGAAATTTAGTGCAGAAAAGATGGACGATCTGCGGACAAGGATTTATTTTGTACCACAGCCTGGGTTCACCTGCGTATATGGCGAAAAGCTGACCTGCCAAATCGGCAATACACATCAAGTTCCAGAAAGTTTCGCTCCCCTAAATCTGTCATAGTGAGCTACCCGCTTATCGGGTGCTCACACATTTACTCCGTATTATTTATAACAGTAAATTACTCGTTAAGGAAATATCCTCAATACCCATAATATCTAAACATATATATACAAGTGTTTGTACTATGTAGGGCCTATACGAGTTAAGTGTGTCTATTCGGAGGATTGTAGACATGTTGTATGAAGCCGACCATCCAAAACACACCCAGTGCGAAAGATTCCCTTGAATTCCTTAACATTCTACAAATTGTTCATATAATTAGTTGGTAAAGTCTCTTGGGAATCTTATAACATATTGCGTTAAAATTCACCATCTCATATTGGCATGTAGTTATGTGGCTTTAAAGACGTATAAAATTAAAATATGGTATAGATTTAAGTCATAAACAATGTAAATAAATGCTGGGTTTGGCAATTTGTATTCTTCTAACAAAGATGGGAGCATTGCTTGAATATCAGTGCTGAAAGTTGGCATCCTGCATGGCTTGCCCTTCAAAAACACGTAGCGAGTAAATACCCTTTGCATGGGATGTTGGATATGCCTCAATATTGGAAATGTAAATACAATGTATTGCGAAGATGCCAAGGACGATATGGAAATCCTTCAACTCCATGCAAACCGTAGCAGTGGGCCTATTTTATCAAACTAGACTTTAAAGAAATGCGTCGCAAATGCAAACATATTAGGGTTTTAACAATAATTCCACGATATAGCTTTAAGAATAGGCATTTAGTCAATGCCTCTTATTTGCGCTTCACGTCAATCCACATATAATACATGTTCTGCTTAATGGCCCCATATCTTTTATTTTAGAATTATGTCATCCTAGTGCAACATGGATGGGTGGCATAATTTCTTATTTTCGAATTACGCCATCCCTATAGGTTAGCGCTTCCAAAGTGCTATTAGTAAACTAGTTATTTTTGCAGTTACTATTTTTAATCTTCATTTTTCTAGAGTTGCAATTAGTGTATGGCTGGAGCCACCTTGCTGGTTATCAATTAAAACTTGCTATTTTGTTGGTGCATGGTTGCTATTTTTAATTCGATGATGACTGTGAATCTAGTTTGAAAAAAGATTGATGATTATTACATGAATTAGCAAAGAATAGCCATGTAGGATTCGTGTCATGACATCTATATGGGAAAACCATTGCATATGACTAGTAGCGAATGTCCAAAGTTGAGTTTTACGGAAAACTTAATCGAGGCATGCATTCATATCTTAGTTAAACAATAATTGGATCCTATTCTAGACAAAATCTTAAAATCGCTATATTAGACTTTAAGGCATTTCTTTTATTAGTATTAACAAATCTCTTTTCTTCAGCAAATTAGCATATTCGAGAATATGCTCAAGACCCCATCTACCATGACAGAGTCAGCCTTCACAGTTTCACTCTTCATGTTCTATTTCATAAGCATCAAGTAGGATATTATAGTTGACTAAACTCTACTCAAATTTGGCATCTTTGTATACCAAAACTCCGTTTTTCTACTTTCCCATTCAATCTCAAATTCCTGACAATGGCATTTGCATTGGATGCCTTTATTGTTCAATCCATGCCCAGAGCAATAAAAATGAAACAGCATAGCATATGCTCATCAAATGCATGGAACTTGGAAAAAATGAACCATGAACTGCTAAAGAAACAGATAGGTCCACTTTTTATTCTTGAAATATTTTTGATCGCTAGGCATAGGCCTTTGGTTAGTTGGTTAGTTACATGCCCAAAGTCTTGGAAATAACAAAGTTTATCTTGTGGAAAATTTGTCATCCCTGGACAAAATGAGAAAACTTTACATACAAAACTCAGAAATCATATTTGAAATCCATATTCAGCAGCCTGAACGAAATCTGGAGTAAATTACCTGGAATATCTGCTTCTTACGGCAAGAGATAGGTGATCAAAATAGAACCTAATCATCAATAAATGCCAACCGGAAGTGATATCCGATATTTTTAAAAGTCTAGACAGGTTAAATAGAGTCGGTAAGCAGAATCCGGCTGAAATATGGCAGATGTTTCATATGACCCATCCATGTTTGAAGGCTTAGACAACAACCTCCAGTGCCTGCAGTTGAAAGAACCATTTAAATGGCCAAAATAAGAGCAAGAAAGGTGATATAATCCTTAAAGGTTTGGTTGAAAATCGCACTTCTAGCTTCAAAGATGACCTGCATAAGCCTAGCCAGGTAATCATGGGAGAGATCCAGAGAGATGGCTTACTGATAAATACTCAGCTTCCAAAGATACATGTTTCTTCATGAGAAAAAGAAAAATGCAGCAAGGAAAGACAGTGGCAACTCACCTTATATTTGATTGTGAAGCTTTTTCTTTTTAATCAGCATCAAAAGACATGAATCCAACCCGCTTTACACATAGCCAAGCCTGAAATAAGGGGGAATTGACACTATTTACTAGCAAACACCGAAATATTCCACCAGAATATGGTACAATCTACCTTCTTTAAAATTCACAAGAAATGAGTGCTCCACAATTATCCAACAATAACATAAGCACTTATCTTCTTACCTGCATAAAGCGTGGCACATGCATCCATGAGGCTGAGAAAGCTTGCTTTGTCAAGTACCAAGCCCTTAGAGTCTCATATGATACAGAAATTTAAACCCTTCATTCCCTTGACCACGTGTAGTATAGCTTTCAATGATTGTATTTAATGTAATAACACAAATTAAATTTAACAATAGTTGCCTAATCCAATAATTACTTGTCTGCCACTTACATGTGCTCTTACATGTGCTCCAGATCATACTGCTTGCATGTGCTGCAAACATGCTGAACAAATATATACACCTTGTTCATCCCACGTCAAAATTAGAAGCCAAAAAATAGTATTGGAATGATGGGAAGGCAATCTCTTCAGAGCCCCATTTTTGTTGGACAACTTGATAATTCAGGGAGAGCAAGACATGCCAAACTTTTGAAGGCCCATGTGCGATATAGGTTAGCCGGATGCTATATACCTTTGTCTAAAACCAGAGACTTGTGGTGTTCTGCAAACATAACTTGTCTTTCGTAAAAATGATGCGCTCTTCTCTAAACAGCTCCAATGTAATAGCATGATGCGTCCCTATAATCTTATAAAAAGAGAGTATGCCACGGCTTTCATCCTGTAGAAGGCAATTTCTTAATAATTTACTCAAAAATGCACTTAATATACAACCACCGCCTATCTAAATCTTAAAACTCATGTCCTGCTTATGTATTTCCACTACCTTTACATATGAAGGATATGTCAGACTAGAATCCTAAGAGAATCACCTTTTCCCTTATTATACTTACTTTTAAAAAGCATTCAGCATATGTAGATCATGCCAAGCAAGTTAATATTTCCATATTAAACATGAAAAGTAACTGTTTTGCTTGCATCATATCAGACTTAGAATTCCTATCAGAATATTTAGAGCATCTTGGACGGTATACTTTGCTTCATCTCAGATTCTTATCTGTCATACTTGACCATAACTTTTAATACGTCAAGCTGCAGCAGATAAAACTTGGGCTAAATAGAAGCGTATGTAAGTCTCCATATTTATCTATCATGCAATCTTATCTGCCAAGCCAGCCAAGAGAAATGAATGAGCAGAGGAAAGCTGATCGAAAACCAGGCAACAATAAATCTTTCATGCAACAATGAATCTTTCATGGCTCCTGCAAATGTGCAAAAATACATGTAAGCACAGTCTATAGAAAAGAAAAAAGAAAGGAACAACAAAAGCTTTTGTGCAAGTTACCTATCAGTAGAACACGATCGCTGCAAAATTGCCACTCAATCTTCAACACCCTGAATGCGCACAACACTGAGAATAGAAATCCGATTCCCCCTGTATACTGAAAACAGTCGACCATCAGGGCTAAGCTCAAGGCGGTCAAAATGGGATAAGCTCGGCCATGAGCCCTGGAAACGACCTTCAAAGGCCGTTCAAACACACAGCTGGCCATGCAAACAGAGTTAAATTGGGGCCTTGGAAGTTCAGAAACGGATTTCCAGCTGTAAATTTCACAGTATCTACTTCCTGATCTAGGAATTATCATGAATAATTTATCAAAAATATCTCAGTTCACACAGATAGATAATGAACAGATGTTCAATTTCTACCTTAAACCGATTGTATAGAAATGAAAGCTTGAAAACATCCTTTTTGGCAGTTCTTCCGGGCAGTTCTTCTGGGCAACGATTGGCAATCCTGTTCCAATCATAGGAATCCGGCAGCATGGAAATCCCCCAGGTCTGGCAGCATAATCAGCAATTCCGGCAGCATATAATGACCCCCGTATCATCCGCCACAAGCTCATTTCATCCAGCTAAAAGACTAATGTATTGGATCTTAGGCGGTTTTAGCTAAGGTAATTCGATCCAAAATTTCCTTTTTACCATTATATTCTAGATCATTCCTCGCTAAACTATTGCAAATGGAGATAGCTCACCTGATTGCCATGGATTTTTTTTAACTGAGGGCTCGTCAAATGCGCAAAATTCCAAATATTCTAGAGTTCTTGTTTCAAGCCTGATTGACTTTGGTTCTTTAAGACCCATCGCCAGAGGACTCGTGAGATGAAAAACCCACGTCCATGTTTTTCAAATGCTTCCGCTACAGAAATCATTGTATACACTGAAATAAATATATCCGTCAAAACTCCGTGCCCCACCAGAGCATCTGATATAATGGTTTTTGCGGCAGGAAAAAGTGCCTCAAAATACGGCTCCTTGATCTGTGAAAGATCGGGCGAAATGCAAAACGCTTAAACAAAGTTCACTCCCATGGCAGATGGCAGATAATACCGGAGCAACAGCCAGCCAAAATGCCTTTCCAATCTATGCCTCTTCAAAATTTGTCTCAACTTATACTTAATCCCAACGAAAAATGACAGGAGCAGAACCTTCGATGAAGTGCGCACCAACCTTACCTTGCAGAAATGTTGCATTACAGCGGTAGGTTCATCTGGATTTGAATAGAAGGCACCACCACATTTGAAATAACGGCAATACAAAGAACCATGTCATAATCTCTTGAAGCTGCTAGAAAAACACTGCATTATCAAGACAACTGTGAGGAAATCTTTAGAACGTCGATTTTCAAGCTCAAAGTAGAAATTCATGTTACCTGACTGCAGTATTCTTATTACAATAGGCAGATCCATGACCTCTTTACTGTTTATCGGTTCAATCCAATGAATATAACCACCAACGATGCACATGCAGGAGACAATGCCATGCTTTATTTTGTTGTTGCAACTGAGCTTCAAACAAATGTCGCCCATAAAACAGATGGCATAAGAAATGACAATTTAAGCTAGATTTTTCGACTGCCAATGTGGTTGGGAAGGATTCCGGCATGATCTAGATAGTAGATTCCAACGCAACAAAAAGATGTGCCAAAGTACACATCCCAATATCATGGTTGGGTCGTGATTTCTTCCGGTGGTCTATTTTCCTGATGCCGTGTGGCATGGCCAATATCCCGCAATCCTAATCGGGTATGAAGATTCCTGATTACCTGTTGATCCGGTTACAGAAACAGAGGAATAGAAATTTTTCTTGCTGCTTGTTCCGTCCGACCGTGAACAGAAGCTGAAGAACAGCTATTTGCTGTTTTGCTTCTTGTTCCGACCTTGCACAACAGGTGAAGAACAGCTATGAAAGCGAAACAGAGATCAAAATCAAACAGAGATCAAAATCATAGTGCCATAGCCATGAGGTGAGCTCAAAATCACTCCCCAACCATGATATTGTAAGGGTAAGAAAACCGGTCAGTGATTCACCGGCTTGCAGCTCCCGGCTAACGCCGGTCGCTGCCAATCCGGGAATCACTTCCCAGTTGTCTTACCCTTATACCAATCTAATACAACACAGAATAACCAGATCGATCACTGTTCCTGCAAAGGAGAATATGAAGAAATTCATTCGAGACAAAAGTGGATTCTTCCGGAACAATTTTAATGGCAGAAAATAGCATGTCGGCTTGATATATTATGTTTATGAAACTCTGGAGAAGCGAAACAAACTAGATAACCTCTGGCGCCATGGCGCTAGTTTAGCACATCTGCCATAGCTCGAAAGGGGAATAGAGATGCGCCGGAATAACAGGGCAAGCTGATCGCAAGCTTCTAATGCTCTAGTGTTTCAGTCCCCGAAATATTATGAATTAGATGTCGCCACCGCTCACACTATCTCCCCCCGATTGGGGTTATTAAATAAATTAATGGAAACCTTCCGGGGTTTTATGTGGAAACCCTTCCGGCTTTCCATTGAACCCCGGAAGGGTTTCCATATTAGAATCCCGGAAGGGTTTCCACTAAAAATAGAATTTTTTGGGGGAAGATATCCGCCATTCTTTAATGATAGAATTAAATTCTGAACACCGCTATTTTTGAGGAAGCTTTTTCAGAAAAGATATTTTTTTCCTTCCTACAGCTACCTCTCCGGTGATTTTTTTCTGAGAGTGGCGATTGAGGAAGAAGCGTGACGATTTAGGATTCCAGGAAGTGTTTCACTTGGGATTTAGGATTCACGGCCCGGGGATTTCACCTTTAACATCCGTTCCTAACATGTGCGTGACTGGTTAGGGGTTTTTTTTGCCCCTCACACGTTCGTATACGGTCTGAAAAAAATACGGGTTCACCACCACATTTTCGGACGTGTTCGTTAGGGGTGCTGTGGGCGGGAACTCCTCACCAGCTTCATACGAAAGGGGTTCTTTGAAGATCCGAAGCTTCAAGATCATAGGGGTTTGCAAGATCATAGGGGTTTACAATGAACGTATCTGGTTTTGAATGAAGGATTGGGGTAAACAATTTGGACAAAAACCGTGAAATCTATTCTCAAAAATTCTGCCTAATACCTATTGCTTTAAGTTTTCAGCTAAGAACAATGCAATCATCTTTGTCTATTGCAGCTAAGTGAAGACCAAGGAAATTTTACAAAGGTTCATATTCATTCACGATTTATTCACGGCAGCATCCCGGGGCAGCATGCTTGTTCTTCAAGAAATTGTCTACAGCAATTAAAAGGTATTCTCCTTTGGTGTATTTTCGGTTTTAGGCATCCATCTTCCAGACAATAGAGGTTTTCATAGCAGTGCATATTTGTTGAGATTTTGTTGTCTGGCAGGGACTTTTCATTGCTCCAAAATCACTATCTATTTATCCTTGAAGGTTCTTTTATCTCATGACAACAATTAGAAGATACTAACTGCTTAATCTTAGCTGTGTAACAGGTGCTTTAGAACCTTCAAAGTATCTATATTGTATTCTTGAAGCCGTATTGAAGCCCCGCTTGAAGCTTCTTCTCTTGTATGACAGTTGGCTACACCAACTAGAAGGTACTAATTTCTGAAATTATTTGAGTTTTAGGCATAGATTTAGGCATAGAACTCTAACTCTTGCATGCGGGCTAGTATGTGAAGGCAATACTTCCTAACTCTCTCTTTGCATGACTTGTAGGAAATGGCATTTGAAACAAATATTGTTATAAGCACAATTGATGGGAATGAGAAGTGCACCGAGGTTGGCTTTGTGAAAGTGAGGCAAAATGCAAATTATGCCGATGTACGAAAAGCAATAGAATTGGATGAGATAGATGGCTTGGAGGGTCATGAATTTGTATTCTTGGGAGAAAGGAAGCTTCCTTTGTCAAAACGACAAGAGGAAAGGTACAAAGTTATGGATGAGGAAGTGTTTGTTCGAGTCACTGAAAGAGTACAAGAAGATATTCAGCCTTTGAAGAGGAGACGCCTCGTGATACATGAGCTGCAAGAAGAGGAGGAGCTGGCTGCCACTGAGGTTGTAGATCAGACCCAAGCCAATGAGGAAAAGGCAAGTTTGAGTGTCGATTGTGAAGGTAGGCTGCACTCCAAGCTTGCATCAAGAGCTCTTACATGTAGGTGGATTCACACTTATAGAAAATACAAGACTAAGATGAGAAGTCAAGGCAAGAAAGATAGGTTTGAGCTCATGTCTTCGGATGTGAATGGAGTGGGAGTTTTTAGCATTTGGTGCGTAGAATGCCAACTTAAATATGGAAGAGGAGGAGATGACATGTTTTACAACTTCACCGCACGCCACATGGAATCAAAGGAGCACAAGCTGAATTTGCAAAGTAACTCACAAAGTGTTGTTCCAAGCGAGGAAAGTGCCTCGAAAGATAAATTGGAAAGTGAGATTATGGCTGAAAACAGGGCTGCAGTTGAAGAGTGCATGGCCACGAAAGTTGCTCCTTTTGTGGAGCAAAGTGGTGTCATCTTTGAGTTGTATAGTGACACCATTAGAAGCTATGCAAAGAAGGAGGAAATTTGCATTTTATGTGTCGTTTGTCAGAGGTCTTTACTCCTCTTTCCGTCAAGAGGAGACGTGGTTGATAACATGAAGGAGCATGTAAAGAGTAGTAGACATGCTCAAAAATCCATTGCCAAAGAAAGGAAAGAGGAGGACAAGATGCATGAACACAACAAACATGGAAGGCCTCGGAAGGAGAATTTGGATTCTTCACAAAAGAGCATGCTCTCATTCTTCACTCGAGGTATCACTTTTTTCTGAAATATTTTGCTGAAATCTTTGCTGAAATCTTTTGCTGAAACCGGGCTGAAAAATTTGCTGAAATCTAATTCCGTACATTCTAGAATCTGTCTTGTACATTCAATTCACTATGATGAACTTTTGTTTTTGAAGTAGAGAGACTTATGGTCTGTTTGCTATGCTGCAGACCAGTGCAATGAAGCTGGACCAAGCCATCCAAATGAGACTTCAAGTAAGTAAAGGCCACATGTACCGTTAGTTCTATTAGTTCTTTGCCTTGCTCTTTGTTTGTTGTTAGGTTGTTAGTTTGGATTGTAGTAATTCATTGTATTTGTATTTCACTCTCTTTCTCATTGAAATTTAAAAAAAAAAACAATACACAGGGACTATGCATCTGGGATATCTATGTTGGGGTTATTGGCAACTAACATATAGATATGCATCCAAGACAAGAGATTTGAGACCATTCTTAGATGAGTCTAGGCCAGGCCTAAATTGGTATTGTGAGCCAGATTTGTGTCAAGAATTCACGGTAGATGGTGAGGTGATTAAGATCCAAGGAACAATTAGGCACGTCAAATGTGCAAGACTGAGTGCAGGAGCAATGTTTCCAAAATTCCAATGTTCTTTCTGCACTGCCATACCAAAGGAAAGAGACTTCCGTATGAGAGTTTATAGACAAAGTGAGGATAAAGTAGAGCGAGGCTTGAGGAACACAAAATCCAGATTGAGAGTTGACTACTTGACAAGGTTCGAGCTGCACAACCTTGCCAAGGAAACATGCCATGAGAATAGAAACTTGAGAATGGAGTTGAGATTGAGCAAATTAAGGACACTTGCATTGTCAGTAAAGGTAAGATCTCTTCGAGAAACATTGTGTGAGTCTATGAAACGTGGTGATGTACAGAAGTTTTGCATGGATATTAAAGAGGCTTATTCTTGTGGTAAATTTGAAGGCAAGCCTGCATTGTGGAATTTTCTAACTGACCTTGCGCAGAACATATTAAGGCCTGGCCATAAGAAGCGGTACAAGCAAACAACAAAAGAGTTGTTTGAAACAATCAAAATTTGGGGAGGAAGAAGGATGCACGACTTCTTGTCTATGAACTTTGGAGGTCCAAGTGTGGCAACAACAAGGCGGTCTACTGGCAAGACACTTAGCTACAAGGCTGGAATAAATGAGGAGACATTTGTATACTTGGCAAAGATTTATGGCAATCATGTCTTGAAGTGTGGGCTGATTCATGGAAGTGTACCAACTATCGTGGCCGAAGATGAGACCGTAATCAAGAGGGCAGTCCAATGGTGTGCTAGAGATGATAGCTTGGTAGGTTTTTGTGGTAGAAAAGAAGATCATTCTTGTATCACTAATTTTGTAGTTCATGTTGGGAATGGGGAGGAGGGCTACAAAACTGTTGTTGATGCATTTGAGATGAATGTGGTTGCACATTATGCCCGTGTGCTTATCGTGAATCCATTACATTCCCATCTACCCAAGCTCGTGTTGTCCATACAATTGACATGTAATAGGTTTGACCATAAGGCCGTGAGATGTCAATGGGATGAAATAGCTCATTTCTGGAATTTGCATTTAAAAACTGTTTTAGGTCCCCTAATTGGACACTCCTCTGATGGAGATGCACGTCGGAGGGCTTGTATGTTAGAAGACTACACTACCTTGAAAGAAACAGGAAAAAAGTTTGCCATTCCATGGGAAGGATGGGTGTTTACTGCTGCCATGAACAAAGATAGCAGCATACATGGACTCCATGATCAAGACTTCATCCATAATGGGAAGAAGCTGATCAATCCACTTGACAATGCATCTCGGAGGCTTTACTTGGGTAAAGAACTCGTCACACTTAATGACGTGTGGCACGTTTTCCACAATTTTCAAAGTGAGCATGGTCTTCAAATCGGTGACGTGCAAAGAAAAGACAGGCAAAATTGGCGGGCTGCCCAGAGGATTGCCTCTCGAAGAGTTCAAGTGTGTTTGAAGAGGCTACGTGATCCAAAACATAGTACTCCAATGCGTACATTAGGGACCGAGACTTATCTCTACGTGGTTTCCCTATATATTGACATATTCCTCTCTCCTCACATGGATCTATGCAACCGGATAAGAGCAGCCAGCACCGTGTCTTTCTTCTTGAGGTAGGTGTGCTGATATCTATTTAGCTTTATAATGATGGTACCAAATTCTTACTATCTTGTTGCTTTTGTCATATTGCAGGTTATGGAGACTTTGGATATCAAAACATGAAACACATTGTTTGAAGACAAACTTCATTAGTCGTGAGACTTTTTTGGACATTCAGCTTTCTTGCCACTTTGTCGTCTTGCTCATAAAGTTTTTTAGAGATTACTGTAGGGAGCTTCCTGTCCCATTGGATGCCACAGGGTCAGATGCATGCGAGAATTTCTTCTCAAAGATAGGTGGAATGGTTAGGAACGAGAGATCCTACACTGGGGCTGATGTGCTTGATAGTGCAAGTGCTCTTAACCGAGTGGCTGAATTTAAGTCACTTGGGACCTTGCTATTCCCTGCAGCCCATGTCAAACAGGAAAACATTTGGCAAGTACTCGAGAGGAAAGTGGATGGTGAAGACAATGAGTTAAAGTGTGATCTGGCAGATTACACACTTATAAGGACAGATGACATGATAGTGGATGCACTAGAGGCAGGATTTAGACATGCTAAAGAATTATGTGCACAAGTAGGCATCACTTGTGAGGAAGGTGGAGAGGAAAATTGGTGGAGCAAACCTTGGAAGCACGAAGATTTTTTCAACAAAGATTACTTCATGGAATTAGACACAACCGTGGTGGGAGATGAGTCAGATGATGTGAATGTGGAACAAGAGAATGATGATGGTATAGCCATCAATTCTGATCTGCCCAATGATGTTACATCACAACTAGAGTTAAGGCATACCTTTGACTCCATGGTGGACGAGGTAGAAGCACCATCTCTCAGAAAGATCGAAAGGAATGTGACTCTTGATAATAAAGCTATTTGCAAGGGCACTTTGGTCAGCCAACTAAATGGCAATCCATGGCTGTCCAAAGACAGATTGACAAAGGTCAAGCTGCAGTCCATTATAAGCCCGGAAAACAAGTTAATAAATGCAGCCACCTCTCTTGGAATTGGATCAGACTGTGCCATCTACTTTGAGATGGATTCCAGAAGCAAGAAAAGGCAAACTCGTGACAGAAACAAGGAGGACGTGACGCAAGTTTGGTATTTGGGAAGGGTACTTAGTATGCGCAGGAAACATGGGAGAGCATGGAAAGAAACTAGAGAGCCGGTAGACTTGGTTAACAGACCACCATACTCCATAGAGCTTAATTTGGCCTGGTATAATGAACATAAAGCAGGTAGGAGGACGTGGTACACTTTCGACCTTTCAGATAGCCAGTCAATCTCACTAGACTCTGTAATAGCACTAGCATGTTTAACATACAACCCAGACAATGGTAGATACCAGCTTGATGAGCATGATATGATGCAATTTCATAATTTTTTGGCTGATCAGAAAAAAGGTCTCTATTATGTTGTTTTTTGCACCGTGCATTGCTGAAAATTGTGCTCACAAATCTTGTTTTTCATTGGCAGGAAATAAGGGCAAGGGAAAGATTGTTTGAAGATCCGGGTGAAGATCATTAGTCGTGAGACGTTAGTATGAAAATTGACATGAAAAACAGATGGCTTATGCATTTGAGAAACATAGTTACAGGTATTTCTAGTTTGAAGGTTATGGAGATGCATTGTTATGGAGGAGGATCTGCCTTCTCTGTAATGATTCTTGCAGTCATGTAGATTTTGTGGCACATTGTAGCTCACTTGTATCTGACCAGATTGCATTGTTAAGCTCTAATCCCAAGCTGCTAAGTACTAATGTAGCAGACGTGCATTGACAAACCAATAGCAGTTGCATACTTGAATAGCAATTTTGCTTCTTTTGCTTATTCTGTTTGCTGTTTAAGTTGGTGTTTAAGTTGCTCTTTTAAGTTGGTGAAAGTTGGTGTTTAAAAGTTGCTGTTTAAGTTGCTGTTTAAGTGTTTAAGTTGCTGTTTAAGTTTAAGTTGTTGTTTAAGTTGGTGAAAAAGTGATTGCTTTTTGGTTGGGGACATGGAGTCCGAAAGTAAAAATTCGTGTATATCAGTGCTTTGTGGTTTTGGTTGAAAGGTCTGTCAACATGTAATAGGTTTTGTGCTAGTTAAGCTCCTCTTTGGAGAAAAAGGAATGCAAATGTTCTTAGTTTGTTTACAGATTCAGATTATGATAAAGCTTCAAATACATTGTACAGAAAAGAAACCATATACATTGTACAGAAAAGCAACCATATTATATTAGTATCACTGTTTTTACAAAAAGCTTGTGCAGGAAGGAACCAACCTTGCACTCTTGTACAAAAAGCTGAAAACAGAATACAAGTTTTACAGGTGCAAGACCTCGTAGCAGGATATGAGTTACAGGATATTAACTATGACAAAAGTTTTAAAGCTGAAAACAGGATATGACAAAGTTTTACAGGATTATCCAAGATATACATTTAGCCGACACCAACTTATTTCTTTTCGAGAATCACAGACAATGCAAGGCATTAAAAGTAGCCTGGGGGAGGCATTTTAAGATCCACTCGAAGAAGAATTCCGTCCGCCTCCATGTTCACCTGCAAATGTCGTTCCTCTCCATCTCCAACACGATCAAGCCAATTTTGTACCTTCTCTGAAACCTTAGCTCCCTGTTCCTTCAGCCGATTCACTTCCAAGGAGCTAAACTTGGCCACGAATGTCATCTGCATCCCTGGATGGCTAGAGTCAGAAGAAGATTCAGCAGTAGGTTTCTTGGCAGTGAATTTTATCCTAGCCATTGAGCTGCCGACCGATTTTGTGGAGAGGGGAAGTGAAATAAGGAGGAAGAGAGCCGGAACAGAAAGGAAGAACTTAGGAATGAACCGGAATGAAGGAATGAATCGCTTCTGCAGAGGTTAAATAGAAGGGTAGTGGGGTCAAATCAAAGCCATAAGGAGAAATTATTGGGAATTATTTGCATGCAGGTTCCGGGGCAGGTTCTGCTTTTTTATATCCATGCCATGCACGGCCATGCAAGATAGGCAAGAATAAGCTATAACATTTGGATAACATTTTAAAGGATTAAGCGTTAACATTTTACATGTTTCTATGGTTTCCATATGTTAACAATGCTTCCATATAACAAGGATTATGGGGATTATATTAACTTCTTGCAGGCTTCCATAGTTTCATATTAACCTTGCTTATTACTTATTCCATAATCCATTAAGAACATTCATTCCTAGACCCATATGCACCATGTTCCGGCCGTGTTTTCAGGCTTGAAATATCCCCAGTACTTTACAACTAAGGGACACACTGAGGATGCATTACAGTCTTAACCAACAACACAAGCTTAGAACGAGAATGAAGATGAGAGAAATGTCTATTAAACACATTGTGAAATTTTTTTCCTTCTCCAAAAACCATTTTTTCTCTAAATAAGGCTACGGCACAAAATCAAGTACAAGATCGGGTAGGGGTATGTAAAACGTAACATAGTTCGGGCGTATATCTACGGTAGGGGGCAAGGAAATTGGGTTTTCATATTTACGTATGTAGGGGTTTTCGACCTCCAAAAGTCGTATACGAGGGGTTTTCGGGTGACCCCTTGCACGCACATGAGGTATCCCCATGTGCCTAGGTGAAGTCCCCGGGATTCACGGAAGGGTTTTCTGTGGCGGTTTCTGGTTTCTGGAGTTCGGCTTCAAAAGGTAAGCGAGGAATCGAACAGGTATATAAATTGCTTAGAATTCCATCATCCTGTTTGCCTCTGTATGTTGATTTCTAGCACTACTACGAATAATTCTCCAGGGATTAATATGACCGCTGCAGCTCTTTTGCCCTCGATTTGTAGTGTCGATACTAATGCTGCCCAATGTCCAGGTATTTGCCTCCTTTTTTTTTGCTTCTTTTGCTTAGGTTATGGTCCGATCAGTTCCTTTTATGGCTATGTCTTTAAATTCAATGTTTCTGCTCAGAAATCTCTAAGAAATTTCTAAGAAGGTAAGCGAGGAATCGAACAGGTATATAAACCTGTTAAGCAATTTATATACCTGCTGTTGAATCGAACGTGAAATTTGGCTGTCTGAAATCCGACCCAACTGTCTGCACACCTCAGAACTGGTCCTCGAAGGGCGAAATGCTTTGATGTTTGCTCTGAAATAGTCATGCAAAGAGGAATTTCCATCAACACCTTGAATGGGTGAAGCAGCCACAGGCTCTGTTTATTGAACAAGCAATCAACCAGAGATATGAAATCAGCCTTCTGTCTGAAAGCTCTCTGTATATTTTTTGCCGAACCCTTTAACCAGACTAAAGAATAATGGAAATGGCCAACTAGGGCGGAGCAAGAATGCGTGCAAATGGAGCTCAGGAGAATAATTTGGCGGTTCTGGCAGGAACATGTTTCTTTTGTAAGCTGCACTGTGCTGCTTGGCCCATTTTTACAAATGGCAGAAACTGTGCTTGAGTTTGGTTCTTCAAAAGAGCCCAACGTAGTGATCAAAATCCGAAGGCAGCTGCCGGATTTTCTTCAATCCGTTAGTCTTGCATGTCAAATTAGGGTACCATTATGCAATCACGCATTTCATTTCATGTATCTTTTTCTGGTTCCTCAGATTCTCGTTGCAGCAGTGCAACGCATGGAATGAGAGAATTGGTGCTGCTGTGCAAAATCGGCAGAGGCGAGATTGGAGGCAAAGGCCAAGGGCTCTAAACCGTGATGCAGCCTTGGTGGCTTTTTTACAGAAGGTTACAGGCCAGACTTTGCAGCATCACGGTTCTAAATTACAGAAGGGTTTGCAGCCCTTGCTGTGTAATGCTGTGTAAATTAGAATGCATTGATTTGCTGTGATTTAGAATGCTTTGATTTGCAATGTTTGTTTTAAGTTTGATGTTGGTAGAGGCAATTTTGATTTATAATGTTTTCTTAAAGTTTGAAATTGGCAGAGGCATAGGCGGGTTTTAAATCTTACGAGGGCCTGTTTTCGAGCTGCAGCTTGGAGCACAAAACAAGGTTAGACAAATTTCTCCATCTCGTCCATTATAGCTATTTTTGGATGCAATTAGGAGATAAACAATTGCATCTAGTTCCTTCAAGATTAGCTTAATTCCAACGAATAAATTTTGAATCCTTTTCATCTTGAATGCTTGAAGGTGGAGCGCATTTATCAATTGGGCAGATCATCAATCCTTGGCGAAGTTTTTATTTCCATTAAAAAAATATTAGAAACACTTGGTTTTTGGAGCGATCAAACCCAAAACTTTACATGTAACAAGTTTATATATTAATGCAAAAGCACTCCAAGTGCAATTTCATTGCATCTCTATTTCTTCTCTCATGTAAATAGTCATGGCAATAAGAAAAGCTTCATGGTGTTCTCTAGCGAAATACAAAAGGGTTGAATATATTAAGCTTAGAGCCCTCCAGAGCCCTCCATGCTCGACACCATGGTGCTTCTACTATACCAGAGCCCTCTATGCTCGACACCATTGAGCCATTTATAGGTCTACGGACGAGCTTTCACGAGGCACAGAGCCGGATAGCTGCAGAGACACCGATTGAGGTCACACGCCCCTTTCGCAGAGATGTACAGGAGGGCGACGATGGCGAGGCAGAGGTAGAGGCAGGCAGAGGGAGAGGCAGAGGTAGAGGCAGGCCACCAGGTAGAGGCAGAGGCAGAGGTAGAGGTAGGCCACCAGGCAGAGGCAGAGGCAGGGGCAGAGGTAGGCCTGGTCAGGATGTAGAGGCAGAGATCAGAGGTGTCCAGGAGACAGTGGCAGTGGACCCCATTAGTGTGGAGAGTCACATGGAGAGACATGGGCTTGTCACGCCTTATGCCCCATCGGCACGGGATTGGGCAGCGATCAGTCATGAGGCATGGACATTTGATAGGACCGCAGGGGGTCATGGCATTATGTACCAGAACGTGCGCGGGACTTTCTATCTAGCACAGGTCTTTGTCCCTTTGAGAGGATGGGCTTCGGAGCGGGGGCGAGAAGCTCGGGCCCCCATCTGGTTGAGGCTAGACACTGGCTTTAGGCCTCGACCTTGGTTCTGGAGGATTGCGAGGGAGATTGCCACAGCATACGAGTGGCAGGCACATGGTTTTTTGTACCATGTTGTGCAGAGAGGCCAGCAGGAGGGGACAGGTGTTCAGATCTTGTCGAGCCTTTGTCCACAGGGTTCTATTGAGCTGACGAGTGCGTTCCTAGACGCAGCATACGATGGTTGGTTGGGAGACCCGCACATGAGGTTCTACATCATGTAAGTGCAGCATCATGTCTTTGTGTGGTATACAATGCTTCATTTTTCTCTGACACATGCTTTGCATACATGCAGGACTATTAGACACTTGTTGTCTGACGAGGATCGTGGGCGTGTGTTGTTTGTGGACCCCACGTTCTACACGCGGGCATACCCCTTTCGTGGTGGATCCAGCACCCACGACGGGGGTGTGCCATCCTTGGATCCTTTATTCCGTGATACATATGGTCCAGCAGTGGATTGGAGCAGACTACGAGCAGTGTTTTGGCCCGTCGTGCATGGGTGAGTGTTAGTGGAATGTTATGCCTTATTCTTTGCATGTTTATATGTTTAGGGTAACATCTCTTTGTATCATGATAGTTCCCATTGGTGGTTGTACGTTCTCGCTCGAGACCTTGGCGATTACTCCACCCTTGGGGACATCGAGGATGTGCAAACATCCTGGTTGTGTTTTGATTCTCAGGGCGTGGAGAAATGTGGTGAGCGTTGTACCATTGTCCAGCTGAACAGGTATATAAATTGCTTGTAGAATGAGTGGAATGGATGTTTGCTAATGCTAGATCCATATACAGGATGTTTAGGATTTACCTACAGATTAGAGGTGCATCTGAGGAGGTACGGGATGGGCTTACACCTCTCGTTATCGTGGACATGGACGTGCCTAGCCAGGTTGATGCAACCAGTTGCGGCGTCCACGTGGCTTTGACCATGCGCTTGTTGGCGAATAGTTTCTTCATTAAGGATTACATTGATGGAGCCTCGTCTAGTGCTGCTCAGGTACATCACAATAAACCCTTGAATTTTTCTTCTTTTTGCACGACTTGGAAAGTATCCATACTAACCACTTCATATGATTTTCTTTTATAGGTTGGATGGAATTGGTTTAACCCTTCCTCGCAGATCCGAGGAGAGCGACAAGTCCTCTCCTCTGCTATTGCGTTATTGTATGCATTGTGGCTTTCTCATAACAAGGCCAAGGGTTTATGACTCATATGTATCAAAACACTTGTCACATTTATCAAGTACTTGAGTTTGCTTACATTTATCAAATACTTAAGTTTGTTCTTTCATGTTACATTTATCATTTACTTAAGTTTGTTTCTTTTTTTCTTTTGGTCTCTTGCATGTACGACGGAAGAATATTTAACAAAGACAAAGGTTATGCAATATAGATTATGTAGAGCATAGTGCCATGATGCAACATAATAGAGTGCAACTTCACACGTACGCACTATCGAGTTTCTAACTGCATATGGAAACCTAACCTATTTTCCTCCTCATGTGGAAACCTAACCTGTTTTCCTCATCCCATGGAAACCCTTCCTCCTGTGGAAACCCTTCCCAATTTCCATCATGCAAGGAAACCCGGAAGGGTTTCCACTCAAAATTTGAATTTTGATCAAATTTTGAGTGACGTGCGCTCGATGGACGTGCGCCTTAATGTCGGGCGTCCGTGTGGAAAGGCGTGAGCCATAAAGGCTCACGTGCGTAAATATTTAAAAAAAAAAAAATTTTGGGGAAACCCTTCCGGCTTTCCATGGAAACCCTTCCGGCTTTCCAATATGGAAACCCTTCCGGCTTTCCATGGAAACCCTTCCGGGTTTTACTGGAAACCCTTCCGGGTTTTCAATTTCTGGAAAACCGGAAGGGTTTCCATGGAAAGCCGGAAGGGTTTCCATTGAAACCCGGAAGGGTTTCCATTAAAACCCGGAAGGGTTTCCGTGGGAGCGCAACCCAAATCGGGCGTACTTAAAACCATCGTGTCGCCACTGCTTTAATAATAAAATACTCTTGCCACATCATGCTTTAATTAATATTAAATTACTCTCCCATCACATTCGATGGCTAAGATATCACCTGTCCCCTTTGATCCGACGGTCGTCAAATGTGTGACATGCCCCATGCATGCGCATGCATGCCTCCCATAAAAATCAAACGGATAAGAATGTGCCACCTCCATCATCCCCAAAGAAACGGCCTAGATCTATTTCAATATTAGACAATCTATATCACTACCACCCCAAAACTGGGCTCACATGTTGTTTTTCAGTGTCTTTTTTACTAAAAAACAACACCAAAAAACTAAGTGTTGTTTTTTGTCCGGATTTGCTAGAAACGACGTGTAGTTTTTAGCCAAATTTTTATACATGTAGTTTTTTTTTCTTAAAAGTCTACACGTAGAGTTTTGTCAAAATTATCTACACGTAGGAATTACACGTGTGTCTACATGTTGGTTTTGGGTTGCCCCTAGGGGGGCAAACCCTTGTTTATATGGGTTTGTGGCATATCTTAGGTATATGCTGGACCATCGATTTAAGTTCACCAATCCACTTACGGTGCCTATTGGAAGAAACATCGAATTCAACTTATCTACATGGAACTCCATGGGAATGTTGATCGGTCCAACTTCCACTTCAAATTGAATTATTCGGACACGACTCTTCGATTTTGTATCGATGATATTGTTGCTATTGGTTTATCAAATTTGAGGGTGTTCAAGTTAAAAAATGTAAGAAAGAACGAATAAACTGCAAATGCGAAAATCTCAAAACTTAATTCCAATCTCGATTCTTTGGTGTGTTTTAAAAAATACGAACTGTTTGTAGCAATTTAACATCTTGCAGCCTATTCCAGGACATGTTAAATCGTGAACCTTCCAACAACGGCGACCAAAATAATTTGACAAGTTTTGCTGCATCTTTGTCTGAGAGTGAAAAACAAATAGTTATTATTTTCTACTTCACCTGTGATCGTCGTAATAACATATACATCTAACATACTTGTTTTTCTCTTGAAGCACGTGCCTCTTGTTGATGGGCTTGAGATGGCACTGATGGGACTTGGAGCTGTCTAGTTGTGATCATTCTGAAGGTAGTTTTGCTAAAACTTAAAATTTTTTTATTCTTTCTTGTTATCAGGAAGTGTTGCTACTTGTTGTGGCATGATTTCTTATACGTTCAAACTCGTGTAACTGTGGGAACTGTAGTCAGCAAGGTTGTCATATACCGCAGATCCTCGATCATTCCGCCAAAGCATACTGAAGAGCCAGAGTAAATGCACATTTGAGCTCAACCACAGACTCCAAATCATTGCCTTCGACAGGATCTAGGCTCAAAACATGATCCATAACTATACCCCGGGGGCTTCACCCCTTTATATAGAGCATATGGCATGTGCGTGCAAGGGGTCGACTGAAACCCCCCTGTATACGGCTTTTTGCGGGCGAAACCCCCCAACCATACGTACATATGAATTTTAATTTTTGGCCCCTTATCCGTACATGTACTCCAGTCCCAACTAGCAATCCATATACCCTTTCCCATACATATACTGGACATCATAAAAAAAGTCCTAGCCCTTGTTCAGGTTAAAATTCTTTCTTCATTGTAACTCAAGGCAAACATGATTAGCCTGTCAGAAAGCTCTTTAAACAGTAAATGGAGGGTATTGATTGCGAACACATTAATTCACAATTTAGCTGTTTGCAATAGACTAAAAAAAATCACCATTTTTATTACCTCTTAATCTCCCATAATGCTCATTTTGGTTGTTGCCTACACATGAACACAGAAGCATTTACACATTTACAGAAGATACAAGCAAATCTTCTTTCTATTGAACACATGTCTGTACTGAACACATGTTTGTGCTCGCCACCCCTCATCCTGGGGTTTGCCTGAGAATTGTGTATTCATCGTTGAAATAACACATATTCTATGGAACATGCTAGTACACACCCCCACCCCTAGGGTTTGCCTAAGCATGGTCTTACCATTCTTGTTTGTTTGTTCCTTCATTGCTTTTGAGCATATAAATTTCTTTGCTTTGCAACAATCTAAATTTTATGGAATGTTTCTATTCTATTCTATTCCTTTGATTCATTTTGAACATGGAGATCTTTTTGCTTTGCAACTCAAATAGTTTATGGTAAGATTTATCTATGATGCGAGGAAAAAAGCATGCTTTCCTAGTTCAATTGCTACCTGACTTTTGAGTTTACAATTCCATAAATTAAATTCTAACATTACTAAGGATGGTCATATATAACACTCAGCTTGAAGTGCAGGCAAATAGTAAATTTCAACATTGAGATTGGGTTTTTTAGAACCGATTAATAATTTTTGAAGTCCAGATTATGAATCCCATAAATTTGGTCTCAAAAAGAAAAACAAACAAATAATAAGTTATACACAATTACGTGCCTCCCAAAGATGAAACATAAAATTTCATCCATTGCCATGCAAGTATCATCTCAAACATACTATTTCGATATGCATCAAAACTGCACATTCCATTCAGATGATGTGCTCTATCCACATGTCACAAAATGTATTCACCTAATACAGGGCCAGCTGACATATGTGCCTGTCCAAAGACATGTATTTCTATTCTAGTTTAGTCTGCAATGTTTTCAATAAACAAATGAAACTCTCCAGAATCTTATTAGCATCAAGATTATGGTGATGACCAAAACAATATCAAGCAGAAAAAAGCTTACCAGTACTGTTCAAAGGTGCTAAACCTTCGAGGGCATGGCAGCAACGGAAGGCATAATTATAGTTAGACACACAACTAATGAGATTATGATAAACACAGTAATACATTTTAGTCAATCCCATCCTCGCTCTGAAATTAGTTTAATCCTATAGACACCATGCAGGTTTTGCATTTAATATTCTGGCCCAGCATTATTAACAACTATAAAACAAGGATAATCAAACCTGTTTAGAAGTAAAGAATCAAGAACGGAATTTGACAATTTCTGTCAGAAGGTGAAGGAAGTAAAAGCTGGGGATCAAAGTGAATAATGTCGAAGTTATCAAAGAGAAGAGAGTTATGACATTGTAAAGTTTCAAAGCCACCAGTTTTGTAGCTATTGATATATGGTGGCTTATTGACTCAAAAGCATAATTAGATGCTAGAGAAAGCTTGACATATCTTTTAGAAGCATCAAAGGCTATGCTTACTGCTTGAACTGCATATTTTATCAAGGTAACGTTTGAAGGGCTAACTTCAATTAGCCAGGCAAGTTTTGAAGGGTTAACTTCAAAGGGGGAGCACCGGTAATGAGATGCATGACGCCAGAGAACCAGCGAAATGAGACCCTGTTAATCTGCATGAACAGAGATAAAAATGTTGGTAGAAACGATCATATGCAAAAAGATAGAAATAAGCAACAGAAGTCCAGGTATTTCTTAATGTCTAAGAGATGAAGTAATGCCATAACTCAAGAGAGTGGCAAGAGGCTAATTATTATTTGCAGAGACATGGATAAGAAAGATTTTGAGCAAGAATAATACGATTTACCTTTACTCCATGATGGATTTAGCTTCAATTGTCGCTGATGTAGGTAGACATCTGCCCAAATCCAACAGCAGAGATTAATCTAAACACTGCATACAGAGCATGATATCTATGAGTAAAGTCTCTAAAACAATAACAAAACACCTTGTAATAACCTCCAAATGAAGAACAGTTAAAAAATGGATCAGCAAAGATGCGCAACTATTATTTGAAGAGTCATTTGCCAAAATGTAGCTTGCATGTGCAAGGATCTTTAATGCCAAAAGATAGATATAAGCAACAAAAGTTTAGGTACATCTTAACGTCTAACAAATAAAGTGATGTCATACCTTAATAGAAAACTTGTGCATCTACGCAAGAACCAAGAAAAAACTGGAAATGAACCTGGAAAATGAATAAACATTCAGTCTATAAATCTATTGCAAAAAAATATATTAGAGAAGGAAAGAAGAAAATTGAGGTTTGCCTTATACCTACAGAGAAAAAGGATGTTGCCAAAAAGTAACATCCTGCTCCAAAAAGTAAACAGCCTGTGAGTTACAAAAAAAAAAACTCGTTCTAGCTAGAGGGGAAAGAACAAAACACTAAATGATAAGCTGGATAAACAGGAAAACCGGATGTAAAATAAAAAGTCTACCTAAGCTGGATGACACTTCCAAAGCAGTTCTTTCCAAAGCGGTTCCTGGCACAGCCCTGATGTTATCCGTCTGAAAACAGGGTAGAATAGGGTCGGATCAGAGAACAGAGAAGGACCAAAAAGTTTAGAAGCAAGATTTTCTTCAAAAACCAAGCAAGAATCGTACTCAGAGTTTGTTGACGCTCCGAAAGCGGTTCTCTGGCACAGCTTAGATGTTAACCCTCTGAAAACAGGTAAAACATCAACATAAAGTTTAGAAGCAAGAAATATTAAAAATCAAACAACAATCGTGCTCAAGAACCTGCAGCGTCCCCAACTCGATTGCTACCCCTACCCGGATCCATGCGGGAGCGCCATTTCCCGCCCACCACCCCTACCGTTTTGAGTACTGCAAATTCTTGGTTTTTCGTACAACCAACCCATACGTCTACGGACCCCTTTGGCAATAAAAAACCCCCCTACCAGTCACGATGTTGGTCTATACGGGTTCAACATGGTGAAGTCCCCGGGGTTTGATGTTAACCAAGAAAGGAGCCAGTATCAAGATTCTGCAAGCTTGCTTTATTGCTTTTGATACATCAAGCTATTTTATATTTTCCTGGCTTGGGCCCTGTAGGCCTTGGCCTAAGAAAATACCAGCTACGAAGTTTAAGTTGGGAAGCTGGGCCACAATTGAGCAAAGCATAGCAAAGATCAAGTACCATTCCACAGTTGTTAATCCAAGGCCTTTGCATGACAGAAAAAGAGTTGTGTAAAAAAAAGCTTGAGAGCACATTGTGTTTGTGAAGTATTGATATCATTTTTTTGTAAGTGCAAGCAGTTTCTTTATCCCATTTCAGATCCGGAAGATATTCTGATGGGTGATTTCCGAGAGAAAAGTTTCAGTAAACCTAATCATGATGTTCCTAAAGAAGAGCATGCCAGATCAAAACATAGGGAAAAGTGTAGTATAATTTCCATTTGAAATATGTAATCCGTGAAAGAAAATGAATCTGAAGTTGGATATCCTGTAGGACATACTGGGTGTTGCAGAATATAAGATAGGACGTGATTAGAACTGGTAATCAGCTGTTGCATAAAGTTCTGAGGTCTGGTTGAACCAATGTCCTCAATATGTCTCATAATTGCAACAAATTTCAACTTCTACAAATTGATAAATTCATTTATTGTGTAATATACGATACAATTATACTGCAAGGCGCAAGAAATTGAAGGTAGATGATGACCCATTATACAGTGCAGTGCACAGATTTAAAAATCACAATAAATGTCAACAATGTTTATTGACAAAAAATGGAGCAATCTGTGAAATGACTTTTTTGTGTCAATACATAAGATTGAAGCTCATGACTCGTTTAATCTAAGGTTTCAAATTTGCTTGACTCAGGGGATTGAATGTGCCTCTTTAGGTCTGAAGTGTATTCTTATTGTACAGCATGCTGAAAATTAAACTGAGTTATAACAGAATGAGCCTCTCAGGATTTGGAGTAATGCGCGCTTGAGTTAAAATCACTTTTGATATTGCAACTCTTACATTATAATGGAGGAAGTAAATGTTATAAATATATTGCTAGTAGTTGTTGCCAAGCAAAATGGAAAGGAAAGAAAAATATAGACTGCTTTAGGCTATGGCTGTGCAAAGAACTATTCTAAAACTTCCGCTATGGTCTCTGCTATGGTCTCTGCTTAAACACCTCGCATATTCAAAACATAATAAAAAAATTAACCAATTCAATATGCCTTCTTTTGAAATCCAATGATTGACCAAGCCTTTTGGCATGAAGAAATAATAATAATAATAATAATATTAATCACGCCATTTAAGACCCTCAGGTCCATATGGCGAAGATATTACAAGAGATATATAGTCCACAAGGCGCTTAAACAAAGGCACCTGTAGCTTCAAGTATTTCCATATTAACAAACAACTCCATTATGTCAGCTCGTTCCTTCCAAACATCCTTGAGATATGAACTAAGGAGATTTGGAGGCGTATTAAAAAGCTCTGACAATGTGAATCCTGAAATGTTATACTTACTTCTTATATGTTCATAGGTATGTACCTCTGACTCAATTTTAGGGTCAAGATGCCTTGGGCAAGACTTTGTATATCGAGGAGTTCCATACCACCTTCCCCGTCTCAATGTGCGATGATGAGAGGAAGTTCAGAAATCGAGAAATCAAGATTCTATTTTTCCTGCTAATATTAGATAGCAAGTAAGATTGTTCTCCATATGTAGCCATACTATTAATATCATCTCTATAAAAAAAAATTTTCACAGCAATATCGTTTGGATCCCACAATTTGCCCAAGACTTTTGGAAGTATTTGCATGCGTACCTCTTTTAGTTTGGTTGACTCCGGCCAAGCAGAATAATCTACACCCCACTTTTCTGCCCATTGAATCACTTGGGAGAACCATCCTCGTACTTTGGATTCTTTGCATAGCCGGAAAGGGAGACGATCTGAAGGGAGCAATTTCACCCGATTTACATATGTAATAGTACGGCATAAAGCTTCAGTTTCAAGGGGAATCAATCCAGTTTCCGCAAGCATAATGCAGTATGGAGTTTGCATTTTTGTTCCAAGCTCTTCCATGAGAAATCGTTTCTGCACCTTTTCAATCTTGTCCCAGCTTTGCCGATCAAGTCCAGGGGCCCAAGCTGGACAGCCATATAAAACAACCGCCTTAACTTGAGTGTCATAAAGTAATCTCCTGAGTTTCCAATGCCACAAGTTATTCACACGAGAAGTATGGAACATACCATAAAGGGTTCTAAGCCCACCGTAGTTTTTTTTTGCCGGCTTCCATGAATAATTACTTGCCACCTCTATTCCAAGGTATTTATAACTATGCACTATTTCTAACTCACATTCCCCAATGGTGAATCGAAAAGTTTTTTTTGTGCCAACTATCATGACTTTAGATTTTGCAACATTGATAGCCATACCTTTTTGATCGCAAAATCTCTGAAGAGTATCCAAATGATGTTGGAGACCAGCAGCAGTTCTAGAAATCAAAACTATATCATCCGCAAAAAGTAAAACCTGTATGAGATATCTACCAACATTGACTCCAACTCCTCCCATGCGTGCAAGCCACCTCTCTAGTTCATCAATATAAAGTCCAAAGAGAGTGGGAGAACAAGGGCACCCCTGTTTCACCCCAATCGTGCTCTGGACCTGTTCAGTGCTTTTAAATGCAAATGAAAGTTCAATGAGTACCTGTTGGTATAGACGCGCAACTGCCTGCTGGAGCTTTGGAGGAACTTGTAGCAGCTCTAGCCTATTCTGCAAGTCACCTCGATCAACTCTATCAAAAGCTTTTGCTAGATCAATGAAGGCCAAAAACTGATTATGCCTAGCACCCTTTGCGCTTTCATTAATCACCCTTAAAGTGACTAAATGATCAACAGTGGAATGGTCATGGCAAAAACCTGCTTGTCCATAAGCGCGCTCGTTCTTCTCATCAGCCCAATTAGAGAGCTTTCTCTCAAGCATAGTTGCAAAGAGTTTTGCAAATACATTGCTAACCAAAATTGTCCGATAATTTCTTGCCTGGTTTTTATCACCGGACTTATGAATAGGAACCACCTTGCTTAAATACCATTCATGTGGAAAGCCATAATGGAAGGCCAAGTTACAAATATCAACCAACTTATCATTTAAAAGATCACCTCCCCATTTAAGCAGCTCAGCACAGAACCCATTTAGGTCTAAGGATTTCCCATTTTGCATCCTTTGTAAAGCATATGTAACATCACTCTTATCAAAGAGTGTAGTATAGGCAGTACCAATTTGCATTTCAGTGCTATTAGCAACAGTATATAATTCTCTTATCCATTCAAGCAAACTTTCCTGTGCGATTTCTCCCAATTCAATGGGATGTTGCAGTTTTGTCCAAAAACATTTTGGATCCACTGCAATATCATCTAGAAGTTTTTGCAGGTGTTCCCTTTCCCATTTTCGCTTTTTATGCTTAACAAGATTCTTATAATCTCTCTTGGCAGCACATTTGTCTATAGCAGCTTGGAATGCGCGCTTTGCCATAATACATTCGTGATCAAACCACTTTTTATTATGGTATTTAGCTGACCTTGGTTTAGTAAGTCCAAAGACATTTGCGGCAGCTTGTGATAGGACTGCTTTAAGCAGTGTATGCATTTCTTCAACATCATCTGTAGGCCAAAGAGTTCCTTCCAAGCCTGAATCAATTGCTTTCTCATATTGCACAGCAAGTTTATATTGCACTTTAAACCTGGGTGGGGCTTGTTTTTTGCTTTTCCCCGTACATTTGACTTTCATCTTGTATTTTATGACAAGAGGGGCATGATCAGAGTCCTCATGCTGAGGAAGAACTTCAAAATTAGTCACCAAGTGCATATCATCTGGACTTCCCAATAACATATCCACAATACTATTTCCATTGGGCTGAAAACTTGTGTATTTGTTGGATTCTGGAAATACAGCAACACCATTATACACGACTAATTCATGTGCTTCACATAAGTCAAGAATGTGTTCTCCCATTTTATTCAAATGCATATCACAAGAGATCCTAAGCCATGACAACAAAGGGTCTGCCTGTTCCATAAGCCACAAATGATTTCCTTCATGAGCCAAAACAGTAGCTTGCTTATTCTTGAGCCTGCCATTCATGTCCCCTATTACATAAACCTGTCCTTTAGTTTTATAGAACGCAATATCAGCAGAGAGGTAACAAAATGGGTCATTCGCAGCAAGCTCTGGGCTGTTATAGATCCGCGCGGGATAGGGCTCCAAGGGAGCAAAGTATACTATTGCCACATAAATGCAGTTATTTACACAAATCCATATATACTGCTTATGTTTACATATTTTGACCACGCTAACCGCATTGCAAATTTCAGTTTTAACAAAGCATGCAAGTCCGCCCCATCCTCTACGGCTTCCCTGTAACTCATTCCAAGCGGTCTCAAGCAGTGTAAACCCCTGGATGGGAATCAATCTGTTTGCTTCATGTTCCCATGTCTCACTGAATGCAAGAATATCAAACTGTTCAAACATTTCCATATTACTAAGAATCTTTGATTCATTAAAACCGTGTATATTCCAAGCCATTAGACTGAGGGTCTTTACTTCCTATGCATTATTGCGAACAACAATCCGATTGCTCACAATAAAAGCATTTTTCCCTTCAGCTTTCATTTTACGAACCTCATCCATCAATTGCCTGCGCTCTTTTTGTTGCTGTACAGTCAAATCATCGTTGAGCCAGATGCGGTGACCTTTCAAGTGTCCTCTATGCTGCATAACACGGTTTCTACTTTCTAGACTTTGAAATTTCAAAATAATAGGACGATGCTTACCTTCTTGCTTACGTCCAATTCTTTTGCAAAAGGTGAAGCCTGGATCAGATAGGTGCATAAACTAGTACATAAAATCTACTGTGTTCGCATGATAACTCATAATCATCAAGTCATCAGGTTCGCCATTCCACATCATGACTTGTTGGGAAAAATATACATAGGTCAAATAACAAACGTCAAAGCATCACAAAATGTCCTCTATTCCAAGAACACTTTCAAGTACAAATCTTGCATACAAATACCTCTACATCCGTTTACATAGGTTATCCTATATATACTAATATTTAAATCTAGTCTTTCAATTTAATGGCTAGCCTAATGTTATAAGTTGATTCAGTATAAATAACAATAGTTTGTCTCTTATTCTTAACGAGAAACTGAATTCAAGCCTAAAACTGCCCAAGCCTCCTGTTGCGCCTTTTTGCTAGTTTTTCTATGTTAACCATGCATGCCCAAGCCATTTGAGCGTGGCCATATGACCCTAGCATTGTTTTTCCCCCAATGATAGACATTCCTATATGAGTACTAGATGCGGATAGATATGTTTTTGCAGGATGATGGTCCACAAATACAATTATGGTGCTTCTAGAAGGAAACATTGAATTCGATTTATCTAGATGGAAACACTTGGAATATAAGAGGAAGATTGCCATCATTCTATGTACCCATCGATTTAAGTTCATCAATCCACTTACGGTGCCTATTGGAAGAAACATCGAATTCAACTCTTCGATTTTGTATCGATGATATTGTTGCTATTGGTTTATCAAATTTGAGGGTGTTCAAGTTAAAAAATGTAAGAAAGAACGAATAAACTGCAAATGCGAAAATCTCAAAACTTAATTCCAATCTCGATTCTTTGGTGTGTTTTAAAAAATACGAACTGTTTGTAGCAATTTAACATCTTGCAGCCTATTCCAGGACATGTTAAATCGTGAACCTTCCAACAACGGCGACCAAAATAATTTGACAAGTTTTGCTGCATCTTTGTCTGAGAGTGAAAAACAAATAGTTATTATTTTCTACTTCACCTGTGATCGTCGTAATAACATATACATCTAACATACTTGTTTTTCTCTTGAAGCACGTGCCTCTTGTTGATGGGCTTGAGATGGCACTGATGGGACTTGGAGCTGTCTAGTTGTGATAATTCTGAAGGTAGTTTTGCTAAAACTTAAAATTTTTTTATTCTTTCTTGTTATCAGGAAGTGTTGCTACTTGTTGTGGCATGATTTCTTATACGTTCAAACTCGTGTAACTGTGGGAACTGTAGTCAGCAAGGTTGTCATATACCGCAGATCCTCGATCATTCCGCCAAAGCATACTGAAGAGCCAGAGTAAATGCACATTTGAGCTCAACCACAGACTCCAAATCATTGCCTTCGACAGGATCTAGGCTCAAAACATGATCCATAACTATATAACAACAAAAGACATCCCTTCATATTTTTAAACAGCTTTACTTGGCTTGCAACTTCCATGTATTCCATGCTGTTAAATTCTTAGCAACCTTCTTCACTTTAAAGTATTGAATTCTTCCTTCATACCCTAAACAAAATTCACATGCAAAACAACTCATAATTCTTCCTCTTCTTGACTGGATCAAACCAGTTGACAATGCTAAACTGTGCTAGATGACAGAGCCAGGCAATGTTAGAACTAATGTGAATAAGGTAAAATTGTTTAGCTGGTAAGGAAATGTGGATTATATAATTGTTCAGCTAATAGCGATATGGAATGTACATTCCAACCAGGATGTTCGCCTTTGACTTTTGGGATAGGGTATAAAAAGACGCAAGCATTTTAACCTAAACCTATTTTGTATGTAAGGGCCAGAATTTCTCTGCCTTGTCAACTGGATCACATGCATTGTGGTTGCGGGCTTCCTGGAGATTTGATCTACATAGATATTATTTTGCTGCAAAATAAAAGCTTTGCTCATGCACAATAGTTCTATATTGAAAACACTGTTATATGGATCTATAGACAGTAGAAAAAAAATGTCATAAAATGAAAAGTTTCACGTAAAGATTTATCGTTGTGAGACAATAAGAAAGTCCTTTCTGCAACTCACGCATTGGAGGGCTTTGATTATAACATCTTCTATAAGAAGGCCTAGACTGTATGTTTCTAATAAGAAAAAATTTTCATTTTGGTCAAACATTTTCTATAATAAGCCCTAGACTATCTGTTTCTACTATTTGTACTGGGGCATATCTCTAGTATTGTTTACTGCATGGAATACTTTTACTGCTGATGTTATATTTTTATTTCTTTCTAATGTGATAGATTCCAATTTTTCTTTGGACAACAAAATCATTCTTTCTTCTTTATATGTCATTAATACATTTAAAGGCATATTTATTGGACGGAAGCCCCTCTACTTCTAGACCGATCTTTACTTCTAGTCCGATGCTTTAGATCTTCTTTGCTTTTGAATTCATGACTATTGAGGTAGAAAAAGGTATTCAGATTAAAAACAAGTTCTTGCCAGGCAAGTCGAGGTTGATACAATGCCTTATCGCAATGTTTCATTCCTCTACAAAACCTGCTCCTCGGATGTTTGAAGGTCTCCATTACAAAAAATCGATCAGGGGTCTTCAAGGAGTTCTCTCATTTCTATGCTAACAAAACATGTATTTCCGTTATCTGCTCTACTAATCCTTATGCTTCTTCAATGCTTCTTCCATGCCGAGCACGAAAGATTTCTTCAGGCCAATTCCCATAAAGCCATGGTATCAAGTATTCTATTGTCTAGAAGTAGCAATTTGAATTGATTGTCAAAATATAACTTTGAACTATGATTTAAGCCACTTCACCCTCTGGCCATGGAGGGCAACCCTCCGTGCGCAGCACCTTGTTTAGAAGTAGATGTGGTTTTCAAGTGTTGCTTTCCTAAAAAATAGATACGTGGTTCTTTGTGAAGCTAAAAAGTGAACATGTCGTTTTTAACTGTTATTTTGTAGAAAAACAACACTAAAAAAACATGTATAGAATTTTGTCCGATTTTGTTAGAAACTACGCGTAGTTTTCTGTTTTTTTCTTTTAACTATGTTGTTTTTAAATGTTGGTTTCCTAAAAAAAAATACGTGGTTTTTTAAAGTAGATGTTGTTTTCGAGTATTGTTTTAAATAAAATCCATATTGGTTTTATATAAATATTTATTTTCAAATGTAGTTATAAAAACGATTAACACGTCATTTCTTAAAAATAGCTATTGTTTCATGTGTTGTTTTTGTGGAAAAAAAAAAAAAACACTAGAATTTACAAAAACAACGTGCATTTTACCAAATAAAATATTTAAAGATAAGAATTTTTTGCTGGCTTATATTTTGGTTGTTCTTAGGTTCTCTTAGAAAAGCCTTTTTGGGAATCGAACCCAAGAAGTCCATGAGGCATAGTAATTTTTAAAGCATAGAGTTCTTCTAAAGTCTTCTTTTGTTTCTATTCTTATAGTTTTTTAAGCCTAAGTTCGAGCTTTCAATGTTTCTGAACATTGATTCCTTTGTTTCAGATGAAAACTTAAACCTTTATCCAAGTTAAACGCTAGCTTGCTAACAATGTGATGGTACATTTCACCCTAAGACAACATACCAAAGATTGCCACCATTTCTGCCATGTCCTGCTGGGTAGTTTTATGTTCAAAAGCTATAGGCCATAAAAATAGGGGAAAAAAAAATCTCACTTGTTACTGCTTTGGACCGGCAATCCTTCGACGGGGATAGTTTCTGCCCCCCAATCCTTCGACGGGGATAGTTTCTGCCCCCATAAATCCATATCCTTCTTCAACTGTAGCCTTTTTGAAACTGATGCCCATCCCGGCGAACTTTCTTCCAACCCTTGCCGTATCTGCAATGCCCAAAGTAAGAAAAATGTGGTGGGGGAGGGGACACAGATGCGTAAAGAAAGAAAATAAACAATGCAAGCAAATCCACAAACAATGCAAAGAAAGAAAAAATCTTTGTTGGGGTAATAGTTGTTTAAACAAGGCCGCCCCATGCGGATCGATTACGGCTAACAGATGCAACCGAAAGCAAAACCCGCCCGCAAATGTAGACACTGTGTAAATGTAATGCCTCATGCGCTTCTCACCAATGCTTCCCGACCTAGCCTCGCAAATCCTAACCTCAAAGAAATCTAGATGGAGATGCTCTGCCGCCTCCCTCAAAGAACCGGATGGAGATGAGGCGCACGAAGATGCATTGAAGGAGATTGAAGGTTGTCCAAGAAGAAAGAAAGCAAAAAACGCCCGCCGCCGCAAAAGCAAAACCGCATCAAGCTCCGCCGACAAGAACGGCGATGCTTCGTGGCCTCGTGGCTCCAAGATTTTTGCACACCATCTATCCCTCCGCCCACCTCTTCCCAAGCATGCACCCGCCCCCCCCAAAGACCACTGTCAAAACTATGAATCCAAGAAAAGGCGTGATCCGGATCTTTGAAGAGAAGCAAAGAGGTCCAGCAGAACATGATCAGAAGCTGAGAGGTCGGAGAATGGCCAGGAATCTGAATTTAGAAAAGAAGAAGGGGATTGGAGCCTGCCAAAAAAGCCCGCCGCCCACCGCCAAAATGTTTGACCAATGAGATAGGACGATGAGGATCCAGATCTAAGCCCTTGGTTTATTTTTCATCCGACGGCCCTTATAAGTTTTCACATAATATTAGAATTCAAACTTATCAATAGACCCTTTTCCAATTCGAACTTATAAAAAAAAAACCCTTGTGAATAGATAGATACTCTTATTGAATATATAGATATTTAGCAAATGATATTTCAATGGTCAATGGCTGATTGTCACTTGTAACTCAATATCTTCTAGGTTGTTTTCAATTCCAATAGCTCTGATAGCACAGGCATTGCAACCTCTTCCAAATTTGTTCATCTCTTGTTTCTGATTGACTGCCCCACATTTATCATCCCGGGAACCGACTATTTGAATTTCCCTTTTTGCTTTTTGTTCATATCAATGTGTCGTTGGTCCACGTACATCTACATTCTAAAATCATAGCTCGACTCAAATTTGAAAATCTTAGCTATTGGGAATTAATCATAATAAGCCCTAGGTTAATTCATGCAGGTGCAAATAATCACTTCAACCTAATATAATAAACTCTCTACGCACCTTTGTAAATTCATGAATGTCTTAGGTAATTGTCTATGAATATAAACCATAGATAAATTTGCAAATACTCAGACTTATCCATGTCTCAGATCATCTAGAGTTTCAAACTCTATTCAATGTTCTCTATCCGCTTCCAGCATCCAATATAATATAACATGACAAATTCCTGCATGCCATTCATGCATTAGCATTAATAAGGGAATCTAGGCACATCCTAGTGAACATGCTTCTTCTAAGAAGTTAAATTGGTTAGGCAAATTCTTTATTTTTCTATCCCTTCGTGTTTTGCCATGTCATCATCCATAGGTGCCAACTCACATGTTCATGCCATGTCATCACCCATAATTTTTGAAAAAGTCGTCTCTTCAAAAATTATGGAGTTTGGTTTCTCTTTCTTATGACACCTCGTCATTTCCAGTGCCACATCACCTTGCTTGCCACTTATCTCGCTCAAAAAACACTCTTTTTTTTTCCTTTTGTACATTGGCCTAGTCATTTTCTATCTAAAGTGCATAAAATGCTTAGTCATCACATCACATGCCACACCATCCAAAGAAATGCCATGTCACCATGGAGAAATATGTTAATGTTGAAAATTTGTCCATGCAAATTCTTCATTTTTCCACCTCAAGTCTCATCTTTGCCACCTCACCAAAATCATGCCATGGCATCTCTCATAGTTTTTGCAAATGCTCACCTTCTTAAAAAGAAAGTAGTTTGCTTGCTCCTTTGATGCCAACTCACATGTTCATGCCATGTCATCACCCATAATTTTCGCAAAAGTCACCTTTTCATATTTTGCCACCTTAAGTCTCATCTTTGCCACCTCACCAAAATCATGCCATGGCATCTACCATAATTTTTGCAAATCCAATTTGCAAAAGTTGACATGTGCATGATGATGTGGCATGCCATTGGTGACATGTCATGCCAAGTAAGCAAGGCAAAGCCAATTCACAATTTTAAAGTAGGGGAGATGCTCATCCGTCGCTAGGCCTTCAAAGAGGACTTTTGGGGCAAGTTGCTTCCGGGGAGGTTTTAAGGATCCTTCTTCTGACGTCCACACCCTCCCTTTATAGTAGCTTAGCAAGGCCCTGGTAGTCAGCTCTTTAAGTTCTTGAAGTTCCTTCTATTCTATCCCTTGCCAAACTCCTCTACCAAAAATTCCAAAGGTTGTCATATTTCTTCCAAATCTAAGTCATCATGTCCACATCACCAATTTGCCATGTTACAACATGCTTCAACATGCCACGTGGGCTCTAACATGCCATGCAAGGTCCAGCATCAAATTTAGAAGTCAACAGCTTCAAATTTGATCTCATGGTATTTGGTTCCACATTCCTAGCCATTTCCCTCATTTCTACCTCCATATCCTATTTTACCCCTTTTGTGCTTATCATGCCATAAACCCACCTCTGAAACACTTTTTGCCTAGACCAATTCTCTATTTTCCGTATATAACCCCTTGAGTCACTTAATTTCACCACTTCTAGCCCTTGCCTTATATTTCTTGTCTCGAGGTCTTACACCCTAATCCTTGGTCAAAACATTCATATGGATTTCCATCAAGGATCCATAAATTCCATTTGTATGATGTATGTTTATTACCATTGCTCGCCCCTATTTCTTCCCTCTTCTCCAAACTCATATTGTAGACTTTTGCATGCTGTCTGAGACTGTTCTTGACTGTTCTCTGCAAATCAATGCACAAAAAATAC
This sequence comes from Isoetes taiwanensis, assembly GCA_021234155.1. Classification (NCBI taxonomy): domain Eukaryota; kingdom Viridiplantae; phylum Streptophyta; class Lycopodiopsida; order Isoetales; family Isoetaceae; genus Isoetes; species Isoetes taiwanensis. Next base: position 29,627,739 of record JAJEKV010000002.1, on the reverse strand, counting down.
TTCTTGTGATCCAAATTGCAATTTGACCACTTTCCCCATATCACAGCTCCTTTTGGCACATCTTGGCTTTGGAATTTATCAAAAACTCCATTGGCAACTCAAAAGCCTCATTTTTAATCATTGTTTGCAGTTTGACTTTCATTGACCAAATTTTGTCCCGACTTTGAACTCGAATATCTCAAGGATCTGAGCTCAGAATTGGTCAAGGTTTTTACCATTGCTTCCCAACAACTTTTCTCTATTAGTATAAGCAATCAATACTCAAGAATCAATTTATCTCTGCATGCCACCTCGATTTGAGTACTACTACCATTTTCTGGAAATGGGAAAGGTATGAACATATGAACTTTTGAGCTTTTTGAGCTATCCTATTGAAATTTTCTTGTATAGATTGATCATCTTAAGTGATCTGGAGGTCTCTGGAGGTTCAAATCCCAACTTGAGCATAGCTTCAAGTTGGCTTCTTGTGTTTGACTGTTAAGCCAGGTTGAGGGTCAACATCGTGTTTGAGCCTATGTGGCACTCCAAGTGGTGGTATGGCGTGCCAAGTAAGCAAGGTCAAGGTTTTACTAGGCCAAAAATGAAAAGATGTCCATCTTTGGTCTTTTCATTGGGTGATGTTGGCAAATTTTGGGTGACATGGCAAGATGGTGGTGATATGGACATGATGACATTTTGGGTCTCTGTAGCATGTTATCATGAGAAGTGTCTCTGTTATTACATAGACACTTATCGTGATCCAAACTACAATTTTATTTGCACATGATATTAGGCCCTATTCAGACTTGTGTCAGTTGAAATCATGCAAAAAACCCTTATCAAGCTCGAGATCCAAAAAAATGCTTGCTGGTTTTCCGTGACAGTTCACTGACAGAATTTTTGATCCAATTTGGACTCGTTTTTCTCCATCATTCTAGTTCCAAATTAGGCCAAATTTTTCCCCACATGTTCCTACAACTTTTCTCTGATAGTCATTGCAAAAACCATGCAAAATTGTTCAGTAAACCTCGAGATATCATAATTTGAGTGTGCAGACGTTGTTTTATCTCGGGGAAGTGCACTGGCCAAATTTTCTTCCAACTTTGAACTTGATTTTCTCGGACATTCCAGATCCAAATTGAGCAAAATTTTTTCCTATATCTCACCAGAACTTTTAGCTGGTTGCTCCTTCAAAAATCATTTGAACAAGATCAGCACAACTCAAGATATTCAGATATGAGTGCAACTACCTCATTTTGCTTTAGGGATCCTAATGTAGTTGATGACTTTTTGCATAATTTTGGACAAATATACACTGCCTTAAACAACCTGGAACAATGTCCATATCAAAGCATGCATATGAACAAACACACCTAAGAAGTGTCATCGTATTTACGCAAAGCTTCATTTATTCTCAATGCTAGTGCTGGCAGTAACTAGGATTGTGGCGCTGGTGGTCGGACTGCAAAAACTAGGGCCTAAGCTTCACCTTCCGGCACGCATAAAAAATGCAGTCTTTTTACAGTTTCCGGACAAGACCGGAAAAGCAGATTTAGGTTTTAGGAGAAGGGGCAACATGGCCAGATCTTCAATCCGCCCAACAATCGTGATATTTATCAACCACTGTCATGTTTGAACCAGCATGAAATAAAAAAAACTCCGTGTATTTTTTCTCTCAATGTGGTTTTAACATGACACTCACTAAAATATTCGTTAAGTCCACGAAAACCTCGTGTATTTTTTTGGGTTCAAACATGACAGTTGTTGATAAATACCACGATTGTCCGCCCAAGCACAGGGAGCCTTCGCATCGTCATTAACTGCAGGGTTTAATAACTGCAGGCTTCCTGTGCTGTTGAGAGTGAGACAGCTGTATTTGGTGAAGAGGTCAATTCCAGAAACGTGGGCAATATGCCTTCTCAGAACCATGATTCATGTGTAAGCACAATGATTCACCATGATTCATATGTAAGAACGTGGATTCATCCCTGATTTTGTCAGAACGATGATTCATCCCTGATTCTGTCAGATATATTAGATTGGCATCTCTTTCTCTTGGTGCTGGCACCATAATCTGATGCACGTGAAAAATTTGTAGTGTTCCAGATGTTACCTGGATTTAGAAAGATTTTTATGGATCAATTCACGCTGTGGATCTCTGGGTATAAATAGGCTTAGAACACTCAGGTTTTTCAATTCGCTAAGACTCACTAAGACTGCAGGCAAACTTCATATAAGGTATGCCCCCTATTTCCGAATTTGTTTTCGAATTCCTTGCTTTTCTTTGATTTCACGCGGTAGCATCAGATAATCACAAAATTGCTGTCTATAATAGAGTCACGAATATCTTTATCTGCTATATGTGAAAAATTCGTTGTCTTTAACGCTCTTGACTGCTGCCGAACTTGCAAACATGAAAATGTTTGCCTAAGTTTAGACACAGAATACTAACTATTCCACAAAAGATGCGCTGGCCTCCCCATAGAAGCTCCCAGACGGCTAGCCGAAATATGCAAATCTATGCTCGTCTGGATGGAAAATAAGACGGGCCATTTGTTGGAGGTGTAAAGTAGTTGTTAAACAGTTGTAAAACAGCAGCATCCCATTGCTCCAGAAATCCGATACTTTGTCGCCCAGATTGAGCCCCATTGATAGATGTAAAAACAATGGTCTTCGTCACGGGAAGACAAAGCATTTATTTTTTTTATTTCCCCATTTGTTACTTTGTAGCTACTTTGTCGTTTGCCAGTTTTTTATAAGGGTGAAAGCATAGCCTTGATATGCCTCCAAAATCAAAACGGTCAAAATAATATTGACCTCATTGAATCATCGAAATAAGGAACTAATAAGATATTCACCACATGTGAAGCTAACGATAGTATGGTAGGCAAATCTTATAATTGTGTAAATTTTGGCCTATGCAAAGGGGTGAAAATATCCTTACCCTGGTTTTGGTGATTCCATCGCAAATAATTCCTTCCCGCAGAATCACAGACCCTCCGGGAACGGGATCCGTTCCGGAGGCCCCGTTATTCGTACCTGACAATGTCAGGTGTACCTTCTGATAGATCCCAGCCATCCGTCTGTAGGGTCCATCCTAGCCGTCCGTTTTATACCTTCCGGCGGAATCACTTCCGCAAAATACCGCCAGACGGAATCACCGCTCTGTTATTCCATCCGACGGAATCACCATTTGAAATATAAAATTAAAAAATTCAAATTTTTTACGTTCTTGAAGGTTTTTTCAGCCAGTGTAGCGCCGGCTATGGCGGGTTGCTCCAAGCGATCCGGCGTGGCCGGCATTTTTTTGAAGCTTTAGGGATGGCGACGATGGCGATGGCTCCACATCCTTGTTGCAGCTTCTAGGTTTAACTAAATCAGAGTTTAGGTGATCCGCCATATTTTTTCGCAGGCTTAGACGAGTTGTTGTTTCTTCTTTTCTTGTTCTTGTTCTATTTTTGCTTCTACAGATCAGGCAGCATGGCTATGGCCAAAAACAGGGGCAAGAAAACGAATCAGAACAGCAGACACGCAAGAAAACAATCAGGCTGGCTATGGCTGGCAGAGCAGAGCGGCCGAATCAACGAAAAACCGACAGCGGCGAGGCATAAATCGGCGCCCAGGACGAAGAAACGCGAGAGCGGGAGTGCTGGATCGAAAATTTGAGGGTAAATTTGGGGGTTTGGGCAAAAATCCGGGTACTTTCTGAAGCAGACTGAAATGGGATCTGATATTGGCTGCATTCCAAGCTACCGGAGGAGGTATCCACTAAAATGCTGGAGCTAGGTTGGGCGGCTGCGAAGCTCTTGCTTCGCTGGGAATTCATAGTGATTATGGGCTCTAAAGGAGCATTGTGAAGTTGTGTGAGGCCAGAATTCTGGGAGGAGTTTCGTGATGCCACGCTACTGCTTGAGGGTGTGGCGTTGGACGAAGATGTTACAGCGGCGGTGGGCGCTGATGAGGTACTGGGTATAAATCAGAAGCATGTTCTTCTTCTTCAAGAATGGTGCCACCGGGCGTCCATTTGCTATAGCCCTTTTTAGCTCCTTTGGAAGAAACATCCGGCTGAGGACTTACTCTGCGAGAGCCTAGCTTGGAGCCAAGGCCGTCCTTCAAAGAGGATTTCGAAAAAGAATGGTGCAGAGGCGAAGCATTTGGGCTGTTCAGAGCAAAGATAAGAGAAGCAAGAGGCTATGGCATCAATCTCAGCAGAGGCTATCCAAGTGCAGCGTTTAAGTTGGGGTGTGGAGATGCAAGGGTAACCGGAGGGCAGGTATCAGTGCAAAGCATTAACTTGCAAACTCATTTCCTTTCCAAATCGGTGCACAGGCATGTTTGTTGTTTCTTGTTCTTGTTTGAAGCAGCCCATGGCATTGCCGATAATGGCAAGGGGTTCAAATCCCCAACCCAGACGCTGAAGAGCAATCTACTGTATGAATCAATTCTGCTAATCCTCTGTTCTGCTTGCTTTTGCATATTATCTTTTCCATCAAGAAGCTGAAGAGTCTACAATGTTAAACATAAGTTATTTCATGTTAACATGTGTGTTTTCCATAACATTGTTTCACCAGGGCACTTCTCATAGCCATTTACAGTGAAGCAAATTTTGAAGACATTAGTAGCAAGATTACAGCTTGAATTTGTTGTTTCTATCCAGTGATATAAATGGCAAAAGCTATCTCCTTCGTTGATGCCTCAATTGGACCTTAAATTCATATGAGATGATTATAATCTTCAAGTAACCATCCTCGGAATCATGCATAAACTTCTGCTGGATTGAACCATTGCCAATTTTTCCTCCCTGCCTGCAGTTATTACAAATTCAAAGGTCCACAGGTGATTCCTTCCCGCGGAATGCATTCGTGGTGATTCCATCTCGAAGAATCTTACATTTGTGATTCCACCGGGCAGAATTGCATGGGTTGTGATTCCATCTGGCGGAATAGCAATGTTGTGATTCTGTCTGGCGGGATACGTAAGTGGTGATTCCATCTCACGGAATCAGACGTTCGTGATTCCATCTGGCGGAATAGCATGGTTGTGATTCCGTCTGGCGGAATAACACGATTGTGATTCCGTCTCGCGGAATAAATAATACGGTTGTGATTCCGTCTGGCGGAATACATGAGCGGTGATTCCATCTCGAAGAATCGTAAATTGGTGATTCCATCTGGCGGAATAGCAAAGTTGTGATTCCGCCGGAAGGTATAAATGACCTGAAAGCGACCCTGTCAGGTACGGATAACGGGGGCTCTGGTACGAATAACGGGGTCTCTGGCTGGTGATTCCGCGGGATGGAATTATTTGCGATGGAATCACCAAAACCAGGGTAAGGATATTTTCACCCTATGCAAAGGTAGTACTCAATTATTTATAGCATTCAACTCAACGTATAAATATCAATGTGAATAAAGTAGTTGCATAAGCCATTTTCAGGAGAACCTCCTATATTATGCCCTTAAAGGAATACTTTGTGCATGATCATAACAACATACCTTAGATTGTGTTGTACTGATTGACCTCAATATAAGAGGGAAGAAAGATATACATGCAAATCTATCCTTGCCGAAATTTTTGCACATGGGCATAATCTATGCTCTTCGTCCACACGCGCTCATGACTCTGCTTTCGCTACCCTTAAGTGAAGGATAAATTTCGTACTCTAAGAATAAAACATGGGGAAATTTTATATTGGATAGAGATGTTGCAAATGCTTTTGAAAGCAAGATGGAGTATATGTGTCACATGTGAAGCTAACGATAGTATGGTAGGCAAATCTTATAATTGTGTAAATTTTGGCCTATGCAAAGGTAGTACTCAATTGTTTATAGCATTCAACGTATAAATATCAATGTGAATAAAGTAGTTACATAAGCCATTTTGAGGAGAACCTCCTATATTATGCCCTTAAAGGAATACTTTGTGCATGATCATAACAACATACCTTAGATTGTGTTGTACTGATTGACCTCAATATAAGAGGAAAGAAAGAGATACATGCAAATCTATCCTTGCCGAAATTTTTGCACATGGGCATAATCTATGCTCTTCGTCCACACGCGCTCATGACTCTGCTTTCGCTACCCTTAAGTGAAGGATAAATTTCGTACTCTAAGAATAAACCATGGGGAAATTTTATATTGGATAGAGATGTTGCAAATGCTTTTGAAAGCAAGATGGAACAAGATGGACAAATGTTTTCCATATATTCCATACATATGTTCTCATCTCGGTGAAGTTTCAACTGTTTATGCAATTTCGCACATTATATATATGTATGTGTAAATGTAAGTAATAAATATATAAATACAAGAAATTTAGCACGTCCTACGGAGCATGTTCCTATGTTGTAAGTTTCAATTTTAGCATGTTCCTACGGTCCAAGTTCTTGTAGATTCCTTAGATTCTTTGAAAACATGCTGCTACTGCTACCAGATTAAGCAGTTGGGAAGTTAAGGGGAAAGATATGGGATTGTACCTTGTAGGAAAATGGCAGAGTACATTGTCGTTGTGCTTGCTCCACACTTGAGAGGTTGTAAACAATTGCTTAACTTTCATTTAACTGAAACTGTGAAAGCCCTCCAACTTAATTGAATGCAAAATTCTTCGTGTCTATGCAAGCGTCCATGCAAGTCCTGCAGGCTAAAACTTTCTTTGATAGCCTTGCAAGCAGTCTGTCCAGCCTGACGGCACCATTCCTCGGCTCGGCCCCTCCGGGGCCTCGCCTCGGTTTGGGCCCAACCACGTGCCCTTTTCCTTTGCGTCCTTCCTCGGCTCGGCCCCTCTGGGGCCTCGCCTCGGTTTGGACATCCTTGGGACTATTTCTCGGCTCGGCCTCGGCCCTCGGTTTGGGCCCACCCATGTGCCCTTTTCTTCCTCTCTTCCCTCTTCTTCACTCTATTTTCCCCTCTCCCCTTCTTTTATCTCCCCTCTCTTCTCCCTCTCTCCTCTGTCCCTTCTTTCCCCTCTTTCTATCTGCTCTTTCTTTCTCTTTGTCTATCCTTTCTCTCTTCCCCCAAATTTCATTCTCTTCTCTCTTTTCTATCTTCTCTTTATCTTCTTTCTATTTTATCTCTCTCCTTTTTCCCTTGTCTCTCTTCTCTCTCTCTTTCTTTCTCTGTTTCTTCTTTCCCCTCTCTCTCTTTCGTCTCTCTTCTCTCTCCTCCCTCTTAATGGCATGTAATTACATTCTTCTGGCTGCAACACGGAAGAAAAAACAGGTATGATTAAAAAATCTTTTCTAAAAACCAACAAGAATGCTCAAGAAAAAGTTGCCAAACATATTCTAGAATATGCCTTGTTAAATGCAAGTAAGAGAGTGTATTCCAGAATACACATTTGAAATTTGAAAGAAGCCAAGCGTATTCTGGAATACAAATGTGCTTTTCTAGCTCAAAGAATTGTAATAGAAAATACAATTTTAATATTTTACGCTTCCAAGGTGTTCTGAAATACACATTTCGCATTGTATTCCGGAATACACTGTCCAGTCTAACACATACTTTAAACAACGTCAAGTTGCAAAATAAACAAACAATGAAGAAACTTACTTGTGCAACTCTTTAGACATCTCCTCTAACGTGAACTCCTTGTCCACCACCTTTTGGAGAAGCCTTTCTAGCAGATTGAAGTCCGTAAATCCCTGTAGCTCTCTCCAAACAGTAATTGTCATTTCTTTTTTGGGGACGTCGGAGCCTTTCTTTTTCTCTGAAACTTTTCCCTTGCTCTTCAGTTCCCCACACTCAAACATAGTAAAACTTTCATTTTGAAACTCCCATATCTTCAAAGGACTTTCAATTAGTTTGTAATACATATTTTGGAATATAGAACATAGGAATCAATGGACGTACGCAACCCTCTCTGAATGCCAACTGAAATCAATAGTCGTGGCTAATGAGTGAAGTTCTTTTATTGGCCTCATCATACTTATGGCAACACTCTATAGCGCATGCTTCTTTAAGCTCCAACGAGTGTGCAGGCTTCTTTAGATCGTCACCGTACTTTTCCTTGAAGATGACGAACTCTCTATGCATGAATCTGATCTTGTCAACAAAACTCATTTTGAGCTTGTACTCATTATCCGCATTGTGTGTGTTAGCCATTATTTTAGCTTCTTCATCAGCAAGTCCACAATAAACTGCACAGAGAACTGAAAAATATCTAGAATTATATTTCTCTTTGTACAGTTGTCTTCTTGCCTTGAAGCTATGGTTTCCTCCCAAAACATAACGCGTATACATGTGGGCATTTCCTCTGTCATACTCCTATGGGTTTTTGCACTATGTTCTGTCCACAAACACGATAATGGGGCCACGTGAGCATTAGGGTTGCTCCTAATTCTGTCTTTCAGGTTCCTCAAGTGATCTGCATAAATTTTTCGAACCTGTAGTAGCCTTTCTCCCGCTTCATTTTTTGGGGGCAGCTTCATACATGTCATCGGCAGATAAATAACTCCTTGCACAAACTTCAGCCGGTTTATCTCTTCCATTCTTTCTGCCATTTTATCCACCTTCTTTTCTCTGATAGCCACATGTGGTGCTTTGCCCTTGCCCTTTTGTTTTTAGATTTTCTTTGTGAGTATCTGCCACAGCTAATTCAATTGTCTTCTTCTTCTTCGGCTCCTTAGCAGCGAAAGTACCTCTTGGCCTCTTCTGTTTCACAACTTGTTCTCCAGCAGACTCTTCTAAACTTTTTGTGTCCTCATCTTTAGAAGAACCACCTTCCTATGATCCAGCATCACCCTCCCGCTCCTGCTCTAACTTGTTGTAGGAAAAGTCTTCACTTTGACTCTTTCGAATCCTGTCAATTAAATGCGAAAGCCTTTCTTAGGGGGTGAAGATGCCTTAGGATTTTCAATTCTTATGGTTAATTGACAACTGCTTTTTTCATCTTCTGAGTTATCTTGCAAGAGAAGGCAGCGCTAATTGGGTGCCTTGTACACATATCATGGTCTGTTGTGGAAATGGGAAGAACTGAACCATGCTTGGTTCCAGAGTGGCTCAAAGGAGGCAGGGTCAACACATTTTTTCCATCAAGGTACTTCCAATTTGGCAGATTATGATTCTCAGAGAAATTCAGCACCATATAGTCTTTAGGGTTATTTTAGGGTTAGCTGAAGCATTCTCTATCTCAGGTATGCAGGTGCTGCGGGTTCAAGGTTCCATGTGTTTTCTAGGATGTATGGATGTATGCATTAGAGGTAATTTGAGATCTCATTTCGTCCCATTAAGGGATGCTTAAAAAGCCACATCAGCTCTTTAAACTGTCCAATAAGAGAAGAGCTCCAGTGTAGTTTATTCCAGTATTATGTGGCAGCAGTAATTAATGCAGTTCTAACTAACTTTTGCAGTGTCATTTTTCTACTATAACTTTTGATCAAAAACTCCGATTCAAACACTATTTGTGGCAATGGATTCGTCTCCTCAAGATCTTTCTAATGACAACCCATTGTTATATTTTTTGGGATGTAAATATATAAGAAAAGAGCAAAAAACCATATTTTTTAAGGTTAACACATATGGCTTGTATTGAAATACATCCTAACCATATATCACTTGAAATATCTTTTCATTCTGCATCTAATGCAACAAACGCCGCAGCATTTTCATGAGTAGATCAAAAGTTATAGGGAAAAAATGACAGCAATGAAGTTGTTAATGCTGCATTAATTGCAGTTTGATGTAGAGTACTCATTCTATTGGAGGATTCTTATGGGGACAAAAGGAGATCTCAAATTACCTCTAATGCAACTTGGAGAAAAAACAACGAGGATTTAACTGTTTTTTCATTATTAATAAATTCTATTATTACATGCTACCTCATGTATCAATCAATCAATCTTTTTAATTTGGGATTTTCCGGTATGGCAGAAAAAGTTTTTGGAATTTTTTTCTAACTGATTTCCTAAGATTTTATAGTTTCCGGCGGCCAGAAAATATTTTCGCCCTTCCAAAAATCGAGATAAGTTTTCGTGCTATTATTTAGAAGGGGTTTTTAGGCTTTGCAAAGGTGTCGAATGATCCTATATCCATATCCATGCAATGCAATGTTAAACATCTGTCGCATAGATTGGCGGTGGGTAACAGAGATGATTTCTGTGTACATGATGGTATTTTGTCCAGAGCTTGACATGCAAGGATCGAGCATATTTTTTTTAGGGCAGACGAGGGTTTTGTGATGTCCTTGCATACAGCATAAGGAGGCAAGGAGGTTGTGATGGCATGGCTTATTTTGCCAGAGGCAAATCCGGTTGTTGGCAAGCAAACAGGTGTGGCTGCAGGACGGATCTGCAGGGATCTAGCTTTGTGGGCAAATTTGCAAAGCTTGAGGGTGATTTTGCCGCAGACCAGGCGTCGGTAGAAATTTGAAGCTCAAAAGCTTGTGGGTGAGTTTGCGGGCGTGTGGGCATGTTTGCAAGGCCACGAGCTAGGGAACTTGCCATAGATCTGCCCAAAATCACAAAGATCATCACGGGGCCACTCTCATCTTCCATCATCATTACGTGGGGTGAAGCGATGGAGGTTAAATGTGGGGGCAAACCTGCAAGAGCAAGTGTTCTACATATCGAGGAGCAAGTCTAATGTGTTGATCCATCGCCGACAAATATCGGACTGCTTTTTTGAAGAGAATTCTTTGGATCAGGTTGGAAGGCTTGGTTTTTGCGGTGTCTCTCACGGTTCGCATCCAAAAAGCCAGAAGCGGGTAAGCATTAGAACGGATTAGCTCCTGTCGAGTTTACTTCACATATATTTCTTCAGATTACTCTTTAGATAATCATATGGGTGGTTAATTCTTGCAGTTTTAAGAGGAAGCACGGGCTTAGGTGTAAGCTGCAGAGAAGCCGGCATCCTCCAGATTCATGCAGATATGTTTGGTATGACTACGTTGTGTCTTTCATTTGATATCTCATAACCAACCGTTATAGGTACAAATCCTGTGTGTCAAATTTTAGTATTGTTCCTCTGGAAATAGCTGTGCTCTAATTACCCCTACAACTTCATGAGAGCAGCACCCATTTGTGTAGTTGGATGTCTCATAAAAGTACTTACTATAGTTAACTTTTTTTCTTGAATGTTAGTTTTAGTGGCTTTGGGCATGTCGAAGTGCCGATCTTTCTTAAAAAATATCTGAAAGTCTGTTTACCTGCCTTCTAATCCATCATCATGATCATTATAATCACATTCGAAGTGCAAAGTACTGTTGCTATTCGAATAGTGTTGAATTGGCAATGTTCTCCACCAACATGTAGGTACTATTGCCATCTAACGGTGCACCAACACGTAGTACGTCTTATCCCCAAATTCTACCAAATTGGGTTTAATTGTAAGGTGAACTTCATGCCTCTTTTCTTATGGGGATTCTTTGCTTTGTCTACAAGTATATAGGGCACACAGTTTTGTATATTAGGAATGGATATGGTTTATTAGAGTGAATAAACTAACAGGAATGGCAAAGAAGCTGCTTTAAATCTGAATATAAAAGATTGTTTATGCAGGCATTCATAGCTACATTGATAGCCATAAAGCAGTTATTTTTCCGTCGCTGATCAAATAATTATCCAGATTGGATCAAAATTATCTAGCACAAGGCAATAAAGATTATGTAAGAAACGTGCCAGAGTTGGTAGCCTCTGCGATTCTCTGATGATGATGATGATTGAGTAAGTCTTTGCATTCTTTCTATGTCGAAGCTCATCAATATACAGGGTTTATGAAGTTCCTGCTTCTTGGATATGCTGCTTGGATAAAACATGTGTCCAAGCCAACAGTTAGGCAAGTATACTATGGCCATGGAGAGATTAGAAGTGCTATATTTTTAATCCTTTTCCATGATATTCAGTTTATTCTGCATTTTATGTCTATAAATATCAGGAAATTATGGGGCATCTGGGACGACAATCTGCAAAAGATACATCCATAATGATGAGTATGATAAAAGAAGAGGTACTTCATATCTTTTCGACCCTTTATGTGGCATTATTCTTCTTCCATGTATTTTGTGTCTATAGAGTCCTAAAAATGCATTTGAAGCAAAGATATCAGTGGTTAGAATCTAGAACTCTATCATCACATACCATCACATGTCTACGCATCAATTAGAACTAAGTTTCCATGTTGAAAAATTGTATCTTTGGTCGTAGATGTGGTCTGTCTATATTAATGAATTCGTCTAATTTTAAGGGAACACTTTCATCTTGAAGAAGAAAAATTGATATGCTGCATCAAAATGATTTGCAAGAAAGTTTGTGCTTCGATGCATTTTGACAGAATGCTTTCTAGATTATAAATCATCTTTTTGATCTTGAAAGGGTTCATCTGAATCATTTTTGCATGCTGCCCCATGCTATTTCCTTGAATACACATCTACGAAAATCCAGACAAGTCTGGAGCTTATTATAGATTCTACTTTTGCTTTTTTCTATATGGAACAATAATTACATGTGTGCATTTTGAAGCCCTTTTCTTTTTTTCACGTGCATCTTAGAGGAGGAAATGGAGCTCCAAAGGATTAGATTTTGTCTTTAGCATGAAAATTCTAAGTTTGATGGTCGTAGCAATCGATTGTGCATATCCCTTAGTCTGCATATCCCTTAGTTTAAACTAGCAAGCCATAGTGTTATGATTGTTTTTTGTTGTGCGTTAGAGAAATGGAAATGGCATATGCATCTATCTCACAAGATGCAAGCATAGAAGGAAAATCTCATGGCTGTCAATATAATATGTATAACTTTAGAAGGTGAATACTTCATCTATCTCACAAGATGCAAGCATAGAAGGAAAATCTCATGGTTGTCAATATAATATGTATAACTTTAGAAGGTGAATACTTCATCTATCTCACAAGATCCAAGGAAAATCTCATGGCTGTCAATATAATATGTATAACTTTAGAAGGTGAATACTTCTTAATTCTTTCATGTGAATATTGTAGTCTTGATTGATTAATTCTGCTCAAATTTGATATTGCTTTTAATCATGTCAATCAATGAAGCTACTCTATCCCCGCCCTAACCGTCACCCCAACCCTGCATTTCTGCTAGTTTTATTCAGCATTCCATTAATTTTCTTAACGCAAAAGTATTAACTTAAATTTGGTTCAGACTAGTTTATGTTAAGTTAGTAAATTTAACCCAAAGTTAACTGAAAACCAAACTTACACCGAAAATTAAAGTGATGTTAGAGGTCACTTTAAGTTTAATGGAGGGAGATGTGGAAATGGCGGACAAAAGTTGAACTTGGAGCTCCTGTTAGAGGTCGAGCACCCACCATTCTTTCCCAAATTAAAACCTGTCTGGATTAAGGGCAAAGGTCAGGTTCCTGAGGACTCCGGTGCATTTGATGTATTTGATTTGTTGTTCTGTAGTGCCGGACTTGGCTGTTACTTCTTACCACTAATTTAAACAAGACTTGTTTTATTTTATTTTTATTTTTTTTTATTGAAGGACGTCATTCTATTCTACATCACTTTATTCTACATATCACATGGAAGCCAATCTACTACCTAGGCGCGATAAGCTAGGAGCTGCTTTGCATGTGATTATCAAGTACATATAGCAGGTTTAAGGTTTCTACCACAGGGCCGGTTGGTCGTACTTGAACCCATGACCTCGAGGCAATGGAGTTTTAAAGTCCCCATTACTAGAACGATATTGGCTAGGTTAGAACCCGTGACCTTTTTTTGATTTGTTTTATCCTTAAATTTTTGAAAAATAATCTAACTTGTTCTGGTGCGAAAAGATTTAACTAGTTTCCATTATGTTAAAAACGAAAAGCTAAATTAATCTTGGTGCAAATGTAAGGGCCACCTATAAGTTTAGATGGGTAGTTAAAAAATAATTTAATTTAATCCTAACTTAATGGCGCGTGCAAAGGTACCCTAAATATAATATGGGGCAACATTTCTAAACTTATAGTAGGGGCATTGCTTTTCCACATCTAATTTGGATATAATCTATTTTGATTTAATCTTTTTGTTATAATTTGCACATATGAAAGAATAGAATAGAATAGAATAGAATAGAATAGAATAGAATAGAATAGAATAGAATAGAATAGATGTTTTAACGTAATAGGTCATGGAACCCATACAATGGGCTAGTACAATCATTACTACTAGGATTAAAAAACCCTTGCCTCGAAAGGTTTTCAAGGAAAAACCTTTGCAGTAATGATGATACTAGGTGGGAAAGAGGAGAGTTTGCTCACGATAGGTATGGGCTACATTGACGCAATCTAATTCTGCAATAACCATTTATTTTTTATCTTCTTGGCAAAAAAATTAAGTTACGCATGTTATGTTTGCTTTGCATTAAGAATCAAATCAAATCAAATCAATTCTATGTTTTGCCAGAGGCCCTAAAAATTGAGACAAGATAGGCAAATATTAATAGCACCTAGATTTGTAGATGCATCCATCCACAATTATCTACATGCTATTGCAAGAGAAGGAGCAAACTTTAATGACTTGATTATTAAGCTTTCCAATTGGGTGGCAAGCTTTTTCAATTGGGTGGTTTTCTTAATTGTGTGGTGTCCTTTAATTAGACGTTAAGAACATGATCAGTAGCATTAACATGATTAATGTTCTAAAATGCCATCAATGGCAAAAATAGCTCTTCACAGCTTATGGGGTTGAGTTTCTTACTATGGATCGGAAAATGCAAATGCATGTGCCACACCAATCGTAGAAGCGTTCGTCCATTCGTAAAACCTGTAATTCACATATACCAATCAGATTAAAAGAAAAGTGATTTCATTATCAAAACATCATTTTGTGGCACAATAGAGAACAAAATTGACAAGCATACCCCTCAACCGCTACAAGGCAACATTGCTTATAGTATAACCTGCTAAATGAGGACTTTTAACGAACTGATTCCGAGCTCACATAAAACTGTGCTATCATTGAAAATAGCTCCTGTTAAACCTGCTGCAAATCCAATTCGAATTGAACAAAGATAAAACAAGAAGTATAACAATGTCCTGAATATATATATAGATGTCCAAACATTACAATTTATAAAGCAGACTTGCAATTACAATTTGTCAAAACATTACAATTTATGAACCAGCCTTCCAAACATTACAATCTGTGTAGACCATTGCAAGCCTTGGAGTCAAGTATTTAGGAAAATTAAAGCGCTTATATTTCAGTTCAAATTTTGTTATCCAAGTGTACCAAAATACCACACAAGTTGTGCTCATCATGTACATTGCCACTAATAGCAAAAGCATCTAAAAATTGTGTTGAACAATCTCGGGTTGGGAGATCGCTATATTAGGCGAGGTTCTTCATCAACGTCTCATCGGCGCTTTCTCTTCTCTCTCAGCAGTACCTTATTCTCTATTCTTTGAAACCATGCAGGGGAGGGGCTTCTCCCTGCTTGGATTGACCAATTTGGCATTTCTTTCATGCTGTGGCATGTCTTTTCTCGGCCTTGCCTCTTCTTTAGCCATAATCCTTTGACCTTCGTCCTCGATCCCGTTTTGATAAGGAAGTTCTCTTCTATTCGGGAGGTTTTTGTCCTTTTTATGTGAGCTCCATTCTAGAATTCCATCGATCTGAGCCCTCGGATCGAGATTCTAGAGGGGGCGAGCATGCATGTCTCCCATGCATGCATTGCATGCCTTCTCGGGTTGGAAGATCGCTATATTAGGCGAGGTTCTTCATCAATGTCTCATCGGCGCTTCCTCTTCTCTCTCAGCAGTACCTTATTCTCTATTCTTTGAAACGCACCCTCCCCCCTTAATTGTTTAATGTATTTGTCGCCTGGCACGCATGACCAGCCCCTCTATTTGAAGATGTTTTTGTTTTGTTGTCGCGTGGCATGCGTGATCAGCCCCTCCACTTTGGGAGGTTTGTTTTGTCACATTTGTTCTAGTGTTGGTGATGTGCAGGTACAGGTTCGCAAGCGGCAGCAACAACATCATGGGTTTTTTGGGAGCGAATTCTCAGCCTTACGTTTGTCCAAGCCCCTTGCCGAAGGCTTATCACTAGGGTTTTTCCTCGAAAACTCGAAAGGGCGGGGTTTTTTAATCCCGGTGATAAGCTTTCGGCAGGCACATAGACCAAACATCTATTAGCATTGTATTTCATGGGGTCCAAGTTGTATAATTGGATATTCCCTTTATTTTTCTTCGTGGGTAGTTCGCATGTATGCGGCTATCCACTATCCACCATTGTAGAAAATCTGTCGAGATGAATGAGAAGCCTATTTATCGGGAGGTTTTTGTCGTTTTCATGCGAGCCCCATTCTAGAATTTTGCTACAGAGGTGCACCCTGGACTACTACAATCGCCGGATGGGATTCGGCCGATCCTACAACCCAGATTGTATGTTGGGGCCTTTGGGCATCCCTCATTTCGCTTATAGTCATTTATAATTGGAGGCGCCTATGATTTTGAAATATGAAATACGATTTCGCCTAAGGTTTTGAGGGAATATCGAACCTCTATACGGCTATACGGCTTTGCCTAAACTTTTAAAATATGAAATGCGGGGGCTTGAACCTCTACCAAACTAACTCAATGTCCTAATAAAACTACTTTAACTAATGTACCTAGTGAGCTAATGTAATTATTTTTTATCTTAAATCTATGTTTTTTATAATAACAACCCATTCAATTGTTTTAGGGATATATGATCTATACTTTCAAGAATTGTTATTTTTACATCCATATCAAATCCCCTTGGAACCTCCTGTTATTTTGCTACATATGGATAGTCCCTTCTTGGCTTCTCTACTTTTCTCCAAACTGCTTCCATAATCTTATCCAAATCTTTGAAGGGCACAGTTCAGCCTATTTTTCCCTTACATGATCTGCCTCATCTCTTCAGGTTCATCATAAATCTTCATGCACTTGGATTTTGTAGCAGGTGGGGATGCCAATCTCCTTTTCATTTTTGCAGATGGTGGGGATGACAATCTCTTCTTTGCAATGGCAGATGATGGGGATGAAAAATTCTTTCCACTCAGTCTTGGAGATTTTTTGAAAGCATGAGAGCTAGAATCTTACAACATTCCCATATTCTTTGATCAGGCCCAACAAAACCACCTGAAACTCGAAGACGAGGAACTCGAAGCACGAAGCAAAAAAAATTTCTCCCACCAAATCAAGAAAAATGTTTTCCCCCTAAGAGGACGTAATTTTTGGTCATATAATTATGGCAGGAAATAAATATACAAAATTTGAATTCTAAACTACATATTGTACATTTTAATAAAAAATAAAGACCCAAAAAAAGAGCATCTTTTCGTGCTTCTACTCGTAAACGATTTTACGATCCAAGTTGTTTATGATCTTGATAATCAATATGATATCCTATGGCTCGGGTTGCTCTAGGACATATCGTACGGCCCATGTTGCTCTGGGATATATCCTACGGTCCATATGGCTTTGGAAATTTGTATGTAACACATCCTATGGTCCAGATTGATTTAGTCCTGATTGTCGATCTGAAATCAGATGACTTGGGTGTTTATATATGTTCCACATTGTTCTTGATCCAGATCCTTGATCCAAGGTCCAACGGCTCATGTTGCTTCAAACATATCCTACAGTGATTGATCTTGATCTTTGGTCCAAAATCCTACGGCTCATGTTGCATGTTCAAGCTCTGGTATTTTCAATTACTTAAAGGAAAGGCTTTAAAAAGACTTTTATATTATTTGAAGGAACTGAACTCTGTCATTTCTCCACAAGCTCCCCATTCTAACCACTAGACTAGGCATTGGCTTATTGAAAAAAATAATGTTTCATAATACTTAAGGGTAAGAATCTAATTAAGACAAATAGAGGACTAGAAAGTTCTAGATAGTTCTAGAATATTCTAGAATGGTCTAGAATATCCTAGGATATCGTAAATACTCCTAAAATATTCTAGAATGTTCTGATGAGCACAATCTGAGTTATTGGATCTGGTGGCCCATCTCATTTGTCCATTCGTGCATAAGTATCCCAACACATTCGCGCAAAGAAGAGGCCCATTTTCTAGTATAAGGGGCCCATCCACATGAGGATGAACATTTCGATTCATGATTATAATGTTCTAGAATGCTCTAGATTGTTCTACAAAGTTCTAGAATCTTCTAGAATAATCCTGAAAGTTCTAGAATATTCTAGAACATTCCAGAATGTTTAGAATGTTCTAGGATACTCCAGAAAGTTGTAGAATCTTCTAAAAATTTCTAGAAAGTTCTAGAAAGTCCTAGAAGATTCTAGATAGTTCTACAATGTTCTAAAAATTTTAATCTCATAAAATCTAAGGGAATCTAAGGGCATCTCATAAAATCTAAGGGAATGTAAGAGAATTTAAAGGCATCCTTATAAACCTAAGGAAATCTAGGGGCATCCTCATAAAACCTAAGGGAATTTACGAGAACCTAATAAAATCTAAAAAATCTAGAGAATCTAATGGAATCCAAGGAAATGTAATAGAATCTTCGATAATTTAGGAAGCCTTTGAGAACTTAGGGCAATCTTGATGGAATTTAGGGGAACCTTAAGGAAATTTACATAGAATCTTAAGGAACCTAGAGAAATCCTGGAATAATGTTTGGAAATCTAGGGGAATCTCAAGAGGATCGTAGGGAATTTCAAACGAATATTTGAGAATCGTAGGAACATGCTAAAACAAAAATATTGTACAATAGGAATATGCTAAAACTAAAACGTGTGCCGTATGTTAAATAACTTGTATATATATGTCCATATGTAGGTCTTTACAAGCTTTTCTACACTTATATAATTTATTCACACCAAAATTCGATTCCTTTGATGCTTAGATTCCTGAGTGAGGGAAAAATTAAGAAGGAAAAAATAATTGGGTGAAAATTTAGAGGGAGGCCACGTCGTGATCTTATCTGCTTGCGGAGGACTCTGCTCCATCAAATGCTCTTCCTGAGGCTTTGCTTTCTCTAGTTCATTTGCTCCATTCCAGCGAGCTCTACTTTCACCGCCGCCATAACCCAGGTAGTAAAAAAATTTGTGTTTCTGTGCTGCGTCTCTCTGGCTATGGTTCTTTCTGGCATGGGGTCTTTGTTAGGAATATTTAGTCTAATATCAAATGTAAACCATTAACATGAACTTAGATGGTTAACTAAACTTGCCTTAGATTTTCTTTCTTTTCTTTGAACCTTGTGAAATCAACATTGCACTGATAAGATTCTGTGATCTGTATATCACCATGACAACTTAAACAAGCTATCTTAATATGTTTTGCTTAAATTAGCTGTCTTAATATATTCTGCAAACTTCTCAACCATATCATTCTGCAAATATTTTCTCATTATAAGGGGAACTTAGGAAACATATTCATTTCCTAACATTCCCCTTTTCACCTTATAATTTCGTTGTTCTTTCCACTGATCTTGCTTCAGTCCTGTCCATATTTCTGCCATCAATCATTTCACATTTTCTCTGTATCTTTCCCTGCAACTTATTTTTTCTGTCAACATATTAAATCTGTTACTGCTTAATACCTTTGTAAGAAAATCTGCTAGCTGCTCTTCAGACCTTATATGCTCTAACTGAATAACATTTTTATTAACCATGTCCCTAATAAAATGCATCTTCATCTCAATATGTTTTGTCCTCTCATGCATGACAGGATTTTTAGCCATGGAAATACAACTTTTGATGTCACTGTATAACATTGTTCTCCCATTTTGTCTTATTCCCAGTTTATCAAGCATTCTCCTAGTCCATACAATTTCTTTGGCAGCCAAAGTTGATGATGCATACTCTGCTTCTGCTGTAGAGAGCGCTATAGAAGATTGCTTCTTACTTCTCCATCTTATTGGCCCTCCTCCCAACATAAGTAGATATCCAGAAGTTGATCTTCTCTCATCTGGATCTCCACACCAGTCAGCATCACAGTATCCTATTAAATTTAAATCATCAGTGCAGTATTCAATCCCTACATCTCTTGTTCCCTTCAAATATCTTAATATCTTTTTAGAAAAAAGATAAATTTAAATATAAATTTATAATAGATAAATTTAAATCATAAATAAATTAAATTAAATAAATTAAATAAATTTAATTAAATTTATATAAAGAAATAAATTTAATTTTAATTTTTTTTAAAGATAAATTTATATCCTATTAAATTTAAATCATCAGTGCAGTATTCAATCCCTACATCTCTTGTTCCCTTCAAATATCTTAATATCTTTTTGGTCTCCGTGGACGTTAAAAAAACTATTCTATTCTATTCTTTTTAGCTGCAAGCCAATGTTGCCTCCCTGGATTATGATTATATCTGCTTAGAACATTCACAATAACTAATATCTGGTCTGGTGTTATTTGAGATGTAAAATAAACTTCCAATCAATGGTCTGAATGGTATTTCTTCCATATATTTTTCTTCTAACTCATTTTGAGGACACCTCCCCTTTGATATCTTGCAACCTGGCAGAATTGGAGCCTTAACTTCATTGCATTCTTCCATATTGAATTTTTCCGGTACTGTTTCTATGTATTTTCTCTGTGACAGATTTATTCTCCTATTCTTTCTATCACGTGTCACCTCAATCCCAAGAAGTTTCTTAAGTTCACCAAGATCTGTCATCATAAATCTGCTCTTTAGAACATTCTTACATTTATTTAAGATTCCCATGGTTTTTCCAGCCATGATGCAATCATCAACATACAAACCTATTACACAATGATCATTCTTCTCCTCAAACAAATAGACATTGCCATCATTGTCTAATTTTCTGAGACCTTGTGCCATTAAAAAAGTATCAATACATTTGTACCATTCTCTAGGAGACTGTTTTAGACCATACACTGCTCTGTTTAGCTTCCACACTTTATTCTTTCCTTGTTCATAGCCAGGTGGTTGTTCTATATATATCTCTTCTTCCAGCTTAGCATTTAAGAAGGCTGTATTGCATCCATATGGTGCAGCTCATAGTCAAGTGCATTAGCAATAGCAATAGCAATTATCATTCTGATACTGTTCATCTTTATAACTGGTGAATAGGTCTCATCATAATCAACTCCTTTTCTTTGGGTAAATCCCTGAGCCACAAGTCGAGCTTTATGCTTTGGATTACCATCTACTCCTATTTTCAGTTTATATACCCATTTATTTCCTACAACATTCTTATTTTTTGGCCTTTCCACAACCTCATAAGTATTTGTTCTGTTGAATGAATCAATTTCATCATTCATTGCTTGTTTCCAATTGCTGCTCTCCAGATCTTTAATTGCTTCATCAAAACATTCTGGTATACCAGTCTCAAGAACCATTAAAGCTTGTGTAATATTTTCCTTTTGTAATTGTATTCTAACACTTCTGCCATCTGGCAGTCTGCATTCCTTCCTTAAGCTTTTCTCCTTCTGCATTCCTTCCTTAAGCTTTTCTCCTTCTGCCATACCCAAGGTCACGGGTTCAACGCCTCGTTGTGAAAGTGGCCATGCAATGTAAAGTTGGTGGGGGGAGGACCCACTTCAGCAATGTAAAATGGTGGGGGCAGGACCCATCTGGGTGTGTTGTAAAGTGTCACATGTCCGATAGGACGCTGCCTTGTGGCGTGACGTTAAAATCTCTTCTTCTTCTTCTTCTTCTTCTTATTCACATTTACATCTAGACTTACACTACAATTGCATAAATACAAACTTATAGCTCCATTCAAGATGTAAATTTTCCCATACATATCCATCAAGGGTAAAACCCAAGCCACAGCTGAAAGGTAACCTTTACATGGTTGGAGATATGAATATGTCTAGCAGGGTAGTATAGCTTTTGCCTTTAAACATGACGCATAAAATCCGACCATCATTTTTGAACACAGAATTCAGAATTTCAGAAAATACGAGTTTTAAAGTTAAACATGAGGCCACATAATTTCCAAATAAATGCATCTTATATCTTTATCTCATGTAATTTTCAGAATTTCAAAAAATAGTATTCAGAATTCCAATATCGAGTAATTTCATTCTTATCAAATCAAGTATTATATTGTAAATCATATCCAAGTTCAAGATGTAAGCATATTTATATCAGATCAAAATGTGGATGTAAGTGCATAACCTTGTATAATATTCTCATAAGGATAGAAATTCAGAGTGCAATTATATGAGCATTATATGACCATAGTAGAAATTTAATTAATCAAAAGCGGCATGTACTTGTCCAAGAATAACGTTAGCTATTTTCCAAGCTCTATACTTGCATTACATGTTTTCTCTTTTCTCGACTATGTTCTTGTACATATCGTAAACTAGGTAGATCTCACCACATTTCTTTGGAAATCGAGTTAGTTGAGCTTGATTTCCATGTAATATCTTCATTTTTAGTTGCCTTCATGCTGCAACCTTGTAACTTTGAAAAGACAGGAGATAGAGTCTCGGTTACCTGCACCCAAACAGACCAATATTAGCATAAAAATGGTAATAAGGAAAGGGGCGTCAGGTAAGCAATGAGACACTATGGCTCTTCGCCCTTCACCTATTCTTTCCAAAGTAGAATAGTTTAGAATAAGCAAGAAAGAGCTCATAAACTTATAATAAGAAGAAAGTAGTGTTTACTTCCTATTTACACAATATTATTGCTGCTTACATCAGCAATATCTCAGACTACAAACGACCATACCCTATTTATGGTATGTGGAATAAGACACCATCTTCATTTAAGTAGATCCAATAACTTCTTATGAGAGATGAACCCCATAAATATTTCATTCTGTCACCAGCAGTATTATTACTTGGCAGTTTATCAGAATTATGATACTACGCATTTAGTATTTTAAGTTTTAACAAAGAGGCTCTAAGTATTGTTACCACGCTAGCTTCCGGAAGACTATGTTCCCCTATCTACATGATAAAGAGCACATGGCAGCTGCTACACTACAAGATCCCCTGACCATGCAAAGGGGACGAATCCTAAACATTTAAAGTCTGTGATGTATAGTCCAGCATAAAAATATCATTTAGCATTTTATATTGAAGTACAACAACTCAAAAACAGTAAAAGCTTATAGATATTAGCAAATCCGGCTATGGAGTATCACAAAAAGCATGTAGATGTATGCATATCCGGCATGAACCTCATCCAAAATTTTCCAGAAACAAAAGACATGTATCATGTGCCAAGTATTTTTAGTTACCATTTTCAAGAAAAAAATCGCGATATTCTTTCGCAAGAATAGCAACCACACTATTCTTAGCTCTGTTTTTTCATGAATCCATACACTAAAACTACATTTCACAAACCAGATCTGTTATAAAAACCTGGATTTGGTCGCTCCTAATAGCGTCCGGCTTTTGAATCGTTTGCAATCCTCCATCGTTCCTTGAAATTTTCTTGAGCGGTTAGCTCCGGCTTTATTGCAGCCTTCTTCTACCGTGAATGTAAACCCCTTTTCGCATCTTGGGCTATCAATCAAACAGAGCAAATGAGATGCTTCCAAGAACAGAGTGGCAAAATACTTTCCGAGTAGTCGCTTAGGAGGAAATATCAGAGTAAGCTTTAAACCTAAATGCATCGTCCACTTTTCTATCACATGTTTCAACATTTTGTAAATGCATTAAATGAAATCGGCATGCCCTTTTAGGCTCTCCGCATCACTGTACCTCGATATTCTCAAATACGAGGTCAAATAAACTTGAATATATTAGTTATCTCATGACCAAGTAAGAATTACCCCTAAGGTATACACTTTTCCCTTTATAGACTTACCATTGGATATTACGTACACATCAATTTTCATAGAATATTAAGTAAAAGCCACCACACCAATTTCGATGCTACCAACTATCATTTCATAAATTTCTATATGTACCATTAACGTGGACATATATGTAAAGCAAGGTGATAGGTTTCCCACTAGATTTCCCTAGGTCAAGGTCTACTATAGACCTATATTTATACATTATACAAGGCCCACGAATTAATTATCAATGAGTCTCCCTAGTGTATTTGCTTTAGCCACTCATTCTCCATTGAGCTAGCAAATATATTCCATCCTTTACCATTGCCTTAGCATATATTTCTTCCCATTACATATTTAGTAAGCCAAATGTCAAAAGATAGTCTTATGTCCAAGGATCATGAATGTGAGAATTAGAAGCTCACTTTGTACACAATGGGATGTACCCCTTGTACTTTTTAGTCATGCCCAACATCCCCTAAGCAATTTCAGCACAAATGTAGGCATAGTGATTACACACATCATCTACACAAAGGCAATCTACCATTTTCAAGTCTAATTACCATGTCCCATGTTCTAATTTCTTAGTAAAAAGCCAAACCAAGAACTAGCCACATAGATTCTTTCTTTAAATTGACAATGTCATCAATAAATTCGAAATGGCTATTGTTATTCAAATTGCAAATAGTAATGTCGAAGACATACCTTATCGGCCCAAATTGCGCCGATCATTATTGTATGAGCAGCATTATGTGTACAACTTCCTCGTTTTCTTGTTGCCTATGAAAATATGAAGAAAAATATTCTTCTTCTTCTTCTTCTTCTTCTTCTTCTTCTTCGCCCACAACCCTCCCTCGGGTAGTCGGGCACTTCTTCTCATGGAATATAAGGAGTAGGACCCCCCTTCCATGGGAAGAAGGGTCCTACTACCCATCGCCAAGAACAATTATTTTTTTATTTGCTTCAGTTCACCAGATTATCCTATTGTATTGGATGCAGCATAAAAAGCCAGTCCAAGTATATTATGAAGATGTGTTGGATAAGGCAAAGTAAGCCAATTCCAAGTATATTTTCAAGTAAGATAAGGCACATTGGGCCAATATCCAAATTATGCATTGACGAGTGTCAATGGCACACTGGGCATTCCACCAGATGGTGGTAGATCTCATGTAATCCAAAGGTATAATATACAAGCTAACCTGATTTGTAGAAGACATGCACTTGCCAGCTATCTCCAGCATGTAGAGGTAATAGACTCTTTTGGACAACATAGGACAGGGGTCCTGTTCTCCCCATAGCCCGCTTCTAGGAGATGTATCAACTACATGAGAGAAATTAGTTCCCAATACAATAAACATCATTGATAAAATCCAAAACAAGGAATTCTTTAACATATCACAACCCTATAAAAGGCATAGTGATCGATAACGAGAATCAACCAAGTAAAGTGTAGCTGTGCTAGTTAGAAGACTCTAACTAATGGAAGTCACATTTTCTTCTTATTCACATTTACATCTAGACTTACACTACAATTGCATAAATACAAACTTATAGCTCCATTCAAGATGTAAATTTTCCCATACATATCCATCAAGGGTAAAACCCAAGCCACAGCTGAAAGGTAACCTTTACATGGTTGGAGATATGAATATGTCTAGCAGGGTAGTATAGCTTTTGCCTTTAAACATGACGCATAAAATCCGACCATCATTTTTGAACACAGAATTCAGAATTTCAGAAAATACGAGTTTTAAAGTTAAACATGAGGCCACATAATTTCCAAATAAATGCATCTTATATCTTTATCTCATGTAATTTTCAGAATTTCAAAAAATAGTATTCAGAATTCCAATATCGAGTAATTTCATTCTTATCAAATCAAGTATTATATTGTAAATCATATCCAAGTTCAAGATGTAAACATATCTATATATAACAGCTCAGAATGTATATGTAAACGCATAACCTTGTTGTATAATATTCTTATAAGGATAGAAATTCAGAGTGCAATTATATGAGCATTATATGACCATAGTAGAAATTCAGAATTAATCAAAACAGCATGTACTTGTCCAGTAATAACGTTAGCTATTTTCCAAGCTCTATACTTGCATTACATGTTTTTCTCTTTTTCTCTGACTATGTTCTTGTACATATCAGAAACTAGGTAGATCTCACCACATTTTGCTGGAAATCAGAGTTAGTTGAGCTTGATTCCCATGTAATATCTTCATTTTTAGTTGCCTTCATGCTGCAACCTTGTAACTTTGAAAAGACAGGAGATAGAGTCTCGGTTACCTGCACCCAAACAGACCAATATTAGCATAAAAATGGTAATAAGGAAAGGGGTGTCAGGTAAGCAATGAGACACTATGGCTCTTCGCCCTTCACCTATTCTTTCCAAAGTAGAATAGTTTAGAATAAGCAAGAAAGAGCTCATAAACTTATAATAAGAAGAAAGTAGTGTTTACTTCCTATTTACACAATATTATTGCTGCTTACATCAGCAATATCTCAGACTACAAACGACCATACCCTATTTATGGTATGTGGAATAAGACACCATCTTCATTTAAGTAGATCCAATAACTTCTTATGAGAGATTATCATAATGAACCCCATAAATATTTCATTCTGTCACCAGCAGTATTATTACTTGGCAGTTTATCAGAATTATGATACTACGCATTTAGTATTTTAAGTTTTAACAGCAGGCTCTAAGTATTACCACAGCTAGCTTCCTGGAAGACTATGTTCCCCTATCTACATGATAAAGAGCACATGGCAGCCTGCTACACCAGCATCCCCAGCCATGCAAAGGGGACGAATCCTAAACATTTAAAGTCTGTGATGTATAGTCCAGCATAAAAATATCATTTAGCATTTTATATTGAAGTACAACAACTCAAAAACAGTAAAAGCTTATAGATATTAGCAAATCCGGCTATGGAATATCATAAAAAGCATGTAGATGTATGCATATCCGGCATGAACCTCATCCAAAATTTTCCAGAAATAAAAGACATGTATCATGCAGCAGAAGTATTTTTAGCACGCCAGCCTAACCAAGCGTGCAAGCCTCCTTACAATTCTAGGGTATCCACGTAGCATCTCCACCTCATCAAAGTCTGAAGTGGCATAATATTCACCATTAGATTTTCATTTATGCAAATCTAAGGCTAGGGAAATTAGAAAAGAACCTAAAATTTCAACGGAGATACAGAACGATGTCGCGAGAGAGCATGCGTGCCTCGTGCCTCACAAGGATCTTCTACTTCCGTTTATTCCAGTCTTATTTCCTTGTTTATAGGGCAACCGTTTGAGTTTCTTCTTGATCATATTCTTCGCATCTTCTCCCGAAATCACCCATGTTCCACCCTTGCCGCTTGTCACCAAATCTGCAATCTTTGGAACATACAAGCCAAGCATGAAAACGCATTTGTTTTTTCAAAGAACATCCCTGAAGAAGTTATTTTCCGAATTCTCTATTTTAATCTCAACAGAAGAAGCCGCTCTATCAGAAGTTACCAAAGCAAGGAGAAGCATTTATGCAAGGTCCAATCCTCTCGGGTAAGATTTTGGCTTTAGTGAGTATTCATTGTCTTGTTGTCTCCCACCTGTTCGTCCACAGTCTTGAGTTTTTGATATGGGATCACCCACATTCATTATGTTTCAAATGCCGAAGTTGGTCATTCTCAAGCTTTTGTCTTGTGCCACTAAAAATGTTTCGTGTGGGTTGATCGCCTCCAAACATATATTTATGGTCTTAGTGGTGAAAGAGATTTAGCTACATTTTTGTGCTTGTCTCTGTCTTTAAAAGATCTTGAATAACATATCGTGACATGACATATAGCGACATGACATATAGCGAAGGTTCCATGTCCATTTTCCACCAGATTGTTCCAACCTTGAGCAGCTAATTATTTCATATTATTCGACTCCAAGGCCCTTTGTTAACATCAATTTCCAAATTTGAGCCCCTTATTAAAGGCGTTATTTATGAAGGTTGTGCCAATAATAAATTCTAGAAGATAATCATTTCAAAGGAATTGCGGATGGCATTGTTATGAACCCTCCGGACAAGTTGACTCTTTCATGTGATCGGTTTATGCTTCCCACCCATAAGAGATTATTGAATTCCTTGTTTTGGTCAAAGTCTTTTTACCATGGTGGATACCTTTCAGGCCTATGTAAAACCAGTTTTGTCATTCAAATTTAATAGCGCTTTACAAGCAACTCATTGATATACAATTACAACAACCTTAGGTTAGCTTTTGTTCTCTCTTTGAAGTATCGCAGTGATAATGCAAATATCTAGAAGGGTACTTATTGGACATGAGAAAAAAAAAGCCTTTACTAGAAGGCATATCTCTTTTATCTTTGATGCTTAGAAGAAGACAACTTGCTCATTTCATCTCCAAAAAAAACGAAAAGTACCGGTTCGGTTCTTCATATATCTCTCTGAATTTCCTCAACCATATTTTTTTTGGAAGACATCTAAGAGTTTCATACTTGTTGATGACTACTATAATACTTAAGTTTGCTACCTAACTTTCGATTGACTCGACTTGTTTAAAAGTGACATCTTTACGTGCTTGTGATTGTGCACAATGTTCTTCTAAAGCGTTGCCAAGTTACGCCCACTTTGCGGATAACTAGAAATCATGGCATTTCAAGAACTATTCTTAACTTAGTAGATTTGTCTAGTACTATTTGCACACAAATTTAAAGTAAGGTATGTTGTTTCATATATCGATTGCTTAAAGCTAGCGATACACTTGCCATAGGTCACATTGTCAATTAACTTAGACATTTTTTTCTGAGAATGTTTAATGTTTATAGCTCAACAACTTGCACCCGGATATTGCATTTTCATTATGCATGTGAAGGCAATTGTTACCACTAGATGTGGAACTGTTCGAATAGACGATATTAGGTAGATCTAAGCGGGGATTTCATCAAAGGGATTTTATCTCATTAATTAGTAGCAGGCCATATATCGATATGAAATTTGTCAAGTCTTACAATTGCAACATACTATTGGTAGTTTCTCGGCCTCCACTATTTTTCTTACAAATTGGAGCATATTGCTATTCATCAAACAAGCTTATACCATGCACTTTATAGGATAGGTAGCTCATGCATTAGCTAGAATATCTTTGTCAATAATTGAACATTGCACGATCTATTTTTACGCAATGCCTCCACCCATGTTCGAACATTTCGCATGGGTCTTTCGGGAGGTTTCTTAACATCCTTTGTGCGATCCACGGATCAGATATATTGTCAAGTTAGCCAAGGCAATGTGAAAAGATCTCTAGTTTCCTTGTAGTTAATATACCGATGAAGATTCAAATGAGTAAGAATTTATTTTCTAATGTTGTTATGTTTGAAAGGAATGAATTTTAAGGACATTTTTGTGTTTATTCAACTTCAGATTTATTTAAAATGTTCAAGGAAGGAAGAACATGTTGAAAGTGGCCTAAAGTGGCCACCAATTTCTATCTTGGAATAAGTGCATCAAGCGCATCGACATAGACTAGATTGTCCGAAAAT
This sequence comes from Isoetes taiwanensis, assembly GCA_021234155.1. Lineage (NCBI taxonomy): Eukaryota > Viridiplantae > Streptophyta > Lycopodiopsida > Isoetales > Isoetaceae > Isoetes > Isoetes taiwanensis. Next base: position 29,598,545 of record JAJEKV010000002.1, on the reverse strand, counting down.
GGAGTGTTGCCTTGCTCTAAAAGTGGAGTTAGAGTTACAACTTGCAACCGGCTAGCCTCCCGACACTATGCCGTCTTTGCGTCACGTCTCTTTGGCTACCAACCTCTCCTCAATGCCTTGTTCAATACCTCGAGATGGCAAGCGCCACGGGGTAATTTATTATTATCTTTTCTAAATTTTTGATGTTGTCACATAATAAGTAGAGGAACTTCAAGTTTAACGTACCATTGGTTATGGCAACAAACCGATTCTCACTTGATGGAAGTGATGCATCATCAATTCAGGCTCGACCGATTGTGAAGACTTGCTAGGCCAGGTTCACTATTAACTTGTTGCCTTCCATATCCTAGTCGACCTGATTGCCATCTCTCGCGAAAACCGAGCCTTGAATCGGGTCAATACTTGTCAACACTCTTCTCATCATCCTTATTGTACGTAAAATCAAGATGGGTCATCAATATGATACCGCCTGGATAGCAAAGATATCAAAACAGATTCATTTTAACGATGGTACATAAGCAAAAATTAGCTGCCATTTTGAATGAAAACCGAGGCAGAGGAAGCACACGCCTGTGATTTTGTTGCTAGTGATTGGACATGCTTATTAACCCCTATTTGTAATCCAGTTGAGCATGGAGATGATTTCCCTAACCACTTTGCACTTGTTTGTTGTAGAATAATTAACGTAACCCGAAGTATGGGGAGGTCAAGAACACGACACCGATCGTGCTCCTTGCATTGTGGTAAAATAGAAATTTGTGACTAACTGTTTTACCACCTTGCTAAGATTTTGGCTTGGCATTCCATCTTCAAGCAGGAGTTAATGGACCTTATTGTTTACCACACGACAATAGTTGAATCGAAAGCAAGAGCAGTTTTTGAGAGGCCTACGCCCTTGCACCTATATTTTCTATCTATCATCATCATGATTTTCTCTTGTTACAACTGTTAAAAGTGTATCTCGAATTTGTTTCTTTTATTTTAATTATCACGTGATCCTAATGGCACGCGTCTAGAAAAGCCTTTCAAACAATCTAGTACGGGTGCGCGGGGTGGCCTTGGCCTTAAACCTTAAGGTTTTTCTCGATGTCAAGTGTAAATCCTTTATGCGTTCTCAAGCACGCCTCACCTTGAAGTTTTCAACTTGAAACTCGAGAATTTTTGCTTTATTTTCGAACAATGAGGTTCATTTTGTCCTTTCTATGAATGATAGATAGTTTTGCTAAAATTCCTTAAAGAAATAGGATCGGTCTTGACTATGGGCACGAGGCAACTTTGTGTGCAAATTGACCTTGCCATGCTAGAAATTTGAGGCCTGAAGATCATGGGAAGATGCCCTAAATCTTAAACAAGTTTTGAATTGCGCCAATAGTTTGGCTCACTTATTATTCAATTTGCTTGCCATAACTTTAGCATGCTCCATGAAATCCTAAGGTCTTGGGCTCAAACGATACGTCCAATCTTACCACACAATAGAATTAATAGGAAAAAAGCTCAAATGAAACATTGAAATGTCCAAACCTGCCATGAATATCCTTATTTCGACATGGCCAAAAAAGAAAAAAATAATAATTGGTTCTTCAAATGAAAGAAAAAGATCTACTATAAACCCTTGTAATAATCGAACACTCTAGCCTTTCTTTTTAATTTTTTAAGAATAGAATAGAATAGAATAGAATAGAATAGAATGTATTTTTATCGTCCACGGAGACCAATTGGCCGATGGGACCCAAACAAAGAAAGAGCATCATGTGTATTACTGTCAAGATTAAAAAACCTCCACCGAAGAAGGGTTTTCGAGGGAAAAATCTTAGCAATAATAAGTATCTTTGGTAGATCTGTACAATCATATATGGCAATTCAATATCGCACCGAGAAGCACAATTGAGTCCATGCCTTTATGAACGCTGATGTGCTTCTATAGATCTGGTATGTTCATCATTATACTATGACATAGAAACATGTATTTTAAAATGTGCTTCAGGTGTCAAAATTCAAATACAGTGCATAAACAATGCTGGAAGCATCAACAATTCAACAACTCAAGTAACAGATGAACAGAGATCATTCAATGTTGATCTTCAAACCAGCATTGTCCAGTCCAAACGATAAAAAACTGTGCAAGTAAAGTGGTAAAGCTATACCTCATCCATGCAATAATGTGGTTGGAAATTTGCAGAGCACACCAATGCCCCTCTACATAAAACAGAGCATAAACATCAGACCAAATCTATGCAGCAGTGCTCTTCATGTACAAGCCTGATAAGGCCATGCCTGGTTGTCCAGTGATTAAGCTAACTCAAGAAAATTTGCAGAGCACACCACTGTCCCTCTACATAAAACAGACCATAAAAACCTCAAATCAGATCGATGCAATAGGGCTCTTCATGTACAAGCCTGATAAGTCCATGCCCAGTTGTCCAGTAAAGAAGCTAACTCAAGAAAATTTCACCTACTGAATTTGAAGAAACATACATTAAGCCCATATCCTTTGATACGTGTTCCAACATGTAGTATCATTGGTTAAGACCTACCAACTTTCTCACTTTCTCACTCCCTTGATTATTTTTTAAAAGAAGTTTATATTTACTAGTTCCACCAATATGTCATGTTTTCCCTATCATCCCATCTAAATAAACTACTACAAACATTAAACATTTCGAACTCATAGCTCAAATATTTATGTACGTGCAAATTTATCTTGTTATTTTTAGGCTGCAAGTTGTAACCAATACACGTTCACTCTAACCTCAAGATGAGAAAAACTAGGGTGCCTTGCTTGGCACTTGTGATAGTTTCTAGCTTGATCTTGGGGATCTTGCTCGGCCACAGCCTCTGGCGTGCCTTTTTGCTAGTTAGTTACCATTTTCAAGAAAAAATCGCATATTACTGCAAGAATAGCAACCTCACTATTCTTAGCTCTGTTTTTTCATGAATCCATACACTAAAACTACATTTAACAAATCAGATCTGTTATAAAAACCTGGATTTGGTCGCTCCTAATAGCGTCCGGCTTTTGAATCGTTTGCAATCCTCCATCATTCCTTGAAATTTTCTTGAGCGGTTAGCTCCCAGCTTGTGCAGCCCTTCTACCGTGAATGTAAACCCCTTTCGGCATCTTGGGCTATCAATCAAACAGAGCAGCGGAGATGCTTCCAAGAACAGAGTGGCAAAATACTTTCCAGAGTAGTCGCTTAGGAGGAAATATCAGAGTAAGCTTTAAACCTAAATGCATCGTCCACTTTTCTATCACATGTTTCAACATTTTGTAAATGCATTAAATGAAATCGGCATGCCCTTTTAGGCTCTCCGCATCACTGTACCTCGATATTCTCAAATACGAGGTCAAATAAACTTGAATATATTAGTTATCTCATGACCAAGTAAGAATTACCCCTAAGGTATACCTTTATAGACTTACCATTGGATATTACGTACACATCAATTTTCATAGAATATTAAGTAAAAGCCACCACACCAATTTCGATGCTACCAACTATCATTTCATAAATTTTTATATGTACCATTAACGTGGACATATATGTAAAGCAAGGTGATAGGTTTCCCACTAGATTTCCCTAGGTCAAGGTCTACTATAGACCTATATTTATACATTATACAAGGCCCACGAATTAATTATCAATGAGTCTCCCTAGTGTATTTGCTTTAGCCACTCATTCTCCATTGAGCTAGCAAATATATTCCATCCTTTACCATTGCCTTAGCATATATTTCTTCCCATTACATATTTAGTAAGCCAAATGTCAAAAGATAGTCTTATGTCCAAGGATCATGAATGTGAGAATTAGAAGCTCACTTTGTACACAATGGGATGTACCCCTTGTACTTTTTAGTCATGCCCAACATCCCCTAAGCAATTTCAGCACAAATGTAGGCATAGTGATTACACACATCATCTACACAAAGGCAATCTACCATTTTCAAGTCTAATTACCATGTCCCATGTTCTAATTTCTTAGTAAAAAGCCAAACCAAGAACTAGCCACATAGATTCTTTCTTTAAATTGACAATGTCATCAATAAATTCGAAATGGCTATTGTTATTCAAATTGCAAATAGTAATGTCGAAGACATACCTTATCGGCCCAAATTGCGCCGATCATTATTGTATGAGCAGCATTATGTGTACAACTTCCTCGTTTTCTTGTTGCCTATGAAAATATGAAGAAAAATATTCTTCTTCTTCTTCTTCTTCTTCTTCTTCGCCCACAACCCTCCCTCGGGTAGTCGGGCACTTCTTCTCATGGAATATAAGGAGTAGGACCCCCCTTCCATGGGAAGAAGGGTCCTACTACCTTACTGCCAAGAACAATTATTTTTTTATTTGCTTCAGTTCACCAGATTATCCTATTGTATTGGATGCAGCATAAAAAGCCAGTCCAAGTATATTATGAAGATGTGTTGGATAAGGCAAAGTAAGCCAATTCCAAGTATATTTTCAAGTAAGATAAGGCACATTGGGCCAATATCCAAATTATGCATTGACGAGTGTCAATGGCACACTGGGCATTCCACCAGATGGTGGTAGATCTCATGTAATCCAAAGGTATAATATACAAGCTAACCTGATTTGTAGAAGACATGCACTTGCCAGCTATCTCCAGCATGTAGAGGTAATAGACTCTTTTGGACAACATAGGACAGGGGTCCTGTTCTCCCCATAGCCCGCTTCTAGGAGATGTATCAACTACATGAGAGAAATTAGTTCCCAATACAACAAACATCATTGATAAAATCCAAAACAAGGAATTCTTTAACATATCACAACCCTATAAAAGGCATAGTGATCGATAACGAGAATCAACCAAGTAAAGTGTAGCTGTGCTAGTTAGAAGACTCTAACTAATGGAAGTCACATTTTCTTCTTATTCACATTTACATCTAGACTTACACTACAATTGCATAAATACAAACTTATAGCTCCATTCAAGATGTAAATTTTCCCATACATATCCATCAAGGGTAAAACCCAAGCCACAGCTGAAAGGTAACCTTTACATGGTTGGAGATATGAATATGTCTAGCAGGGTAGTATAGCTTTTGCCTTTAAACATGACGCATAAAATCCGACCATCATTTTTGAACACGTAAATTGAGAATTTTTAAAATACTGAGTTTTAAAGTTAAACATGAGGCCACATAATTTCCAAATAAATGCATCTTATATCTTTATCTCATGTAATTTTCAGAATTTCAAAAAATAGTATTCAGAATTCCAATATCGAGTAATTTCATTCTTATCAAATCAAGTATTATATTGTAAATCATATCCAAGTTCAAGATGTAAACATATCTATATATAACAGCTCAGAATGTATATGTAAACGCATAACCTTGTTGTATAATATTCTTATAAGGATAGAAATTCAGAGTGCAATTATATGAGCATTATATGACCATAGTAGAAATTCAGAATTAATCAAAACAGCATGTACTTGTCCAGTAATAACGTTAGCTATTTTCCAAGCTCTATACTTGCATTACATGTTTTTCTCTTTTTCTCTGACTATGTTCTTGTACATATCAGAAACTAGGTAGACCTCACCACATTTTGCTGGAAATCAGAGTTAGTTGAGCTTGATTCCCATGTAATATCTTCATTTTTAGTTGCCTTCATTTTGCAACCTTGTAACTTTGAAAAAGCGGGGAGATAGAGTCTGGGTTACCTCGCACCCAAACGGACCAATATTAGCATAAAATGGTAATAAGGAAAGGGGTGTCGGGTAAGCAATGAGACACTATGGCTCTTAAGCCCTTCACCTATTCTTTCCAAAGTAGAATAGTTTAGAATAAGCAAGAAAGAGCTCATAAACTTATAATAAGAAGAAAGTAGTGTTTACTTCCTATTTTATTAATATTATTCTTTGCTTACATAAAAGCAATATCTCAGACTACAAACGACCATACCCTATTTATGGTATGTGGAATAAGACACCATCTTCATTTAAGTAGATCCAATAACTTCTTATGAGAGATTATCATAATGAACCCCATAAATATTTCATTCTCGTCACCCCTAAAGATATTATTACTTGGCGCAGTTTATCGAATTATGATACTACGATTTAGTATTTTAAGTTTTAAAAACAGGGCTCTAAGTATTACCACGCCTAGCTTCCGGGAAGACTATGTTCCCCTATCTACATGATAAAGAGCACATGGGCGACTGCTACACCAAAGATCCCCGACCATGCAAAGGGGCCTAATCCTAAACATTTAAAGTGCAGGATGTATAGTCCAGCATAAAAATATCATTTAGCATTTTATATTGAAGTACAACAACTCAAAAACAGTAAAAGCTTATAGATATTAGCAAATCCGGCTATGGAGTATCATAAAAAGCATGTAGATGTATGCATATCCGGCATGAACCTCATCCAAAATTTTCCAGAAATAAAAGACATGTATCATGCAGCAGAAGTATTTTTAGTTACCATTTTCAAGAAAAAATCGCATATTACTGCAAGAATAGCAACCTCACTATTCTTAGCTCTGTTTTTTCATGAATCCATACACTAAAACTACATTTAACAAATCAGATCTGTTATAAAAACCTGGATTTGGTCGCTCCTAATAGCGTCCGGCTTTTGAATCGTTTGCAATCCTCCATCATTCCTTGAAATTTTCTTGAGCGGTTAGCTCCCAGCTTGTGCAGCCCTTCTACCGTGAATGTAAACCCCTTTCGGCATCTTGGGCTATCAATCAAACAGAGCAGCGGAGATGCTTCCAAGAACAGAGCGGCAAAATACTTTCCAGAGTAGCCGCTTAGGAGGAAATATCAGAGTAAGCTTTAAACCTAAATGCATCGTCCACTTTTCTATCACATGTTTCAACATTTTGTAAATGCATTAAATGAAATCGGCATGCCCTTTTAGGCTCTCCGCATCACTGTACCTCGATATTCTCAAATACGAGGTCAAATAAACTTGAATATATTAGTTATCTCATGACCAAGTAAGAATTACCCCTAAGGTATACACTTTTCCCTTTATAGACTTACCATTGGATATTACGTACACATCAATTTTCATAGAATATTAAGTAAAAGCCACCACACCAATTTCGATGCTACCAACTATCATTTCATAAATTTCTATATGTACCATTAACGTGGACATATATGTAAAGCAAGGTGATAGGTTTCCCACTAGATTTCCCTAGGTCAAGGTCTACTATAGACCTATATTTATACATTATACAAGGCCCACGAATTAATTATCAATGAGTCTCCCTAGTGTATTTGTTTTAGCCACTCATTCTCCATTGAGCTAGCAAAATATATTCCATCCTTTACCATTGCCTTAACATATATTTCTTCCCATTACATATTTAGTAAGCCAAATGTCAAAAGATAGTCTTATGTCCAAGGATCATGAATGTGAGAATTAGAAGCTCACTTTGTACACAATGGGATGTACCCCTTGTACTTTTTAGTCATGCCCAACATCCCCTAAGCAATTTCAGCACAAATGTAGGCATAGTGATTACACACATCATCTACACAAAGGCAATCTACCATTTTCAAGTCTAATTACCATGTCCCATGTTCTAATTTCTTAGTAAAAGCCAAACCAAGAACTAGCCACATAGATTCTTTCTTTAAATTGACAATGTCATCAATAAATTGAAATGGCTATTGTTATTCAAATTGCAAATAGTAATGTCGAAGACATACCTTATCGGCCCAAATTGCTTGTAGATCATTATTGTATGAGCAAACATTATGTGTACAACTTCCTCGTTTTCTTGTTGCCTATGAAAATATGAAGAAAAATATTCTTCTTCTTCTTTCTTCTTCTTCTTCTTCTTCTTCTTCTTCTTCTTCTTCTTCTTCTTCTTCTTCTTCTTCTTCTTCTTCTTCTTCTTCTTCTTCTTCTTCTTCTTCTTCTTCTTCTTCTTCTTCTTCTTCTTCTTCTTCTTCTTCTTCTTCTTCTTCTTCTTCTTCTTCACATGTTCTTACCGGGACATGTTCTACAGTCACAATTAAAGTACAATTACTTTTTAAAAGAACCTTGTTCAAGGCAAGATCACATTTCCATATATCCACCAGTGGTTTTTAGGCAGGCCACATCGAGCACTCTCCAAACCATTAGCCCATATAAATTCCTGGATTTTTAAAAAACAAATTCCATAAAGTGTAAATCTCAATTTTTAAAGTGTAAAGTGTAAACGAAACATTTTAAAGTATAAAGTATACAATGTATTTAACTTATAACGCATTATGTATTCTCAAAGTGTAAGTATAAAGTGCCATAGATACAAAATATAGAGTTTTCAATAAAATTCCTGTATAATATGTATTCATATATCTTATCTCTTATCTGTGTCTCTATCAAAGTGCAGCTTATTCCATCTCTTACGCATCCAGTTATTCCATTTCCACGTTAACGCCAACTCTAACAGCAAAATAGAGACAATTGGAGGAGAGACAATTTCTTATGCCATACTTCAACATTTTAACCAATCATTTAATGCAATCGGCATCCCTATAAAGGGCCTTAGCATCACCGCCATATCTGCCATACTACTCACATGCTCTAGATATGTGCATAATAATTTCCTTAGGCTAAAATATATTGCATACCTAGTTCACATTTAATAACTAGCCACTCAAATCTAATTCCTTATGAATTTTGTAAGTACAGTCCTTTTTATGGCAATATAAAACTTGCCTAGTCTCATTATAATTATATAGGCCTTTGCCCATAGCCCTTGCAGTGGTCAATTCATCACTGCATCTTCTTAAGCTTTTGAAAATGTACGATCAAGTATCCCCCAAGGTCATTTTCAAAGGACCCATCACATATTTTAGTGCATAGCCAAGTGTGGCAATACCAAAGGTCCCTTAAATATATTATATTTTTATCTTCCAAGGACCCAACACATATTTATATATGTATAACCCTTTAAGCCATAACTTAATGATCTACACAAAGGCAATATACCATTTTCAAGTTTAATTACCATGTCCCATGTTCTAATTCCCTAGTAGAAAGCCAAACCAAGAACTTGCCACATAGATTCTTTCTTTAAATTGACAATGTCATCAATAACTTCGAAATGGCTATTGTTATTTAAATTGTAAATAGTAATGTCGAAGACATACCTTATCGGCCCAAATTGCCTCGATCATTGCTGTATGAGCAGCATTATGTGTACAACTTCCTAGTTATCTTGTTGCTTATGAAAATATGACGAAAAATATTCTTCTTCTTCTTCTTCTTCTTCTTCTTCTTCTTCTTCTTCTTCTTCTTCTTCTTCTTCTTCTTCTTCTTCTTCTTCTTCTTCTTCTTCTTCTTCTTCTTCTTCTTCTTCTTCTTCTTCTTCTTCTTCTTCTTCTTCTTCTTCTTCTTCTTCTTCTTCTTCTTCTTCTTCTTCTTCTTCTTCTTCTTCTTCTTCTTCTTCTTCTTCTTCTTCTTCTTCTTCTTCGACATATCTTCACCAGGATTACTTTTCATAATATGAAAAACAAGTTTACATATATGAATTTGGTTCAAGGTGAAAATGACACAGACAGACATATCCACCCTGGCGTTACCCAGGCCACAACCACACAAGAGTCATCTTTAGAAAATATTCATAATAATCAATATAGTTCTAAATTCTATCATTACCATCAATCTACATGCATAGTTCCATGACATTTTATTTTGTAAAAAATAAGGTTTACATTTCTATAATTTCATATTTCCATAATTCTAAAAATTTATCGTCAACATATCGGAATGTACATATAAAGTCAAAATTATTCAACTATAAATGCAAATTCAGATCTTTAATAGTATTGCTAACTTTCATTATGCATGTTTTCATAGTCATAAGAATCAAATTTATGTGTAGCTTTTATCTTAGAATCGATAGATCTCACCAACTTCATGCCATCCAATAATGGATCGAGATAATGTCAACTCAGAAGTTTGCGGAAGAGACTCCAAGTGCATTAACACATCCAGAGTTGCATATCCAAATATTCCATCTTCCTTCAAGTACAGCGACACCTAGGCCGACAAAATAGAGACAATTGGAGGAGAGAACCCTGCACTGCTGACCAATCAATACACAATTAGCGTGAAAACGGTAAAATGTGCAAGGGCCAAAAAGGTACATTGGGTCTCGGTTTATCACCGATCACCGATTGTATCCTTTTGCCCCGAGGTGACGCGTTAACAAGAAAGGAGACTGGAATGGTAATATCTTTAGCATTATAGACTTTTCAATTGATCTCAAACATAACCATTAGACGAGAACTAATTTCTTAGTCCCAAATCTAGTTGGTTACCTTGATTCTCAAAGTATGAAGTGCAAGATGACATAATCAAGATTGTATAATAAAGCTTAATATATTTAGCATTTTAAGCTTCTCGAATTTCCTGTAACATACATTCTAACATATAATCCTTTGCATTTATGCGTTTTTATGCCAAAATTTTAAGTCTTGTAGTACGCCATGAAATATCACCCAAGGCTTCCTCTATAATTTAAAAAGAATTAAACATTGGAAAGGCATTTTAATCCGTTAAAAATCATGGAAGCATTATCACATGTATGCATTAGGCATTTTAATAAAATCATCAGAAGCATATCCATATCCTTGTTTCTCAATTTAGAACTTGTGCTTTAATAATGCAATATAGCTTTATCTTTGGAAGCATAAACAAGTTTCATCCCGGAATTATTATCTCGGACACATCAAAATGCTAAAAGCGAACACGAGTTTAAAGTTTTCGAATAACATTCATTTGCATTTGAATTTTAGCTCCATCATGGATTGAACTCGTTAGTGCAAGATTCTGCCATGAAAATTGTATACGGCAGAAGACAACCATGGTAAATCAGAAATATATAAGCTCCAGATGCCATTTTGCATGGAAGAGCGAATAATAGGAAAACATAATACAGAAAGCAATGTAAGAGATCTACCTGGTCTCCGGAAACATGCATCCAATTTATAGGATCATTTAGCAGTATTAGATCCTTGCTAAAAACTCCAGGTTACAAGTTCGACAAGAACCTATTTGGGTGCCAAATACATATCGACCATGCTTACAAGACATAGCACATCGATTCATATATGGCAAAGCTCTGCGGGCCGAGAATCCAAAAATCCCCGTGTCTTTTTCTTGTATCATTGCATCCATGATCATTGAGCATAGATCCGAACCTATTTAAGTATATCTGGATCTTCTGGACTAGATGCTACCAGATGCAATAGAAAATGATGGATTCGTGTCTCAATATCTGTGTAGGCTATCTAAATCAAACAAACAAGCAAGCACCATAACCATTTTTGGCATGTCTCCATATGCGGCTACATATCGGTCATAAACCTAAAAGGGAAACCGACCATAATTTTGCCAAACGCATGTAGATCATGATGGCGGAAATTTTGGCGCTAAAGCCATGTTGCCAAAAGCTTTATATGCTGTTTGGACCATAAAAATTCTTCACAAAGGCAACAAAGGCATTTTAGAGAACCAATCAAATGAAATGCTTTTTTTCTATCTTCGGCTTCCAAAGACCACATCGTAAGCATATGAGAAAAATAGACACAAGTGAAATTATATAGTTGAACGAATTTAATTCTTTCACAAGTCCAAAAGCCACAAACTTTTTGCACATGTCAAATCATTTTTTGCACATGGCATATATCATTAATGCCTTATGCTTTGCCTTATGCCACATTAAATACTAGACCATTGAAGCATAGAAACGTGGTATTTTTGACATAGTCACTTTATGCATGGCCACCATTCATATCAAAACATCACCTCTATAAAAATTTCCAATATATAGCCAATATTTGAAGAATCTAAGATATGGCACAATAACATATGCCAACATTAGTTAGTCTTTTGATTTAAACCCAAAGTATCAATAATCTAATGGTTCCATCTTTTGGACCTTTAAAGTCAAATTACACAAGGTACAACTAGGGCTAGTCGTCCAACTTACAAAATTTTCATTCTTGCATCGCTTCCCCATATGTCATAGATGCCATATAAAGTACATCCTTCAACAATTCCAAGGATCTTAGAGAATATTTCTCTTCTCTTCTTCTTCTTCTTCTTCTCCTTCTTCTTCTTCCTTCTTCTTCCTTCTTCCTCCTTCCTCCTCCTCCTTCTTCTTCTTCTTCCTCTTCTTCTTTCCTCCTTCTTCTTCCTTCTTCTCCTTCCTCCTCCTCCCCACAATCCCTCCCTCGGGATGTAGGATACCTCTTTTTATAAGGAAAGTAGGACCCCCCCTATAAAAAGAGGGGTCCTACTTCCTTACACCAGAAGAAAATCGATTCATAGAATCATTACGTTAGTCAAGTTATTGTATTGTATACATCTAAGTAGTATAAGGTGCAATGGACCAAATACCATATCATTTGTAGTGAGATAATTCAAGAACTAGCTCGATTGGACTAGTTCAAGACACGAGAAATGTTATTTCGAGATTTTATAACATCTAAGTAGTATAAGGTGCAATGGACCAAATACCATATCTGCTGTAGCAGATAATTCAAGAACTAGCTCAGTGGACTAGTTCAAGACCCGAAATGTATTTTCGAGGATTTTATAATTGTGAGGTACATGGGGCATGATGGGCCTAAGTACCATGTTATGCATCTACCATAACAACTAATATCAAAACCTCAATTGTTAACTGAACGTAATAAAATATCTACTAACCTGGTTTGTGCAAGTCTTCCGTTTGCCGGTTTGCCAGATGATTCCAAAACCCCATCACTATATGTTGGGTTCAAGCGGACCCGAGAATTGGGACATGGCACAATGGGCCAAAGTCTAGTGTGTGCGATTGTGTTTGCGGATATCTCTAGCAAGTGGAAATCCGCGGTTTCTTCTTCGACATATCTTCACGGGATTACTTTTCATAATATGAAAAACAAGTTTACATATATGAATTTGGTTCAAGGTGAAAATGACATGACAGACATATCCACCCTGGCGTTACCCAGGCCACAACCACACAAGAGTCATCTTTAGAAAATATTCATAATCAATATAGTTCTAAATTCTATCGTACCATCAATCTACATGCATAGTTCCATGACATTTCAGTATTTTGTAAAAAAATAAGGTTTACATTTCTATAATTTCATATTTCCATAATTCTAAAAATTTATCGTCAACATATCAGAATGTACATATAAAGTCAAAATTATTCAACTATAAATGCAAATTCAGATCTTTAATAGTATTGCTAACTTTCATTATGCATGTTTTTCATAGTCATAAGAATCAAATTTATGTGTAGCTTTTATCTTAGAATCAGATAGATCTCACCAACTTCATGCCATCCAATAATGGATCAGATAATGTCAACCTGTAAAGCTGCGGAAGAGACTCCAAGTGCATTAACACATCCAGGAGTTGCATATCCAAATATTCCATCTTCCTTCAAGTACGCGACACCTAGCTGACAAAATAGAGACAATTGGAGGAGAGAACCCGTACACTGCTTGACCAATCAATACACAATTAGCGTGAAAACGGTAAATGTGCAAGGGCCAAAAGGTACATTGGGTCTCTCAGTTTATCACTGATCACCGATTGTATCCTTTTGCCCTGAGGTGACGTTAACAAGAAAGGAGACTGGAATGGTAATATCTTTAGTATTATAGACTTTTCAATTGATCTCAAACATAACCATTAGACGAGAACTAATTTCTTAGTCCCAAATCTAGTTGGTTACCTTGATTCTCAAAGTATGAAGTGCAAGATGACATAATCGGCATTGTATAATAAAGCTTAATATATTTAGCATTTTAAGCTTCTCGAATTTCTGTAACATACATTCTAACATATAATCCTTTGCATTTATCGTTTTTATGCCAAAATTTTAAGTCTTGTAGTACGCCATGAAATATCACCCAAGGCTTCCTCTATAATTTAAGAATTACTTGAACCATAAAAAACTGTTATAAACATATGGAAATGGAAATTTTTGAAGCCTAAGTATTGCAATCCGTTAATAACGTATCTAGATGAAAAAGAATCAGGTCTAACAGCATATGGCATTATCACATGTATGCATTAGGCATTTTAATAAAATCATGGAAGCATCAGATCAAACAACATATCCTACTTGTTTCTCAATTTAGAACTTGTGCTTTAATAATGCAATATAGCTTTATCTGTTGGAAGCATAAACAAGTTTCATCCCTGGAATTATTATCTCAGACACATCAAAAATGCTAAAAGCGAACCTGAGTTTAAGCGCTCGAATAACATTCATTTGCATTTGAATTTTAGCTCCATCATGGATTGAACTCGTTAGTGCAAGATTCTGCCATGAAAATTGTATACGGCAGAAGACAACCATGGTAAATCAGAAATATATAAGCTCCAGATGCCATTTTGCATGGAAGAGCGAATAATAGGAAAACATAATACAGAAAGGAATGTAAGAGATCTACCTGGTCTCCGGAAACATGCATCCAATTTATAGGATCATTTAGCAGTATTAGATCCTTGCTAAAAACTCCAGGTTACAAGTTCGTCAGCAACCTATTTGGGTGCCAAATACATATCGACCATGCTTACAAGACATAGCACATCAGATTCATATATGGCAAAGGCTCTGTGGCCGAGAATCCAAAAATCCTGTGTCTTTTTCTTGTATCATTGCATCCATGATCATTGAGCATAGATCCGAACCTATTTAAGTATATCTGGATCTTCTGGACTAGATGCTACCAGATGCAATAGAAAATGATGGATTCGTGTCTCAATATCTGTGTAGGCTATCTAAATCTGTCAAACAAGCAAGCACCATAACCATTTTTGGCATGTCTCCATATGCGGCTACATATCCGGTCATAAACCTAAAAGGGAAACCGACCATAATTTTGCCAAACACATGTAGATCATGATGGCGGAAATTTTGGCGCTAAAGCCATGTTGCCAAAAGCTTTATATGCTGTTTGGACCATAAAAATTCTTCACAAAGGCAACAAAGGCATTTTAGAGAACCAATCAAATGAAATGCTTTTTTCTATCTTCGGCTTCCAAAGACCACATCGTAAGCATATGAGAAAAATAGACACAAGTGAAATTATATAGTTGAACGAATTTAATTCTTTCACAAGTCCAAAAGCCACAAACTTTTTTGCACATGTCAAATCATTTTTGCACATGGCATATATCATTAATGCCTTATGCTTTGCCTTATGCCACATTAAATACTAGACCATTGAAGCATAGAAACGTGGTATTTTTGACATAGTCACTTTATGCATGGCCACCATTCATATCAAAACATCACCTCTATAAAAATTTCCAATATATAGCCAATATTTGAAGAATCTAAGATATGGCACAATAACATATGCCAACATTAGTTAGTCTTTTGATTTAAACCCAAAGTATCAATAATCTAATGGTTCCATCGTTTGGACCTTTAAAGTCAAATTACACAAGGTACAACTAGGGCTAGTCGTCCAACTTACAAATTTTCATTCTTGCACGCTTCCCCCATATGTCATAGATGCCATATAAAGTACATCCTTCAACAATTCCAAGGATCTTAGAGAATATTCTCTTCTTCTTCTTCTTCTTCTTCTTCTTCTTCTTCTTCTTCTTCTTCTTCTTCTTCTTCTTCTTCTTCTTCTTCTTCTTCTTCTTCTTCTTCTCCTCCTCCCACAATCCCTCCCTCAGGATGTAGGATACCTCTTTTTATAAGGAAAGTAGGACCCCCCCTATAAAAAGAGGGGTCCTACTTCCTTACACCAGAAGAAAATCGATTCATAGAATCATTACATTAGTCAAGTTATTGTATTGTATACATCTAAGTAGTATAAGGTGCAATGGACCAAATACCATATCCGCTGTAGCAGATAATTCAAGAACTAGCTCAGTGGACTAGTTCAAGACCTGAAATGTACTCAGGATTTTATAACATCTAAGTAGTATAAGGTGCAATGGACCAAATACCATATCCGCTGTAGCAGATAATTCAAGAACTAGCTCAGTGGACTAGTTCAAGACCTGAAATGTACTCAGGATTTTATAATTGTGAGGTACATGGGGCACAGTGGGCCCTAAGTACCATGTTATGCATCTACCATAACAACTAATATCAAAACCTCAATTGTTAACTGAACGTAATAAAATATCTACTAACCTGGTTTGTGCAAGTCTTCCGTTTGCCGGTTTGCCAGATGATTCCAAAACCCCATCACTATATGTTGGGTTCAACGGACCCAGTAATTGGGACATGGCACAATGGGCCAAAGTCCTAGTGTGCAGTTGTGTTTGCCAGATATCTCTAGCAAGTGGAAATCACAGTTTCTTCTTCGACATATCTTCACCAGGATTACTTTTCATAATATGAAAAACAAGTTTACATATATGAATTTGGTTCAAGGTGAAAATGACACAGACAGACATATCCACCCTGGCGTTACCCAGGCCACAACCACACAAGAGTCATCTTTAGAAAATATTCATAATCAATATAGTTCTAAATTCTATCGTACCATCAATCTACATGCATAGTTCCATGACATTTCAGTATTTTGTAAAAAAATAAGGTTTACATTTCTATAATTTCATATTTCCATAATTCTAAAAATTTATCGTCAACATATCAGAATGTACATATAAAGTCAAAATTATTCAACTATAAATGCAAATTCAGATCTTTAATAGTATTGCTAACTTTCATTATGCATGTTTTTCATAGTCATAAGAATCAAATTTATGTGTAGCTTTTATCTTAGAATCAGATAGATCTCACCAACTTCATGCCATCCAATAATGGATCAGATAATGTCAACCTGTAAAGCTGCGGAAGAGACTCCAAGTGCATTAACACATCCAGGAGTTGCATATCCAAATATTCCATCTTCCTTCAAGTACGCGACACCTAGCTGACAAAATAGAGACAATTGGAGGAGAGAACCCGTACCTGCAGCCAATCAATACACAATTAGCGTGAAAACGGTAAATGTGCAAGGGCCAAAAGGTACATTGGGTCTCTCAGTTTATCACTGATCACCGATTGTATCCTTTTGCCCTGAGGTGACGTTAACAAGAAAGGAGACTGGAATGGTAATATCTTTAGCATTATAGACTTTTCAATTGATCTCAAACATAACCATTAGACGAGAACTAATTTCTTAGTCCCAAATCTAGTTGGTTACCTTGATTCTCAAAGTATGAAGTGCAAGATGACATAATCAGCATTGTATAATAAAGCTTAATATATTTAGCATTTTAAGCTTCTCGAATTTCCTGTAACATACATTCTAACATATAATCCTTTGCATTTATGCGTTTTTATGCCAAAATTTTAAGTCTTGTAGTACGCCATGAAATATCACCCAAGGCTTCCTCTATAATTTAAGAATTACTTGAACCATAAAGCCTGTTATAAACGTATGGAAATGGAAATTTTTGAAGCCTAAGTATTGCAATCCGTTAATAACGTATCTAGATGAAAAAGAATCAGGTCTAACAGCATATGGCATTATCACATGTATGCATTAGGCATTTTAATAAAATCATGGAAGCATCAGATCAAACAACATATCCTACTTGTTTCTCAATTTAGAACTTGTGCTTTAATAATGCAATATAGCTTTATCTGTTGGAAGCATAAACAAGTTTCATCCCTGGAATTATTATCTCAGACACATCAAAAATGCTAAAAGCGAACCTGAGTTTAAGCGCTCGAATAACATTCATTTGCATTTGAATTTTAGCTCCATCATGGATTGAACTCGTTAGTGCAAGATTCTGCCATGAAAATTGTATACGGCAGAAGACAACCATGGTAAATCAGAAATATATAAGCTCCAGATGCCATTTTGCATGGAAGAGCGAATAATAGGAAAACATAATACAGAAAGCAATGTAAGAGATCTACCTGGTCTCCGGAAACATGCATCCAATTTATAGGATCATTTAGCAGTATTAGATCCTTGCTAAAAACTCCAGGTTACAAGTTCGTCAGCAACCTATTTGGGTGCCAAATACATATCGACCATGCTTACAAGACATAGCACATCAGATTCATATATGGCAAAGGCACGTGGTAGAGAATCCAAAAATCCTGTGTCTTTTTCTTGTATCATTGCATCCATGATCATTGAGCATAGATCCGAACCTATTTAAGTATATCTGGATCTTCTGGACTAGATGCTACCAGATGCAATAGAAAATGATGGATTCGTGTCTCAATATCTGTGTAGGCTATCTAAATCTGTCAAACAAGCAAGCACCATAACCATTTTTGGCATGTCTCCATATGCGGCTACATATCCGGTCATAAACCTAAAAGGGAAACCGACCATAATTTTGCCAAACGCATGTAGATCATGATGGCGGAAATTTTGGCGCTAAAAGCCATGTTGCCAAAAGCTTTATATGCTGTTTGGACCATAAAAATTCTTCACAAAGGCAACAAAGGCATTTTAGAGAACCAATCAAATGAAATGCTTTTTTCTATCTTCGGCTTCCAAAGACCACATCGTAAGCATATGAGAAAAATAGACACAAGTGAAATTATATAGTTGAACGAATTTAATTCTTTCACAAGTCCAAAAGCCACAAACTTTTTTGCACATGTCAAATCATTTTTGCACATGGCATATATCATTAATGCCTTATGCTTTGCCTTATGCCACATTAAATACTAGACCATTGAAGCATAGAAACGTGGTATTTTTGACATAGTCACTTTATGCATGGCCACCATTCATATCAAAACATCACCTCTATAAAAATTTCCAATATATAGCCAATATTTGAAGAATCTAAGATATGGCACAATAACATATGCCAACATTAGTTAGTCTTTTGATTTAAACCCAAAGTATCAATAATCTAATGGTTCCATCGTTTGGACCTTTAAAGTCAAATTACACAAGGTACAACTAGGGCTAGTCGTCCAACTTACAAATTTTCATTCTTGCACGCTTCCCCCATATGTCATAGATGCCATATAAAGTACATCCTTCAACAATTCCAAGGATCTTAGAGAATCTTCTTCTTCTTCTTCTTCTTCTTCTTCTTCTTCTTCTTCTTCTTCTTCTTCTTCTTCTTCTTCTTCTTCTTCTTCTTCTTCTTCTTCTTCTTCTTCTTCTTCTTCTTCTTCTTCTTCTTCTTCTTCTTCTTCTTCTTCTTTACATTTACATCCAGATATACACTATACAATGCACAATTTACATTATACAGTTTCATTCAAGATGCAAACAACCCAAAATATCCACCCTGGTTTTTAAGCCAGGCCACATCAGGCACTCTTCAAACCATTAAACCTTGTAAATTTACGTTCATATAATTTTTTACATATTTAATATCCATAATACCATTGAAATCATTCTCCATGTAAAAAACTACAATCATGCATGATTAATCAACTAAATTATCCTTTTCAAGAGTAATATGTTCAATCATCATATTAATATTAATAATGTCAACATAATCATCAATAGAAGTCTTCCACAATTTTGAATTCAAAACGTCATATATATCAGAAGCATTAAGTTGTCAATACGTAGTAGTCATTCAACCTTGAAATGTAGATAGAGCTATATGACAATCTTCCATTTCTCAAGCGTTCATATACGATCAAACATTGTTCAATCTTTTCACATACAATCATTGTTCAACAATACATTGGTATTGGATAGATCTCACCATGTTTCATTATCCATTTTAGAAGCTCTTTGGATCCACGTTTTATGATGCACCACAGAAGCTCATTGGTCTTCATGCATCCACTCCATTGTAACTCAAACCACTGAAAGCAAATCAGGGAGATGATGTTTTGGTTACCTGCACCCAAACAATGCCAATGTTAGCAAATCATGGTAACAAGACAAGGGGCGTCAGGTAAGCTATAAAACATCATGGCTCTTCGCCCTTCACCCTTTAAATTCAGCAGATTAGCTCATATAATAAGCAACATATGCTATATATTAGGAGACAAACAGTATATTGCTGCTCACCACAGCACATCGTGGACCATTTCCAAATGGTTCCCATTAGATTCATAAGCCTAAGTGCCAAATCATGTAAAATCATAAATTCTTAAACCCCTCATTGCACAAGGTATGTTGGCAAGGCAGCCCATTGAGTACCAACACCATAGTCTTTTAGAGCTAGACCACTAGCCGGTCTTATATCTTACCTAAAATCCAATATACACAGATTATAGGTCAACATACCATAGCCAAACCAAATGTTCAGTCTGTTTGATCAGCATAGACCTGTGTTAATCATATATCTACCCCATTTTTGTAGCCAGATGCATAAGATCAGTACACCTAAACTAGGCAACAACCTAGCAAGAAATTGTATGACCTCTATCAGTAGCCTGCAAGTTTATTATTCTTACATGTGCCAACTAAGTGGAGACGCAGCCCTAAGAAAGCTAAGCAACCTAAGCAAACAAAGTATGCACATTAAGCAATCCTACAGCAGCATATGCAACAAGGCCTCTAAAACATGAGGAGCACTCTATTGCCTTAGCATTAAAACATACTGTAAGATGTAGATACAGCCTGCACATGCACCTAATATTTACACAACTAGCAATAAAGGCAGCAACAAATGCTACCACGATTAAATACCTCAGTCCTTTTAATCTTAAACACCTTAATCCTTTTAATCTATTAAGCATAATGATGCATGTCATCAAGCTTGCTTCACCAAGCACAAAATCTTTGGCAACAAGTCTGCATATATGCATTTCCAAGCATGCAATAACGGCACAATGATCCTACCTCACTGCACCCTTTTCTTTTAAGTATCAAATCCTTATACTATTTAGCTTATTCTTTTTGCAATCAACTTAAGCAGAATATTAAGAACTTTGACAGCTAAATATCTGGCCAAACCTGAAAGTGAGAGCGTCGGTCTTAGCTCCTTGCATTTCGTTTCTATTCCAGCTCCATCTTTTCGAGCTTCCTTTTTGATGCATCAACAAGCAGCCAGTCCCTAAAGGCTCCCAGAATTGGCCGATTCATCGTCCAGAGCTTAGAGCAGACCTGCCATAAGCATCATGCCAATGCCGTTTAAGGTAAGAAGCCGTTTTTTGGCCCAACAAAACTTGGTACTTGCCATTCTTAGAAAAGTGCATCACCATGTGTTGTAGCTAAGCAAACAGCTGCCAGATCTGAGTATCGGAGCCTGTGAACAAGCAGAACATGTGTTTTCCAGAGCTGAGCCAAGTCGTCTAAGGCAAACAAAGAGCATGTAGCAAGCCCTCAGAATTAGCCTGTAGCTAGTTGCTCAGAAAAGATAAACCTGGCATAGTCTTTTCTAGATGCAGATGGCGCTAGCCACTGTGTTATGTTCGCAGAGAGCAGATCCATTGATGTGAATGGCCGCCATAGCCATTTTAGACGCCAAAGCAATTCTTATTCCAAAAAATATACTTGCTTTTCTAAAGCCTATTTTGGGCACCAAACATATTGTGAAGAGGGCCGATATATAAGAATCCAACTTGGATATAGCACCGAAATTTAGCCATCAACATTTATGCATCGTATACAAAAGAACATAGGAATGATCATATTTCACTAAAGCCTTGAGCCATGCATCCAATAAATTTACTATATCTTTCACGAAAAATAAAGCTAAGGTACGGTCTTCAATGCTAAATGTTCCAATTTCCATGTACTTTTCCACCCTTTAGAGCAAAGAATTCTGCAAGGGGTCATAATACCTTTTTCTAGGAAAGAACATCCTATATGAAAGTCCCATCATCCCACATAATGTCAAATTGTCTTAAATCATTCCATACCTCTTTATGAGACAAAATAGACATCATTCCTTCTCTTTTTATACACCAAAATAATTACGTATGGTACATGGTCTTTAGAAACATATACATAGCATCTTAACTATCTCATTTGCTCCATAAATATTCAAACATCTCAATATTCTATCATATAAGACTTATTTTCATATATCATTTTCCATAATGGTAATTCGGCTTGTCAATAACTGGATTGAGCTTTGTATATCCTTTGCCATTTGATCTCTAAGTATCCAACCAAATTTCATCCATTAATCAACTTCTTATTCTTTCTTAAGAACATGCCAATACCTCTGTTGCACTCTTGGACCTATTGTTCGTCAATTTTCCATAAAATCTACTGGTTTGAAGATTCAAAGAAAATATTCTTCTTCTTCTTCTTCTTCTTCTTCTTCTTCTTCTTCTTCTTCTTCTTCTTCTTCTTCTTCTTCTTCTTCTTCTTCTTCTTCTTCTTCTTCTTCTTATTCTTCTTCTTCTTTTATTTTACTAAACCGTATTCATTCAAGGTAAAGACTACACGACACATATCCATCCCTTTACTTCTTCCACAATTGGAAGGCATAATACCTAAAACATTCATAGAAAGTATTGAAATAGTAAAGACAAGTAGTAAAGTAGCAAAGCAATATTTTAGTAGATCAGTATATTATATATGTAAATCATTACCATGTACGTTAAAAGTAGACCCATATCGTAATATTACCATAAATTATTCCCATGCTTTAAATAAAAATGTAGGAGTACAAAATAGATGTAGCTCGTAACGCTTCCAATGATTCTATCTTCACGTTAAAGTCACCCCTAACAAACAAAATAAGAGACAATTGGAGAGAGAGTATTGCACTGTAAACCAACCAATACACAATTAGCATGATAATGGTAAATGTGCAAGGGCCAAAGGTATTTGGTCTCTATAATTTTATCTCACCGATCACCAATTGTATCCCTTTGCCCCGAGGGAGACATTAACTAGACATAAAAATGGAATAATTCTTTATAAATAATCCATGTAGAACTAGAATAACATATTTAAAGTTGGGTCATCTTCCATGTATCAATCCATTACCATGTTTTTCATAGTAGAGAGATTCAGATTTTAAACTCATATCCTTATTGCTTCACAAAGAAAAATACTAAAACCATTTATATCATCTACAATGAAATTAACTCAAGTCATTCTCAAAATAAAACTCAGTATAAATTCAGATTTTAAACTCAAAATAAACACCTGTACAAATTCAGATTTTAAACACATATCTTTAATGTCTCACATAATGACCGCTAGATGCCTTTACATTATCTGCAATGCATATTAGCTCAGGCTTTCTCAGAATAAACCTGTATGGCTGTATGTGTGCCTTAAATAATTCAACATTCTACATGTTATCCATATTGTAAATTCATGAGCATACAAACAAATCAATCCTGTTCATTTATAGAAAATCACACTACATGCTAGGATGTTTTCTGCATGACATTAGACTCACAATAAAAAAATCAAACCTGATTTTTGGAGACACCAAGCAATCAATATATCTCTTGAGAACTTAAATCAAGCATTGCTATTCCTTTTGGTAGAGATTATTTTTCTTCTTTTAATCTGGGATAGGCACCTAAGAATCTTGATAATATTATGTTTAGGAAAGAATACAATGCTGAACAAGAGTAAAAAACCTGATTTGTGTTGCCCTGTGCAAGATTGTATCTTGAGCATCCTTGAAGGCCTCTTTTTCACTTAAGCAAGACACCACAAATCTCTATTGAGGTCGCTACACGATCTTCGATATTATAACCGCCATATTGCCCATGTCAATGTCAATAGAGCATAATAAAGCACAAGAAGCCTATCAACCTAAATCATTGTGGGCGGGAATCCAAAGGAAGTGATATTTCTCTAAAGACTACCCCTTTGATCAATTGAAACAGATGTATAAGAAACCTTAGATCATCATTACGTTTTTGATTGCTTTTGGGAGCACCAAAACCTTATTCAAGCATCAGAAGGTATGGAGAGATATAACAAATCGAACCTGATATATGTTCCTTTGTATGCCATAATCCAAGCTAGACCTTGTATGCTTGTATCGGCCAAGCCCATGCATCCACATATACATACAAGCTTCTTTTCATCACTGTGATCTCATCGAGAAGCTCTTTTGTGGCCATTTTGCACCACGATATTGCTGAGCAAAAGCCCCAAATATAACATAGAACTAGATGTCTGTGCTCCTAGTTCCGGAAATGAGATGGCCATTTTTGGAATCGATTAACATCAACAAAACCTTGCATTGCCCAAAAGGGAACATATCTGTTCATGGCGGCAGCCATCTTGGCGCCATAAACGTGCCACAATAAACCCATGTATATGTACCTACTATTTTTATTCCAATGTCTTAGAGAAAAACGTGATGGAAAATATTTACCATACTTTCATTCTCCAAGGCAAAGCCGTCAACTCTAGGTGCTTTTGTTTCTTTGCTTTTTTTCAAAATGGTCCCGTGTACTCTCAAAGAGCTTTTTGCTTTTTCATAAAAGTAAAACCATGCAACAACCACATGTCTCTTTTTTTGCTTTAACGTGTCTCCATATGCAACCATAAACCTTTTAAAGCACTAAATATCTTTGTCCTTCCCATTAAGTTTTGGGACATGTCAACATCTAGATTATCTTATCTCATTTCAATGTTTTAAAGATCAAAAGAGCACCAAACAATGGAGATGTTCTACGGAAATACATATCCCTGTTTGCCTTTCCGGTCATTCTTTAATAACCATAAGCCAGATTGAATCATAGGCCCATGAAAACATTGACACTCTCCATTTTCCAATGCTTTTCAAAGTTATAAAATTTCCCGCCATCACCATTTAGCGGATGCAAGTCTTCAATTCAATAGACTTGAAATACCATCTAGCTATTTGCACTATTATCTCCATGCTTCAATTGAATTCTAGAGAACTTTTTTGCAAATAATCATGTAAGTTTGTTTTGCCTCACTTGGTCATATAGACCAATCAAAAAGCCATACAACAAAATAAGTTATGTCTCATCGTATTTCTCAAAGTTCTAAACCAAAGAAAAGAAGATCCAAAGAGAATATTCCTCTTCTTCTTCTTCTTCTTCTTCTTCTTCTTCTTCTTCTTCTCCCACATCCCTCCCTCAGGATGCAGGACACCTCTTTTTATAAGGAAAGTAGGACCCCCCCATAAAAAGAGGGGTCCCACTTCCTTACACCAGAAGACACTAGATTCATGGAATCTTTAATTCAGCATCAATTTATAGTATTTTTGTAGTATAAGGTGCAGTGGACCAAATACTATATCCGCTTTAGCAGATAAATCGAGAACTAGCACAATTGACTAGTTCAAGACCTGACAAATTATCAGGGTTTTATAATTTTGAAGTACATGGGCCACAATTGGCCTTAAGTACCATAGACAGCCTGTTATAGTATTTACCATAACAATAGCTATCAACATCTAAATTCATATATAAAAAAAGAAATTTTTAATATACAAACTAACCTGGCTTGCATAAGAGATTAATTTGTCCGATAACTCCGTCAAGATAGCCGAAAAGTTTCGATAGCTCCATCAAGATATTGGAAAAAATTCCATCAAGATATCAGAAAGTAGAGCTATTCAAGAAATACATAGGTAAAGCCAATCAATTGTGCATGCCAGATATCTCCGGCAAATGGAAATTACAATTTCTTCTTCGACACATCTTCACCAAGACTACTAACAGATTATAGTAAAAACATTTTACTAAACCGTATTCATTCAAGGTAAAGACTACACGACACATATCCATCCTGGCGTTACCCAGGCCACAATTGGAAGGCATAATACCTAAAACATTCATAGAAAGTATTGAAATAGTAAAGACAAGTAGTAAAGTAGCAAAGCAATATTTTAGTAGATCAGTATATTATATATGTAAATCATTACCATGTACGTTAAAAGTAGACCCATATCGTAATATTACCATAAATTATTCCCATGCTTTAAATAAAAATGTAGGAGTACAAAATAGATGTAGCTCTGGTAACGCTTCCAATGATTCTATCTTCACGTTAAAGTCACCCCTAACAGCAAATAAGAGACAATTGGAGGAGAGAGCCCGTACCTGCAGCCAACCAATACACAATTAGCATGATAATGGTAAATGTGCAAGGGCCAAAAGGTACATTGGGTCTCTCAGTTTATCACTGATCACCAATTGTATCCCTTTGCCCTGAGGAGACATTAACTAGACAGAAAAATGGAATAATTCTTTATAAATAATCCTGTAGAATCCGAATAACATATTTAAAGTTGGGTCATCTTCCATGTATCAATCCATTACCATGTTTTTCATAGTAGAGAGATTCAGATTTTAAACTCATATCCTTATTGCTTCACGTAAGAAAAATACTAAAACCATTTATATCATCTACAATGAAATTAACTCAAGTCATTCTCAAAATAAACCTGTATAAATTCAGATTTTAAACTCAAAATAAACCTGTACAAATTCAGATTTTAAACACATATCTTTAATGTCTCACATAATGACCGCTAGATGCCTTTACATTATCTGCAATGCATATTAGCTCAGGCTTTCTCAGAATAAACCTGTATGGCTGTATGTGTGCCTTAAATAATTCAACATTCTACATGTTATCCATATTGTAAATTCATGAGCATACAAACAAATCAATCCTGTTCATTTATAGAAAATCACACTACATGCTAGGATGTTTTCTGCATGACATTAGACTCACAATAAAAAAATCAAACCTGATTTTTGGAGACACCAAGCAATCGTATCTCTTGAGAACTTAAATCAGCATTGCTATTCCTTTGGCAGAGATTATTTTTCTTCTTCCCAATCTGGGATAGGCACCTAAGAGATGCTGATAATATTATGTTTAGGAAAGAATACAATGCTGAACAAGAGTAAAAAACCTGATTTGTGTTGCCCTGTGCAAGATTGTATCTTGAGCATCCTTGAAGGCCTCTTTTTCACTTAAGCAAGACACCACAAATCTCTGTTGAGGTCGCTACACAGATCTTCGATATTGGCCAACTGCCATATTGCCCATGTCAATAGAGCATAACAACATTTAAAGAAGCCTATCATCCTAAATCATTGTGGGGTGAATCCTAAAGGGCTTCAGATATTTCTCTAAAGACTACCCCTTTGATCAATTGAAACAGATGTATAAGAAACCTTAGATCATCATTCTGTTTTACAGTTGCACTGGGAGCACCAAAACCTTATTCAAGCATCAGAAGGTATGGAGAGATATAACAAATCGAACCTGATATATGTTCCTTTGTATGCCATAATCCAAGCTAGACCTTGTATGCTTGTATCGGCCAAGCCCATGCATCCACATATACATACAAGCTTCTTTTCATCACTGTGATCTCATCTGAGAAGCTCTTTGTGCGGCCATTTTTGCACCACGATATTGCTGAGCAAAAGCCCCAAATATAACATAGAACTAGATGTCTGTGCTCCTAGTTCCGGAAATGAGATGGCCATTTTTGGAATCGATTAACATCAACAAAACCTTGCATTGCCCAAAAGGGAACATATCTGTTCATGGCGGCAGCCATCTTGGCGCCATAAACGTGCCACAATAAACCCATGTATATGTACCTACTATTTTTATTCCAATGTCTTAGAGAAAAACGTGATGGAAAATATTTACCATACTTTCATTCTCCAAGGCAAAGCCGTCAACTCTAGGTGCTTTTGCTTCTTTGCTTTTTTTCAAAATGGTCCCGTGTACTCTCAAAGAGCTTTTTGCTTTTTCATAAAAGTAAAACCATGCAACAACCACATGTCTCTTTTTTTGCTTTAACGTGTCTCCATATGCAACCATAAACCTTTTAAAGCACTAAATATCTTTGTCCTTCCCATTAAGTTTTGGGACATGTCAACATCTAGATTATCTTATCTCATTTCAATGTTTTAAAGATCAAAAGAGCACCAAACAATGGAGATGTTCTACGGAAATACATATCCCTGTTTGCCTTTCCGGTCATTCTTTAATAACCATAAGCCAGATTGAATCATAGGCCCATGAAAACATTGACACTCTCCATTTTCCAATGCTTTTCAAAGTTATAAAATTTCCCGCCATCACCATTTAGCGGATGCAAGTCTTCAATTCAATAGACTTGAAATACCATCTAGCTATTTGCACTATTATCTCCATGCTTCAATTGAATTCTAGAGAACTTTTTTGCAAATAATCATGTAAGTTTGTTTTGCCTCACTTGGTCATATAGACCAATCAAAAAGCCATACAACAAAATAAGTTATGTCTCATCGTATTTCTCAAAGTTCTAAACCAAAGAAAAGAAGATCCAAAGAGAATATTCCTCTTCTTCTTCTTCTTCTTCTTCTTCTTCTTCTTCTTCTTCTTCTTCTTCGATGATGTTCTCACAAAGACTATGTACAATTAAAGTTCAAAAACAATTAAAAGACTTCGTTCAAAGTGAGTACATATTTCCCAATATCTACCCTGGGTTTTTACGCCAGGCCACATCAGGTACTCCTACTCCCATGTACATTTATTTTTTTGGAACTTAAAATATATACTTGCATCAAACATATTCAGGAATACTTCACTTGAAATGATATTATAATGTACAATCAACCCATATCTCTTGTTTCTATTCATATAAATCTTAAACTTAAATGTAAACTTGTTATATTGTTCATCCATAAATCTCAAAAAGTTCCTTTTATATTTCATATATAGATATAAATCTGTGGTTAAAATCAGTAAGGTCATATCAAAAAATCTTCTCGTCAAGTTTTATTTTTCAAGAACAGCCATATTTCCAACTAGTGACCATTTATGCCACATATTTCAGAGTTTGTGCATCATGAAGAACAAATTAACGTTCGTGGTAGCTCAAAAGAATGTCATTGTATAACATTCAACAAATAACTTGTACCCTTTTGTTCAATTTGACACCAAAAGGGAAGATCTCACCAAATATTTGTACAACCATAGAGTGGGCCGTTATCTTCGCATGGTCCCTCGATTGTAGCAAGTAGCAAGTAGTAGCAACCGA
The DNA here is from genome assembly GCA_021234155.1 of Isoetes taiwanensis. Lineage (NCBI taxonomy): Eukaryota > Viridiplantae > Streptophyta > Lycopodiopsida > Isoetales > Isoetaceae > Isoetes > Isoetes taiwanensis. The sequence continues at coordinate 29,569,674 of JAJEKV010000002.1, read as the reverse complement.
AAACAACACCGGAGAGATTGTTGCGTTTTACGCACCCAAACAATGCATAAGTTAGCAAGTTTATGGTAACTACACAAGGGCGTCGGGTAAGCTATAGAACAATCTGGCTCATCGCCCTTCACCTATTATTTTCAGTTAATAGATGCTTCTAAAATAGATTTAGAATTTGCAGACTTAGAGGCCAAATATGTAAGATACAAGATAAATCATAATGGATCATTTACTTAAGCCCTTAAATCCATAACACTGTATCATATTTTATAAACCATTAATCGTTAAGTAGGGCTGGTTTTCCTAGATATGGTATTTTACAAAGCCAAAAGATAACCATCTCCTTAGGGTCGCCTTTACCAATCAAAGATCTAACCCCGCCATCATATGATTACGATCATATAGCAAATCCATTTTATGGAAAGACCATGTTTGTTGCTTACCACAAAGATAATATCCTATTTAATTTGATTTGAACCGGCTAAAAAGCATCTATAAGATATGTCTCCAATTTTAGAGACCTTTAGAAGCACAATTATTTTTCTTAATCAACGATCCATTAAAGAGCCACTTATTAGGCCCTCTCGATTTATTAGCATGTATATGCGGACCAAGACCAATGGCTCACCGCAAAGACCTATACCGACTACAAGTCTACATAAGAGCGGATCTAGACCACTATCCCAAAGAAAAGCAACTTAGCATAGTCCTATCAAAGCACATCTAGAAAGCATGCACACGGCATCTACATGGCACAAATACATGGCAAAGCAAACGCAAAGAACCTATTATCAACAAATACAACTGCAAAAATGCCCCTGCAGAACTGCCACAGCATCTACCAAAGCAAATTATCAGACCGGCACATGACCCATCAATTTCAGGTCCATCTACACTAGAGTAAAAGCAAGCAATCTATTCTATTGCTAAGATCAAAGGCAAGAATGGAAATCTATCTGGCAGCATTGACACAAACCTGAGCCATCAAGCCAACTTGCCTTCCTTATTTCATTTATTTCTATTACTTCCAAAGCACTAAATGACCTCACCGGATCAGCCTAGTTCTTTCTTCTGTTTGTTGCCAAATGCATAATCTCCATCACAAGTAGCAGCAGCTTAAGCATCAAATATCTTAAAGCTAACTCATATCCACTAACCTGATTATTCGTGGCTCCTGTTTTTCGCATTTGTGCCTTTGATTTGTAAAAGAAGCAACAATTTCAGCCGCCATGAGCAATTTCGGCCATCTCCATTTCCAGCCAGCACTAGATTTGCATGCCGTTTATGGCCTCACAAGACACCATGGCCAAATCGAGCTAGGCGCCAAAGCCGTTCCAAGCCGTTCACCTAGAAGGAAAGTTAAAATAGATAAAGAAAGACCTAAACTTTGGTCCTTTATCTTAGCATCGGATATCCCTTCATAACATATAGGATAAGAAATAAGTACACGTCCATATCACATCTATATGGGCTCAACAACTAGCAATAAATACCAACCGTCACCATTTAATTCTTCCTAGGGTCAAAAGCACCAAGACCCATGCAACTTAAATTCTTTATGTCAAAACTTGCATATCTGACATTATTATCAATTTCAAATTCTATCATATTTCACCTCCATCTTATGGTCCTTTGATTAACATCATTACTACGTGCATGCACTTGCTATGTGCCCACATTTTGTCAACATAGCCCAAGTACCTCAAAATCAAAGCTTTCCAATGTGTATAATAGTTTTTGCAATGTTTTCCATATCACATTCCCAAGGTACCAACTCCATTACAAAAATCTCCATAATTTAACATCTTTTTCCTAACTTAGCATCTTTTGAGAGAAAATTCAAAATGAATTTGTAATTCCATTATAGCTTTCTACCATTTGAAGGTCCAAAGAGAATATTCTTCTTCTTCTTCTTCTTCTTCTCCCACATCCCTCCCTCAGGATGTAGGACATCTCTTTTTATAAGGGAAGTAGGACCCCCTTATAAAAAGGGAGGTCCTACTTCCTTACACCGAAGAAAATAGATAATTCATTCTAATTCATTATATGAAATGTTGACACATAGGAATATTAGGTACTATGGACCAAACTCCAAAGCTATGGCACAATGGGCCAGGTCAAATTCTACACTTGAGTAGTACTAGGATATGGCACACTGGGCCAACATCCAATTCTTAATATGTACAGGTCTTACGGCACTATGGACCATAAACCCCAAGAAGTTAACACATTTTTAGATTATATCTTCTACTCATAGAGCAAAGTAGACAGTATTCATACTGACCTGTTATGTAGAAGAGATGCTTTTGCCAGATACCACATCTTTTGTGTGTCAGTTTGCTGGTATAAAGGCACAAAAGAGGTTGGACAGCCCTATGAGAAGCATTTCCCACGGTTCCATATTCCCAATCAGCTAGTTGTATCAGCCAACAACTATTCTGCTGCAATAAATCAAAATGGCAGTTAGTTATGCCAAAACCAAATACCAAATCATCATTATTTCATGGTTTCAGAAATGATGTGTTTGCTGGATACCTCCACCAAATAGATGTCACAGTTTCTTCTTCGATGATGTTCTCACAAAGACTATGTACAATTAAAGTTCAAAAACAATTAAAAGACTTCGTTCAAAGTGAGTACATATTTCCCAATATCTACCCTGGGTTTTTACGCCAGGCCACATCAGGTACTCCTACTCCCATGTACATTTATTTTTTTGGAACTTAAAATATATACTTGCATCAAACATATTCAGGAATACTTCACTTGAAATGATATTATAATGTACAATCAACCCATATCTCTTGTTTCTATTCATATAAATCTTAAACTTAAATGTAAACTTGTTATATTGTTCATCCATAAATCTCAAAAAGTTCCTTTTATATTTCATATATAGATATAAATCTGTGGTTAAAATCAGTAAGGTCATATCAAAAAATCTTCTCGTCAAGTTTTATTTTTCAAGAACAGCCATATTTCCAACTAGTGACCATTTATGCCACATATTTCAGAGTTTGTGCATCATGAAGAACAAATTAACGTTCGTGGTAGCTCAAAAGAATGTCATTGTATAACATTCAACAAATAACTTGTACCCTTTTGTTCAATTTGACACCAAAAGGGAAGATCTCACCAAATATTTGTACAACCATAGAGTGGGCCGTTATCTTCGCATGGTCCCTCGATTGTAGCAAGTAGCAAGTAGCAACTGAAAACAACACCAGGAGAGATTGTTCTGGTTACCTGCACCCAAACAATGCATAAGTTAGCAAGTTTATGGTAACTACACAAGGGGCGTCAGGTAAGCTATAGAACAATCTGGCTCATCGCCCTTCACCTATTATTTTCAGTTAATAGATGCTTCTAAAATAGATTTAGAATTTACAGACTTAGAGGCCAAATATGTAAGATACAAGATAAATCATAATGGATCATTTACTTAAGCCCTTAAATCCATAACCTGTATCATATTTTATAAACCATTAATGCGTTAAGTAGGGCCTGGTTTTCCTAGATATGGTATTTTACAGGCCAGCATAACCATCTCCTTAGGCTGCCTTACCAATCAGCATCTAACCCCGCCATCATATGATTACGATCATATAGCAAATCCATTTTATGGAAAGACCATGTTTGTTGCTTACCACAGCATAATATCCTATTTAACAGATTTGAACCAGCTAAAAGCATCTATAAGATATGTCTCCAATTTTAGAGACCTTTAGAAGCACAATTATTTTTCTTAATCAACGCATCCATTAAAGAGCCACTTATTAGGCCCTCTGATTTATTAGCATGTATATGCAGACCAAGACCAATGGCTCACCGCAGCACCTATACCAGCTACAAGTCTACATAAGAGCCAGATCTAGACCACTATCCCAGCAAAGCAACTTAGCATAGTCCTATCAAAGCACATCTAGAAAGCATGCACACCTGGCATCTACATGGCACAAATACATGGCAAAGCAAACGCAGCAACCTATTATCAACAAATACAACTGCAAAAATGCCCCTGCAGAACTGCCACAGCATCTACCAAAGCAAATTATCAGACCGGCACATGACCCATCAATTTCAGGTCCATCTACACTAGAGTAAAAGCAAGCAATCTATTCTATTGCTAAGATCAAAGGCAAGAATGGAAATCTATCTGGCAGCATTGACACAAACCTGAGCCATCAAGCCAACTTGCCTTCCTTATTTCATTTATTTCTATTACTTCCAAAGCACTAAATGACCTCACCGGATCAGCCTAGTTCTTTCTTCTGTTTGTTGCCAAATGCATAATCTCCATCACAAGTAGCAGCAGCTTAAGCATCAAATATCTTAAAGCTAACTCATATCCACTAACCTGATTATTCGTGGCTCCTGTTTTTCGCATTTGTGCCTTTGATTTGTAAAAGAAGCAACAATTTCAGCCGCCATGAGCAATTTCGGCCATCTCCATTTCCAGCCAGCACTAGATTTGCATGCCGTTTATGGCCTCACAAGACACCATGGCCAAATCGAGCTAGGCGCCAAAGCCGTTCCAAGCCGTTCACCTAGAAGGAAAGTTAAAATAGATAAAGAAAGACCTAAACTTTGGTCCTTTATCTTAGCATCGGATATCCCTTCATAACATATAGGATAAGAAATAAGTACACGTCCATATCACATCTATATGGGCTCAACAACTAGCAATAAATACCAACCGTCACCATTTAATTCTTCCTAGGGTCAAAAGCACCAAGACCCATGCAACTTAAATTCTTTATGTCAAAACTTGCATATCTGACATTATTATCAATTTCAAATTCTATCATATTTCACCTCTATCTTATGGTCCTTTGATTAACATCATTACTACGTGCATGCACTTGCTATGTGCCCACATTTTGTCAACATAGCCCAAGTACCTCAAAATCAAAGCTTTCCAATGTGTATAATAGTTTTTGCAATGTTTTCCATATCACATTCCCAAGGTACCAACTCCATTACAAAAATCTCCATAATTTAACATCTTTTTCCTAACTTAGCATCTTTTGAGAGAAAATTCAAAATGAATTTGTAATTCCATTATAGCTTTCTACCATTTGAAGATCCAAAGAGAATATTCTTCTTCTTCTTCTTCTTCTTCTTCTTCTTCTTCTTCTTCTTCTTCTTCTTCTTCTTCTTCTTCTTCTTCTTCTTCTTCTTCTTCTTCTTCTTCTTCTTTACATTTACATCCAGATATACACTATACAATGCACAATTTACATTATATAGTTTCATTCAAGATGCAAACAACCCAAAATATCCACCCTGGTTTTTAAGCCAGGCCACATCAGGCACTCTTCAAACCATTAAACCTTGTAAATTTATGTTCATATAATTTCTTACATCTTTAATATCCATAATACTATTGAAATCATTCTCCATGTAAAAAACTACAATGTTGCATGTTTAATCAACTAAATTATCCTTTTTAAGAGTAATATGTTTAATCATATTAATATTAATCATGTCAACATATTCATCAATAGAAGTCTTCCACAATTTTGAATTCAAAACTTCATATATATCATAACAATCTACCATTTCTCAAGCGTTCATATATGATCAAACACTGTTCAATCTTTTCACATACAATCATTGTTCAGCAATAAATTGGTATTGGATAGATCTCACCATGTTTCATTATCCATTTTAGGAGCTCTTTGGATCCACGTTTTATGATGCACCATAGAAGCTCATTGGTCTTCATGCATCCACTCCATTGTAACTCAAACCACTGAAAGCAAATCAGGGAGATGATGTTTTGGTTACCTGCACCCAAACAATGCCAATGTTAGCATAAAAATGGTAACAAGACAAGGGGCGTCAGGTAAGCTATAAAACATCATGGCTCATCGCCCTTCACCCTTTAAAGTCAGGTGGCTTGCATAAGAAACTTAAATTGCATGAGAAACTTAAATGTGCAAACGTATAAGTCTCAAAGGCCATAGATTTGGCATAATCATTTAAACGTTATTTAAACATGGGTGCTTACCACACCCATTTGACCAAAAGCATAATACAAAGTCATATTGTATATGATCTTATATGCCTTACTTCATCTAGACGCATATTCAAACAACTCAGCATCAAGCTATATCATCCAACTATGGCGCTATAGCAGCCCTATAGCATTAACTGTAGGCACCATGTCCTACAAGCCATATGTACATCAGCCCTGTAAATGCACTACTAGCATCTATGTAAGCGCGCATATCATTTACTCCATGTTCTACAACATCTACAAAGGAGCATAAACAAGCATACTTGAAGACCACATCTACAGCAGACTAGAGCAACCCAGCCTTGACAAGCCCACAAACGATCTCATAAACATGCATATACTACAAAATACTAAATCAAGCAGCATGCATTTAATCTAGCAATCTATAACAGAGCAGCACTGACCAGCCCACATATGACCCCATATTTGTGCACGACAGAAACAACCAAAACAGCCAGCAAGCTCCTAGCCTAGCACATGGTAAATATGCACAGAAGTACTTCATAATCAATACCAATAGGTCGTATGCTTATTTAGCATTACTTATGAAGGGAGAATCCAGTATACAAGATTGCATATGCCAAAGCAAATGGCATACAACCAGACTATTCCTGTAGATTATAAGACCATTCTTTCTAATATGCAGCTTATTTCTCTGTCATAATCCATAGATTCTTTTAAGAATAGAAAAACGAAATTAGATCTTGCCATGTTTTTACAAATAGATAGCCATTCAAACCTGTTTGAGAAGGCCGAAATATTTAACTCCATATGCTAACTTCATGCCGATTCTATTTCGTATAGACTTCCTGCCAGGATATCATCTTGGTTCTTGCAATGTAAGGCAACAAGCGGCACAGCATCACGACTGCATGGAACCAGGTCACCATTTTAAGGCAAGAGGCGCTCCATTTATTTTTAGTTCCCTGCTTTCGCCTAAGCTTCTCTTCCAGCCTCAAACAAGCCTTGCCATTCTTGCCATTTAGCCAGGTGAGCCTATTTGCATTAGATATGAAAACCCCAGCACATATAACATTCTGCTACTGTATTGAATAGCAGCAGTTGCTTTTGCATCCATCCTATATCAGTTTTTTGCTTGAAAGCCAACCCGTTGCTCCACAAAATCATCACCATCAGCATTATTTTAGGACCACATATCTCAGATGTGCTATTGAGGGCGTCAGATCTGTGCTATGAAGATTTTCAGCAACAAAGAAACCCTAGAAACATAGATTCGGCATCTGTAAATGGCCATTTTGGCGCCAGAATGATACTAGCATATTGCTATATGTAAAATGGCATTTGTAGGCTTTTTTCGATATGCCATATGCATATACGATTTACCACATGCATATGCATGCAAACCAAAGTACAAATCACTTTTTCAATAACCACTTTCCTTTAAAGTTGTCATATCTCCAATATCTCAAGCTTTTTTATAATAAAGGAATGGCCCCACAAAAATATCGTGAGATATTTAAGCCCTCATATTTTCCACCTATATCCAATAAGTCAATATCCTTGCAAAAACCTTCCCCAAGACAACAATTTATTTTTCTCTATATACGGCCACAAAGGGGCAACATGTATTCAATGCAAAAGCTTTAAACAAATGGTTAATCTTTAAAACCATTTTAATTTTGAGCCAATTTACACCAATTTTGGTGTTCTCTCCCACCCTTAGGGTCCATAAACATGCATGTTATATGCAATCAACTATTTTTTGAAAACAAGTGTATACCATAAATAAACATGTTAGAAGATAGAAATCTTCTTCTTCTTCTTCTTCTTCTTCACCAATTGTATCCTTTTGCCCTGAGTTAGACATTAACAAGAAAGAAACCTGGAATAACAATATTTTTAGCAATATAAACATCTCAAATGATCTCCAATTTTGTATCATAAAGTATAGGATTATAAAAATTTATAGTTTCCCGATTCAATCTTTAAAGACTAATTTATCCACCTATAAGCTTTAGAACCATTAAACCTCTCATTATATTTAGTCTCATAAATCAATTTCTTCGAGGAAAAACCCTAGTGATAAGCCTTCGGCAAGGGGCTTGGACAAACGTAAGGCATAAAAATCGCTCCCAAAACCCAAGAATGGAAAAGTCAAAACAGATGCCGCTCGCTAACCTGTACCTGCACATCACCAACAAAACAACAAGACAAAACAAACCTCCCAGAGTGGAGGGGGTTGATTCTGTAGCGTGTGCCGCGATAAAAAATACAATAACAAAGAAGGGGGGGAGGGTGGGTTCAAAGAGAATGAGGTATTGCTGAGAGAGAAGAGGAAGCGCCGATGAGAAGTCGAAGCAGAAACGCGCCTAAAATAGCGAACTCCCAACCAGAACGGGCATGCGCCGCCCGCATGCATGCAAAACATGCATGCTCGTCCCATTCTAGAATGGCGATCCGATGTCTCGGATCGATGGGATTTCCATAAGTGAGATTACCACCAAATAATGGTGATGTTCTACATAAATAAATGCCATTAGACAATAGGCGCCATAAGCAAGTAGCCCATCTAGTATTTTGGCAGTAACGGCTCTATAGATGCCCTTAGCCAAAATTGCACTATGCATTAAGGCAAATTGGCCATAAAATTATTATGAACAAAACTCATATGCAAATTCAAGCATATGCCTATCATATCGGTCATCCGCCATAATAAAATTAGAGAAGAGTTTCTTCTTCTTCTTCTTCTTCTTCTTCTTCTTCTTCTTCTTCTTCTTCTTCTCCTCCTCCTCTTAGTCTCCTTAGGGGTTATTCCCTTTTCTTCTTGATCAATATTTTCAATAGAGCTGTCACTTTAGTTATCCAAATCGTCTTCATCAGAATCATATTCCTTTGTGTCATTTTTAATTTCTTCTGTTCCTTGATCAACCTTTTCAGACCCTTCCCTATTTAATGCAGGTTTATACAATTTGTCCTCTACAGATGTGACATCTCTGCTTATGATTATTTTCCTGTTTGCTGGATTATATATCCTGTAGGCTTTTGAATTCTCATCATATCCCACTAGGTATCCTATTGTGGATCTATCATCAAGCTTGGACCTTAACTCTTCTGGCACATGTACATAAGTTAGGCATCCATAAGCTCTATATTTTTCATAGTCAGGAATGCTACCAGACCAAAGCTCCTCTGGACAATGATCATTAATGCTAACTGAGGGCAAACCATTTTGAACTAGAACAGCAGTCTTTACAGCCTCTTCCCACAAAAAATTGGGCAATCCACTATGCTTTAACATTGACCTAACTGCATTAAGAATTGTCTTGTTCTTCCTCTCAGCCACACCATTTTGTTGAGGTGTGTAGCTGCAAGTAAACTGTCTTCTAATTCCCCTTTCAATACAAAACTTTATGAACTTAAAAGACATGTACTCACCTCCTCTGTCTGATCGAACACACTTGATTCTCCTTCCAGTAGAGCATTCAACTTCTGCAGCATATCTCTTGAAAGCATCAAAGGCAAGATCTTTGCTCCTTAGACAATAAACCTGTGTTTTTCTGCTAAAATCATCAACAAAGGTTATGAAATATTTCTTCCCTGTGATTCCAGTGACATCCAGTGGACCACGTAGGTCTGTATGCACCAATTCCAGAGGAACTTTAGCTCTTTTCTTGGCTTTAGAAAAAGGTAATCTGCTGTGCTTGCCTAACATGCAGCCTATACATGTCTCCTCATTGTTTTCATTGGTTTTGCATTTAATCCAGTTCTTCTTAATCATGGTTTCAATATGCTTTATGCCAGCATGCCCCATCCTTTCATGCCATGTCTGAAAATTTGCAACAGTGGTCAAATTTATACTGCCCATACACTTAGGATTTAATCCAAATAGATTGCCAACCCTTTTTCCAAGAAATCTTAATTTATTCCCTTCATAAATTTTACATTCAAGTTGTTCAAATACAACCTTGAATCCCATGTCTACAAGTTGGGAAATTGATATGAGATTTCTCACTAATGTAGGAACACAAAGAACATTTTTTAAATTTACTATCCTTCCATCCAAATCAAACAATTCAAGTACTCCAACATCCTCTATTTTCTGCAAACTACCATCTCCTACTTGAATATGACCAATTTTGCTTCCATTGCAATCCTTCGAAAAAATCTGAGTTTTACTTACCTCTTCATTTTCTTCAGGGCTATCTTCTTCAAGTTTCACTTCTTCAGCTACATTTGCTTCATAATTGTATTTTCCAGCTCTTCCTCTTCCCCTGCCTCTAAATCTAGACCCTCTGCCAGCTCTGCCCCTTCCCCTTGCATTAGAATTCTCCTTAGGAGTAGAACATGTTGAGGCAATGTGTCCTCTTCCGCCACAATGATAGCAGGTAATTTTCCTTGTCACATTTGGACAATCAATCTTTAAATGCCCATATTTATTGCAGTTAAAGAATAGAATAGAATATGATTTTATCGTCCACGGAGACCAACTGGCCTATGGGACCCAAGTACAAAGAGAGAGCAAAGCGTATTACTACCAGGATTAAAAACCCCCAGCCAGAAGGGTTTTCGGGAAAAACCTTAGTAGCAATAAGGATCTTTGACATACCTTTGCCTGATTATATACATAATCACAAGTACGAGAGGTTAATGCCGGACGAGGGGGCATAACCGAAGTCCGCAGATCCATTACCTCCGGAGGTAACGATCCCAACAAGCCCTGAGGCCGTGCTCGGTGTAGCTCATGCAAGGCCTGATGGGGCACAACTAACCAGCCCCGGATATGCTCAGCGGCCGGACGGGCCCGGAGGGCGTGACTTTCATCCTCAATGGGCTCGTTGACGGCGATTGACGGACTCTGCCCTCACGCTGCGGCTCGAATCCATCTCCCCCGTCTCAATGCGGAGGTGGTGTGCACTGTCTGCGAATGGAAGCAATCACCCTGCGCTTTTCATGGGTAGATGGGTGCCATGTGTAGTGGTGTGGGCCCCTCGTGAGCATGGGATTAACCTGTTGTCGATAATTTGCCACCTTGACATGTGACAGGGCCTCTGCATCCCAAAGCTTGGCCATGAAGCAAGCATCAGAAATCTTGCTTCAAGGCGGTAGCGTTCCTTCGGTGTATGCACCGGTCCACATCGTGTGCTGCACATTCCATAGCGAGAACCACCGGGCTTGCTTGTCTTTCCAAAGAGGCTTTGAGTCGGCTGCGGGCCCCATCGCCCACCGCCAAAGCAAGGTTGGGCAGCCGGGCTTCATCCATAGCCACCACCTTCTCGAAGTAAATAATGTGACGTTCCAGCGCAGCCCTCTGTAATGGAAGGAAGCCTGTCTCCTGGAGCAAGATCTGATATGGGACCGTGGATTTCACTCCTAGTGCCCGGGCCAAGAAGGCCTTCTGTACCTGCTCTAGATCGTTCCAAGTGGTGAGGGATATCATCGGCCCCCACACTTACGCCCCATAGAGGAGGACCGGTTCAACCAAGGCCCCTGAACAAGTGTGCACGGTGACCCCATGCATATAGCTCTGCCTTGTGATTGTTGTTTTGCATTGCATCTGAGGGCTTTCCGGCCTGCAGTGACCGTAACGATGGATGCATCCCGGTGTGTGGTAGTAGAAAATTCAATGCCCAAATACTTATAAAGATCGAGCCACCTCCACTACCGCCTCGGTAAGTGAATGAGGGAAGGCGTGGGTGCGGGATGATGGGACCAAGAGCACCCTTGTCTGGGCCAAGTTAACTCTCATGTCGGTGAATTGGCGAGAAAGTGTCCAAAGCATCCGGTGGCGTTGCATGTCCTCCGGGGTATATGCGAAAGCAGGTCAACATCATCGGCATATATGACTTGCCGGATTATGTGGTGCATCAAGCGGCGCCTCAGGTGCTCGCCTAGCCATTCTTCTAGCTGGTCAATGTAGTCAAAGCGCGTCGGGGATAGAGGGCAGCCCGGCGCACCCCAATGCTACTAACAACGGGCTCCCCGACAACGTGAGACAACCGGAGCAAGCCTCGTGATAGTTCGTATATAGCATTACGCAAGTCGACGGGGTCCCTAGCTGTCTCAATCTATCCCACAACTTATCCCGAGCCATTGTGTCAAAAGCCTTTGTGAAATCCACAAAGCAACAAGATCTGGTCTCAAGGTCGATTTAGGCTATCCTCTATGAGTGTTCGCAGAGTGAAGATATGGTCAATAGTAGAATGCCGGCAGGAAGCTCACTGCGTGAGAGCCCGCGACTTCTCCATCCTGCCCAAAGTGTCAATCGCCGCTCAAGAATCCCGGCCAAGCAACTTGGCAAAGATGAAGGCCACCATAATGGTAGTGCGATGGTTGGCTGGGCGTGAGGGTGCCCCGCTTTGTATATGGGCACAACTCTCCACCGGGGGTAGTCCAAAGTGGGGAAGCCTTCTTGCAATGCCCTGTTGAAGAGTCTTTGGAGAAGAAGCACCATTGGGGCCCTGCCACTTGAGAAGCTCTGCCACGATACCATCCAAAAATCACGCCTTCCCATTGGTAGGTTGCAGGCCCATTATGACATCCCCTTCAAGAATGACCGATTGCTAGGCCCGCTCATGAGGTATCTTGGTGCCGGCTTCCCATTGGGTCATCAGGCTGCCGCAAGTATCTCACCCATTGTTCCGGGGGTAATATTTCCCGTGGGTCGTGCGAGGCTTACTCAAGACCTTTCTCGTAAGTCCCTAGGGTGGCGGTCTAGAAGACCAAACATCTATTCTTTGGTGCTCTGCAAAGGTACCCGGCTTTCTTGGTCTTGAGGAAGGGGCGGTATTGACGGACGGCTGAGGGCGAATGGTGGGGTCCAAAGCACTTGGCGGAGCCATCGTTTCCACTCCCGACATTCGTCATCCGAACCCGGTGATTGCGAGGGAAGGTGATTGCAGCCCTGTGGATCGTCGAGGCGGCCTCTCCCAAAGCATCGTCCCCTACCCTCGGAAGGGTGGTTAGGTGGGCCGTCTGGCGTGTGAAGTGTGGGGAGTTGCAGCCTCCCCCGCAGCTCATGCTCAAGCATCCTCGCGATAGACCGCCCCGCATGATCATAGTCCGGGACGCGAACCGTGGTACATGGGGTGTTGGGGCAATGGGTGCTCGGGTTGGCTGCCAACCCTATCTGCAAAACGGTGATGGTTGGAGTCTACTTCCGCCGTCCGGCCTGTGTCCATTAAGCTGGCGAGTAATCAAGTGTAGGCATTGCTTCGTCTGTAGCACGTAATCCACCACACCGGTGCCGCCCCACAGTTCTCCTGTCTACAAGTGAAGCGGTGGAGGACGGCCACCGGATGCCGACCCATTGCAAATGACCGGGTCAAAGATCGCCCGCCAGCAAAGAATGTGCCGCCCATGCACCGTGTCACACTGGGCGTCATCGACGCCTTGGCCAAAACCATCTCTGCGGGGTCCATTTGCAACACATCCTCGGCTAGAGGTGCGAATTTTGGGATACGCTCACGTCCACTCATGCGGCGCATTGAAGTCTCCAAGCAACATGACCTTGCCCAATTGTCTGTATTGCTGTATGTCATCATATAGATCGACATAGGGCTCCTGCCTGTCCACATCCAAGTGCGTGTGGTAAAAGTTGCTCTCAGCATGTGGGAAGTAGCAAGCCGCCACAAAGAGAGGGCTGCCATCGCTGTTCTGCACTCGTACCCACAGGTATCTGTTGTGCCTGTCTGCCTTGTATCTGTTAAAGCAAGGGCCAACTCTTCCTCCAACACGAGTTTCTTGTTTAGCTTTATTATTTTCCTTTCCTTTAATAAAAAGAATTTGAGCAGTATCAGTTTCTCCAAGTACCTTATTTTGCTCCAACTCTGTTTTCAGCATTCTTTCTGCTTCAATCTTGGTTCTGGCAATGGTTCTCATAAAGATAGATATATTATCTAAACCAGAGCAAGCTCTTGACATGGCCAAAACTTGCTGTTGCTGAGTATAAGGCACTCCTGCTCCTTCTAAATCTGCAATCACATTATCAAAGTTCTGCAAAAATTCATTGACATCATCATTTTCATGAAACTTAAGTCTCCTTAACTCATTTTCCAGCACATCAATCTGGGAGGATGTTTTTTCCTCATAATTAATCAATAAGTAATTCCACATTTGCTTAGGTGTCATACCTCTAAGTTTTAGCACAATGCTGGAACTTACCTTGCTCATAATAATTCCTTGAGCTTCCTTTATTCTGGCTTTCTCTCCTGAGTCTCTTCTTGCTGACACCTCACTTACTTCCTCACCTTGTACTTCTATTGCCACCACTGCTCGAGCTTCCTTCAGTCACAGTTCTTCTCCTTAAGCTTACTTCTTCTTCTGCTGTTTCTATTAGATCCCAGAGATCTTCTACCTCCAAAACATGCTTAACCTTTTCCTTCCAAACTTGGAAGCCAGAATCTCCTTTGAAGACTTCTATGGCATTCAACAAACCTGCTCCAAACCTGCTTGACATTTTATCTGCTTATAACCTGCTCTGATACCACTGTTAGGAATATTTAGTCTAATATCAAATGTAAACCATTAACATGAACTTAGATCAGTACTGAAGCTTGTTCTCTAGACAAATTTCACATTAACAATATTGATCATATTTTCATTGTAGCCATCAAGTTCACACAACTATAAGAAATTCACACCAACTATCATAATGTCACTTCAAATCCAATAGTAACAAAGACGAATACCTTTGGACTATCAAACACACTTCGAAATAACTCAGATGTCTATTGACTATGCTTCTTAGGTTTATATTTACAGGGATCTGGCGGTCATGGAGACTACCGATCCGGTCTGTCAATCCATTCGACCGTATTTGCCTTCTAAATTTGATCCGGAGATTTTCCCTCCAGATAAACTTGCCTTCTGCATCATTGACGTGGTCTTTGATATAATACAATAATTTCCAATGGTTAAACCATTAGAAATAAGATAGCTTTAACCCAATGGTTCGAACATAACAATATTTATCATTGTTTCACTAACGAACCCTTATAACCATATGGGTTAACTAAACTTGCCTTAGATTTTCTTTCTTTTCTTTGAACCTTGTGAAATCAACATTGCACTGATAGGATTCTGTGATCTGTATATCACCATGACAACTTAAACAAGCTATCTTAACATGTTCTGCTTAAACTAGCTGTCTTAATATATTCTGCAAACTTCTCAACCATATCATTCTGCAAATATTTTCTCATTATAAGGTGAACTTAGGAAACATATTCATTTCCTAACAGTCTTGCTGATGGTTCTTTGTTGCTATCTGATGTATTTCTTGGAAGCTTTCTTCTGCTTGGCTTCGAAGGTAAGGACCTTCATGATCTTGACGATGGACAAATTCTCAGTCTTATGGGTTTTTTTTGAAGGAGCTGAGGCGTTGGAACTCCAGCGAGATCCGTCTGTTTGAATAGAAGCAGCGAAGTAAGATTCTCTAGTTGGTTTTGCACGCAAGAGCAAACCCGATATTCTGATGTGCGATTTATTGCGGCCCATAGGGTAAGAAAAGGCAAATCCGGAGCTTTGGTGGTAGGCTGTTCGATGCAGCGAAACAAGATTTGTAAACATGAATTCAATAACGACTAGCTTTGTTTGCTGTCGATAAGAGATGAAATATGAATGCCTAACATTTTAGCAGCTTATTGGTTAACAGAATCTGCTTAATCAAGAGCGACTTGATGTTTTATGCAACTTATGTTCACAATTTGGACTTACAATAAATATGGAGAAAACAAAGGCCTTGTGCTTTGATATGCAGTCTGTTGGTCTATTCTATCAAAAAGCGACAGAAAAGGCCCAATCTTATAAGTGTTTGGCATGAAGTGCATACTGGACGCAAGCCATGGACTAAAGGTCTGGATTACAGAATTGCAGCTGCTATAGAAGCATTCTACTCATTGTCAAACATTTGTAGCCATACCCATTATTGTCTACTAGCCACTCCAACAGGAAGAAACTCTTTGAAGCAAAGACCAAACTGATTTACTAGGAGATTATGATCCCTTCACTGTCTCCCATTCTTTATAACCGAAACAGGAAATTATTGCTTTCCAATTCCTTTTTTTTTTTTTTGATTGAAGGCTATTGCTTTCCAATTCTTATTAAGCGAAATTCAATTTTCTCCTTAGGAGAAGATGGCTATAATAACTTTTATGTTACATGTTGGCATTCTCCCTTTATTTGTGTTACTCTGCTTGTGTGAATTCTTGAAATTTGAGACAAAGTCTAGATTTGAAAGTCATATACCCCAAATTTCTAATAGCCAAAAACATGCTTACCTATTGATTCACTGATACACTATTTGTAAATTTGTTTAGGTACAGATAATGGAGGACAGAATGGGTGCCCTCCATCTGAAGTAGATGGAACAACATGTCAATACTCAGAGTGTGGCAAGGGGTTTGGCCTTGCATCTTGCTCTATTGGATTTGCGCAGGGAGTAAAAGGAGGCAAAAATGGACAAAAGTATGTGGTGATCCACAATTTAGATCACCCCAGTTCTCCTACGAAATGGAGTCTCAGATATGGAGTTAATCTGGCTAGAAGCTCTGGAATTTGGATCACTTTTGAGAAGGATATGATCATCCATCTAGAGGATATGCTATGAATGATGTGATCATTCATAATATTCAAATCAATAACATCCATGGCAGTGACATTATCCATATATTTGTTGGTTCTAAGCGCATCTGGATTGATCATGTTACCTCCTTTTCCAGTTCTTTAGGTCTCATCAGTGTGTTGCAAAGTGCTACTGATGTTACCATTTCTAACTGTCGACTGCAGAATAATAATTTTAATATGCTATTGGGGGCTTCTGATGCTGACGTTGAAGACAAGGTGATGAGAGTAATTTACAGGAATTATTTCTATAATTCTAATCAGCGGATGCCGCATTGCAGGTGAGTGAACTCGTCAATGATAAATGCCTTGCTAAATCTGAATCTCTTTAAATCGTCATTAACACCTACCATTTGCCAAGCACAGTAATCCATACAATTTGCCTGGTGGATGATCTCTTATACTATTGCAAAGTCTTAACATAACCTGAAAGTTGCCTCCATCCAATGACTAATCCAATGACCATAAGCTACAAATACAAGAACTATTCTACTGCCGACCTGCATTGAAATAACCCAACAGTCTCTGAACATAACCCACATAAACTGCTCATATTGTTGATAACATAAGAACTATGAATAATTTTCCTCCTAAGCACTAAATTCACTCAATGATAATGATGGCAACAGTTCATTCCTTAACATAGCATGTACTGACCGTTTTACATCCTTCACATATACTGCACTAGACTTATGCATTCATAACCTGCATAGAAAAACTGCTTTCTATTAAGATCCAACTTTACCTAAATCCTAAAGGATGCTAGAATCTATAGATGGGCAAAGCATGAACTTGGATTGATGATAATGCTTGACTATATTCAGATGGGGCTTCTGCCATGTTGTGAATAATCTCTACTGCGATTGGGGCTAGTTGCCATAGGAGCAAGAGCCCACACCAAGGTTCAAGCAGACAACAGCATATTCATTGGAGCAAGAAAGAAAGAGATCACACTGTGGTTCGAAGGGCACGACGAATCATTTCATGAGACAAAAACTATTGAATCGAAGAACAACATGTTGGATAATTCATTTGACAATTGATAAGAAAGCCATGTAAAAAGTTGTGGGGCAAAGTATCATGTTTTGTACATATGCTTTTATTTGGACAACCATTTTGCAAAATCGATATCGGCAACTACAGACGTTAGAATTCTCCAAGGCTAGATACAATTAATTCAATTTTCGCATATCCATAACTGAGATACTTTCGACTTAATACAAAAGTTCTTTTACCTCGAGTTTGACAAAAGAAATACAAAAGGGCCTTGGCGGGCATAAACGGCCCTCAGTAATATATAAACCCACCTTTAATTAAAAAGAGAGAGAGAGAGAGAGAGAGAGAGAGAGAGAGAGAGAGAGAGAGAGAGAGAGAGAGAGAGAGAGAGAGAGAGAGAGAGAGAGAGAGAGAGAGAGAGAGAGAGAGAGAGAGAGAGAGAGAGAGAGAGAGAGAGAGAGAGAGAGAGAGAGAGAGAGAGAGAGAGAGAGAGAGAGAGAGAGAGAGAGAGAGAGAGAGAGAGAGAGAGAGAGAGAGAGAGAGAGAGAGAGAGAGAGAGAGAGAGAGAGAGAGAGAGAGAGAGAGAGAGAGAGAGAGAGAGAGAGAGAGAGAGAGAGAGAGAGAGAGAGAGAGAGAGAATCTAGTTGTCCCAAAAGTTGTCCCAAAATTGGAGCGTGCATTCAATTATTGCAACAGTAACTTAACTGTAAGGATTTATGTTGCCATCTATGTATTGGTTGAAGAAACATAGATGGTTTCTATGATGAACAAGGAATTTATTTGGTCTATTACATTATTTTACAGGTATCTTCGTACTATCTTACAATACAACTTTGTAAAAATAATGTTTGCATGAGATCATATAGGAACGAATTAGGAGGGATAGAAATTTAAACATTACATGCTAGAGGTTTTTTATTTAAAATATGGCCATATATGTGGGTTTTTATTGCCATCATATACCAGCGTT